>OZ004632.1:5825722-6425722 GCA_963924495.1 Nemapogon koenigi | reverse complement strand
TTACAGGCTTTTCCATCTAAATATATCTTAACAGAACTAGCCACTCGTTAGATATAGCCTCACAAATACCATCGGCTAAACAACGACTTTAACGTAACACGGTTTCGGAGCTGTAAAGCAACCAGTGAAGAAAGAAAAAAGAAAAAAATGTATGAGCTATTCTTATCTATCTACCTACCTATATACCTATCGTATCTACCTACATAATAAACATACCAAACAAATTATTTCCAGTTAGATTACTGCGTAAACAAAGATGACGCCATTTCATAATCAATATAATATGATTAAGTCACAAGAGTATGTACATAATATTAAATCAATATTAACCACATTGAGAGAAATAATTGAGACCGATAACAATGGTTAATCAGCGTACAAAGTAGGAGCAACCAACCACTCAGTGGAAGGCACGTCTTCATCAGTTCACTGAATCTTATTGGTCCATTTTCGAAGTAGGAAATATCACGGCTTTTAGGTATACACTGTGGTAAGCTTGTCGCTTAGCTTCACGTGCCCTCCGCAGTACGAGAAGTTGATTAATTTCAAAGAGATTACGTAATGTAATCAACCTATAACCTTTACCAAAAAGGTGAAAGTGATCTGACAAGTAGAAAGCAGATATTTACTCAAACACTACTGATACTCGAATATTTGCATTAGAAACCTGTGAAGAACACGTGCTACTTTCTCACGCGCTTCTTGCGAGATCAATCAAGAATGTTGCAAATCTCATGATCAGCCTAATGAATACATTTAGAATATATATATATATATATAATATAATATTAATGTGTATGTCTGGAATTTTGCATATATGCCCCCTTAGAGTACTAAGACTAAGGAGGGGTCATAGACGGGCTCCCCTCCGCCAATTTTCTGTTCACTTGGCCATAAGATTGACCATTAGGATACTAATAAGGTAGATACTTTAGGTTTCGTGAAAAATGGTTAATTGTGTTGTTTTTAAATGCGAAAGGCGATGTAGGAAGTCTAATTTTCGGGAACATAGCGTCCCCTATATCATCTTATGTATATAATAAAATCGAAAAACCAAAACGAGATAAAAAGACGGGATGGCGCAACATGGCGCTCTACGTCTTGACACGTCTACAAATCCCTCTCCATTATGATGTCACATTTAAAAAAAAACCACAGGCGGAAACTAATATATTATTATATTATAAGAAGGTAAAGTTTGTAAGTTTGTATGTAAGGGGTAATGTCTCAAACCACTGTACCGATTCTAAAAAATTTATATATTTCACGAATAGAAAGCTGTGATATCCTTAAGAGACATAGGCTATATTTTAAAGAGAGTGCGATTTTTTTTGTGTATGTGGAGGTTTAACTCCGGAACCACTGATCCGATTCTGAAAATTATTTCACTAATAGAAAGCTACATTAGCCGAAGCGGGGCGGTAAGCTAGTAATTATAATAAAATACTAAACAAATAATTCAAATAGTGTAGAATATAATATATTTATATTTTTTAATAATACATTTTTTTTATTTATAATTTATTATGTTATAATTAGAATTAAATTTTTTACCCAATTACAACTTAACTAAAATGTATAATGATAATTAATATATTTAAAAACTATATATACAAATTATAAAAAGAATACCTCTTCCAGAACCCCTCCCTCTGGCATGGTTCGCAAAACACTGGCTGTTATTACGAGGACTCAGCAAGCAAGAAAGTTCAATGTTCCTATTCTGCTCAGATTCCAATAACCACATGTATAAGTTAAGTGCCGGAACCACCTGAGTGAAAATAACGATTTCACCCGCACTTCTCCATAAACGGACGATAGCCCGACGTGTTCCAGCTCATTCTTTATTCATATTTTTAATAAAAGCAGACACCGTTTACGATTATATCTTTAGTAATGATACTATTGTATCTGTTGTATTGTGTTTGTTGATTTTATACCGCCTTAATTTACTGTAAAAGCTGTAAAAATAGTATAATTTTCAAAATTTGCAATCAAAAAATGTTATAACTTAACTTGTTTGATAGATATTACATGGAAAATATTACATTATTTTATATATCAGATATACCTACATTATATGGGCTTAATTATTTTTATATTTTTAGTTACATAATATTTGTATCCACCGACTGCGAATTAAACTCCTCCAATATTTTTATAAATGAAACATTTTTCCCACAATTTCTTTGAAAAGCGCCATTTATGGCTGTATCTCGAGCAGAATGATAACATTATTTTCCGAATAAAAAATTTGTCTTGTATGTCTTTGAACCTTGGCAAGATATCTTGGAAAGCCGCCAATGGCATTGCGTGGGACCTCGTAAAAGTACAAAAGTAAAAAGAATTTTAATTCAATATTGGAGGCTTGCGTCTATTCGACTTAACATGAAAAGTACAAAAATAGATTTCAGAAAGATTAGAGCGTAACGTAATAAATACTCGACTCTGTTTATTTCAAAACGAATTAATTCTTTTGTATTTATAAGTATAATAGCTTTGTTTTCGCTTTGTTATCAGATTCAATTAAATTGCGTTATTTGTATTTTGGTTTCTACGTTACAAGTTGAGAGCACTCACAGATTTATCTCTGAAATAAAATTAATAAAAATTCCAGTTTTAGGTCTGCAAGCTTACGTAACATTCTATACAACCAATGGAACTTTCCTGCCATAAATCTGTTTCATGCGATAGTTTCGTGACTTGAATTTTCTTCGTCAAACAATAATGTTAATAATAAGACTAGAAATGCGATACTCAAGCTATGACTCGTCTTAAATTCACTGATTTGATACACGGTGAATGAGTGAATGACACTAATTTAAGTTGCAACAACTAATTTCATACAGTGTATATAATCGCCACTTTAAATTCTTAAAATATAATGCAACTTAGCATGACGACAAATTTAAGTAAAATACACAAGAAGAATACACGAAATATCGATAAAATAGTATAACTTCTGAAATAATATTATTAAGGTGTTGCATCAAAGCGCAACGAACTCAGTTTTGCGCGCGATTTTTTTTGTCCATATCTCTTTAGAAAGATGTAAGCGAGATGGAAGTCTATTAAAATCAATAAGATAACTTGCGATAATACACGAAACGGACTTCGGCTGTATGAGTATATACAAATATTATTATAAAACTCAAGTTGTAGTTCATGTTTTCTTAAAATTTATAACATTACCTATGAAATAAACATTACATTCAAATAATTTGAGTCGCAAACTCGGTTAAAAATACGCGTAAAATTGAGGACTGTCAGGGCTTTGTCAAACTTATGTGTAGTGTAGGTAACTGATATTGAAAATTTGATTCTTTAGAATGAACTTTTAATTTCGAACCTAAGACATATAGTCATTGCATAAATTACATATAGCTGCGGCATGTAATTAGTATAAGACAAACGTTATGAGGCGGGTTCTTAAATTAGTTTTTTTTAAATTACGTATAATTTTGGTAAACGTTAAGTATTACTGACGTTTTCCCTTCACACACAATCGCATTAATGTAGCATATTATGTACGCTTCAGTTGATTTTCCAAATCAATGAACTTTTACGTATTGATGAAAGCAATAATAAGGTATTCCAGATCTAATTATGACGCAATAAGTGCAACATAAGTGGTCACATTGCGTCAATATCGGTGCATAATTTTGTTTCGTAATAACACTGTGCAACGAACCAAAGTTAAAATTGTGGTTATAATAATAGGCCACGAAACAGGAGTTCTGGCTTTCCGCAAATTATCTCTTTATTTCTTAAACAAGTTTCACAAAAAGGAAAATAGTTCAATTTGAATTTGTGTACATCCAATTTTAGTCAGGACCAAAATAAAATGCGTATTTTTTATTATCCTACTAGTCCTACTATCCTACTAATATTATTTACGCGAAAGTTTGTGAGGATGGATATTTGTTACTCCTCCACGCCAAAACTACTAGACTGATTTTGATGAAACTTTAGCAGAATAGCACAAAAAAGTCTGCGGTAGCATACCATATTGTACCTGTCTTGTACTGTACCATGCGAAAGTAACTCTGTCTGTCTGTCTGTTACGCTTTCACGCCTAAACCACAAAATCGATTTTGATGAAATTTGATTCAGAGAAAGCTTGAACCCTAGGGAATGACATAGGCTACTTTTTTTTTAAATCCAGCCCCTAGTTCATAATATATCTTTAGTCTAAACTATTTATTCAGGTCCGTTGGGTTTCAATTACAAATAAAATTTCTCTATATTTTTTTTTAAATACGCATTTTATTTTGGTGCTGAATAAGGATAGTTTGATATCTTTGATAGGAGTTTAGATTTCATTTTACCTACCAAAGGCAAACATTGACAAATATATTTCACTAATAATACCTATCACTACCTATGCTAAAAAGATACGAAATATATACATTTTATATGCCAACACCTATGTCTATGTCAATGAGTAGATAATATATCTCTTACACCGAGTTGGTATCGCAGATGAATTGAAATGATATGTGTATGATATATTGTTATTCCTGAATACAATACATGCCAATGAATTCATGTAAATTTTGGTTTATTTTGTAATTGTTTATGTGGCCAAGATTAATGTAGTCGTTTTGAATACTGTTCTGGACAAACACCCAAACAGAAAGATAGGTATTCATTTTGAAATAAATGCATAATTGTAAAAGAAATTTCAAATAAAACAAAGTCAGTTGTGAAACGTACTTCAACCTCATTACTTATAACAGGAATATAAATTCTTGTTCCACATAGCCCTACAAGTGTTTCTTTATTAAGCACTCCCACTTAAGTAGAAATAAAATTTAATTAATTATATTCAGTACACGAGGCCGGTCGTCACTCCATACAGTTCGCCCTGAAAGTAGCTCACGTAACAAAGAACGGTAACCCAATACGTGACAGAAATATGAACTATCGGCCATCATATTCTATTGTTGAGGCCCTATTTTACCGTCTAATTGGTTCCGGCCGTTTCCCGAACTTATTCGTGACTTTCCTTAGCGTGTGATGAGGTGAAATCTCGCATCCGATGTAATAAAAACTTCTTTGGTATGCGAGAGCAGTCTGCGGTGATGAATTTGCCCCTTATTATATAGACTGTGAAGCGAGTCGTATATTGCGAACTCTGTAATCATCTCTCCACGACTTGGTAAATGAAAGATTGATTTGAAAATTGGTACCTTGCGAGCTGTGATTGGGACAAATAAATACACCGGAACCGGATATGAGTTTAAAATAAGGTCTATAATAGTGCAAAAAGCAATTTTTTAAACCTGTGCCATTTTCATTATTTATTATCTTAAAATGATATATATATATATTCATATAGAATTTTTCTAAAATGCGGTGTCATAAAAACATTTCTATTCCATCATTCGTTCTCTTTAAAAAAACTTTTTTAGTGGAAACCTACGTCACATAAGTTCTAAATTTCATGATTCCAAATTCTAACACCCTTTTTTTGGGTTCCGTACCCAAAGGATGACAACGGAAACCCTATCACTAAGGCTCCGTTGTCTGTCTGTCCGTCCATCTGTCACGGGGCTGTATCTTTTGAACCGTAATAGGTAGACACTTGGATATTTCACAGGGTATGTATTACTATGGCCGCTATAACAACAAATAATAAAGAAACGTATAATTTTCGTCTATTTTTTGGCAATAAAGGCAATGCATACAAACATCTAACTAGTATAACTATAATGCATACTCTTAAGTAAAACAACAAATGATAAAACCGGCCAAGTGTGATTGACTCGCGCTATTTTTTTTCTAAACTATTTTTATTTTACGGTGGTTTATTAGTCGGACTCGTACTTGAACGGTTTTTTATTAATTCTGTATATTACTGCATTCTATTGCCACCCATTGCTAAGTAAATTAGCAGAGACAAATCGTCGTAAAAATAATCCCTAAGCAATTTCATCAAGACCGGTCTTTTGTATTAATCAGCTGACATTACGTAAGAATCAAAATCTATAGTAGTTTTAATATAACAGCTTAGTTCAAAGGCGGATGTTGTCAGGTGGCCTTCATCACAAAATCGATGATTCACCAAATATCCAATTCACAATGCGTAAGGCATTCGCAAAACAACGCGCCCGTAAAGCTCTTTTCGCGGAGATGTATTGAGTAATTCATACGATTTCTACCGCCTACTCGCGATTTTTGAGACAGTCAATAGTAATTTCACTAGACTGTTTAAATTGAAAGGGGAATGCTGATATGGTTTGGACATATTAAACGAATGTGTGATGCTTTCATCTGACAATGACTAAACAAATATAATAAGGCTATAGTCGCGAAAGGAACAGCAAGGAAAGGACGACCAAGACAAACTTTCATTAAACAAATATCTGATGATACTAAAAATAGACGTGCATGTACGAAACGATGTACGGATGTGGATGAAGCAAGAGAAGTATGCAAAGATCGAGAGAAGTGCCGCTTCATACTCTCTGCCTACCCCTTTGGGAAACAGGCGTGAAGGTATGTATGTATGTAATAATAACTTTGATCTGAAACCTATAATCAGGGCCTTAATTATTTGCGGCATGGACAGAGATGCTTATTGGATATGATAAAATCGGTATTTCTCCCAATGGTTGATGAATTAAATATCGACGACTACACCTTCGTGGACTTTGAAATTAAAGTAGAAATGGTAGGTAAAACAATGTGCGTCAGTGGTCGAGTGGTTAAGACGTCTGGTATTAACTAGACAGACCACGGGTTCGATCCCGGTCCCGGCCATTACCAATGGTTTTTTATAATTAAAAAAATATGTACATAATCCGACAGATCACACTTAAGAGGCTTTACTATCTAAATATCTCAACAGAACTGGCCACTCGTTAGGTCTGTACAACATCACAAATAGGTACTATCCGCTAAAACCTTGGTTTTCCGCTGAGTACGCTGGGATCGTGAGACGGTTTCGGGAGCTGTAAAAAAACAATGTTGGTTTCACTTAGTTGTCTGTCGTCTATAAATCTCAGTAAATTTTGTTTGACAGCAGGTGTTTAAATAATCCATTTTTCATTGAGCGGTTGAATGTATGGAATGAATTTAATTAACGAAAATTAAATCAATTTGAAAATCCTAATGGCTATTGATCTAAAAATTCGCTTGTACGATTTTAAATATATTCGCCACTTTGTTTTCTAGCAATTTTGAAATTACATATTTGTGTGTTATGTGGCAACTGCGCAAAATAATAATAAAATAATGTAATGATGTTGCACTCGTTGCGGATATGAAGAAATAACATTATTAATCGTTAGTTTACAATAATTATACAATAAAATGTGAAGAAGTCAGTGTTTTAACTTTATTATGAACTAAATCGTTAGCAATTATTAATATAATAAACATGACTACTTTTCCACCCCCGGCTTCGCCTGTGGATATTTTCGAACAAAATAAAATATAGCCTCCTCAGCCTCTCAAAAACAATTTAGCTGAAAGAATTTTTAGAATCGGGTCAGTAGTTCATTACCTCTTTATAATATTAGCATAGATGTGAAACGAAAAACACTATATTTACCTACCTTCCCAAAGTATTTTTCAAGTATTAGATATTATTTAGATCTGTTAGGTATATATATCTATCTATCTATCTACTATCACGCCTTTTATCCCAAGAGGGATAGGCAGAGACAATCGAATGCCATTTGTTACGATCCTGACATACCTCTTTCGCTTCTTTTATATTCATCATACCTTTCATACATGCTCGACGATTTGTGTACTTTTAATATTTCCATCGATCAATACATTTTTTATATGTCCAATAAGAGTACACCTTCCAGCATTTCCTTTCACTTCAACTATATAAACCATTTTAGTCAATCTTTCAACCTTCATTCTTTCAACGTGTAAGGTATAATATGGGTAATTATGTCTCTGGCCACGCTACAAGACATATAAAGCGTAATGGTGCGTTTTCTTCCAGCATAGATATTTACGTCTTCACTTGGAGTTGAGTCTGAAAATTAGATGAGGACAAAAACGATTTTGGCAAAAATTTTGGTGACTCATTTCAAAGTGGAACAAACTGGGTTTTTACAACTTTCGAGAGGGAAAAAGCATATCATTTAACTGAATAGGCAGAAGATGAAATTTCGCATTCTCAAATATAGATTTGACCTCAAAAAAGGATACCCTGTGCTATGGGTAGGTACCAAATTGTTGTTGATAGAATATGATCAAATATTTTGTTATTAATTAACTATTTTTAATAATATTTATTAATATATGTATTAATGTATATAATATTATATTAATAATATTTTTGTAAAATTTATTTTACTGAACGTTTAATAAAGTAACGTAACAATTATATTACCTGTACAACCGAGCGATCGTGATCAAATTAATTCAAATAAGTGGCAGAGTTTGTTATGAAATTCATGCAAATAATTATATTCATATATAAATACAAATATTAATTCTAACAATAAAAAATCCACCATATTTGTATATCATAGGTACGTAATATATAATATATATTTGCCCACGGCATCGCACGCATGGAAATCCTAACCTACGTAGAAGTAAGAAGAAAATTACACGCTCTTCCTTCACTGATTTCTACAGTTGAAAAGTGCGTTTAATCTTTGTACAAAATTGATTTCAAAGCCATTTATGCGATTTGTGTAAAAGAAGTGGTGCATTTAGAAATTAAGAAAAATAAAGCCTTTTAAAAGTTCTCTATTTTCATTAAATATTATTTTAAGTGTCTACTTACCTACCTAATATTTTAAAACAGAAAAATTATATATTTAATATTTATAAACGTATTCTAATATAACTATGTATAGTACTCACCCTCATATTTTAGAAATGAAATATATTTACTTAATATTTTTAATGAATTAAGAAGTATCCGTTTAACCTATACTATAATATAGTATATAATAACTTCTAATTTAAAGTAGTAGTCGTAGTACTATTTTTTTTTATTTAAGATTTATTTTATTTAATATTATTATTATTAATATTAATATTATATAAGATAATTTTAATATATATTACTATATAACTTAAATGTCAATAAATATATTTGAAATAGCATTACCTGATAATATTAAAATCCAATCCGAAGCTGCGTCAAAGTTCACACTTGTGTCACAGTTATGTAGATCACTCAACGTAAATAAAATAATAAAACAAAATAATATAATTAAATCACCAGAACAGAACACAGAAACCAAACAAACGTTAACCACACTGCACCAAACAATACGATTAAGCGTCAATTTTTTGAATGAATATTACGTCTGCTTCTTTATTATCGATACTGACGTAATTCCAACTGTTCGATGTTGTAATATTTACGCCTTTTTTTGGGATGACAGTTTCACGAAAACGTGAAAATGAGACGAAAACCGAAGTAGCCGATCCCAGTGAACGCACGGCCCGCACTGCCTGGCCATAACGGCAAAAGGTCGTTCGTTCCCCACATTCTCTTTCCGCGCAAGCCTTTACAGGCGCGATAGAGACGGAAAACAACACTGTTAATATATTACATAAGTGCAAGAGAGAGAGTTGTAGTTTACTTGCAGGAAAACCCGAATTTAAGACTTGATACTTTGAAGCTAAGTTAAGGTTGTGCTTTGGCTTTGTGAATTATTTGAAAGGTGTTCTTCGATATAAATAAAGTATGCAAGCATGCAACTGGAATCCGGAGATGCCACTGCCCGAACATTTGTAAGTTTCATAACCGAAATTCCAACACGAGAATTGCTGGCATGAACGCGGTACTCGGGTATACTTAGTTCATCTTCATATATAAAATATTTACCTACTGAAATAGGTACCTATTACTTATCATACGAGAAAATTATTGGGAAAAAGCTCAATTGGTACATATATTTGTGTAAATTGAACTGCGGAAACAAGTGTTAGCCAATAGCTTTGCCAGTTTTTGTCTAAAGATCTACCTACCTATCTATGTTTGTACTTATTACATGAAGCCGTGAACCGCTGATAAATCAACAAACAATCGTATTTTTGACATGAAAGCATTTTCTTCGGCTGAAATTTTCTCGTGCAAGGATTTAGTCTACTTGCTGCATGAACACCTAAAAAATCAACGAGAAAAAACTTTGAAAATATCGTAAGTGATACAAACAAAATTTTCGTCTATACTACAATTTTCTCGTGCAAAATACGAGTAGTTATTGCATAAACCCCTGAAAAAGTTTTTCGGACTAACGCAACACTGTTGGAACATTTTGTCATCTGTAAATCTCATAATAAACCTTTATAAAGTTTTAGTTACGGAATCTATACTTATATTAAAAAGAAGTAAAGTTTGTACATTTGTAAATTTAGATGTAATGGGTAACCTCTGAAACCACATCGGATTCTGAAAATTCATTCACATTCGTTTCAAGCATTATCCCTAAGTGAGTGTATGGAAAGTTAGAATTTCTGGATGTTTGTTATGCAAAGTGTTAAACATTATTTTGATGGGTTTTTCATAAATCCTTTACTGGTACAATATTTCATCCCGTAAAACTACTATGTAGGCAGTTTCTGAAGTATTGCATTTGAAGTTAAACTCGTAGGTTTCTACAACTAAATTCACTTTCTTGTGAATATAATCAGCGTAGTTACAAGTGAAAGTAAGTTTTGATGTATTGACTATTTGATCACAGCGTCTCTCGTGTCGAAATTAAACAAAAATCGTATAACTAAATAATATTTTTATATTTTATGATAATTAGAATTATTTATATTAAGTTTTTTTCTTTTTCCTCATGGTTTGCCTAAACGGTTCTTAACTAAACCATTTTTTAACCAAAATTTAAATATCTAAAATAAATAAAAAAATATCCCACCTAAAACATAAATGTGAAAATGGGAGCCAAGTTCAATATTATGATATTAAGTCGAATTATTTACACAAAGCAAATAACTTATGATCTATTGAACCTCAACATTTGCCTTGGCTAGTTTTTACCAGCAAATCAAATATTTAGAGGAATAGAACCTTACAATATAGTATTGTATTGTATTGTAATATGAAAGACTAATACAGAACTATGTTTAAACTAAACACTGGTTAAACACGGTTTTGTGGTAAGATTATTTGGGAAGTTTTTAATTTATGTATAACCTAACTTTGGGTCTAATAGGTGAGGAAGAAAAATTTATAATTTTTAACCAAGCAAAACTATGCCTACAATCGTTGACGATGTGTCGAGCTATTTCCTCTGTTTGACGGAAAAGATTTTCTCTTTATCTCTTTTATTTATTTTATTACTTACCATCACGCCTGATTCACTTATGATTGAGGATAGATCTAATTCTTCTGCTGAATTCTACATTTCTACAAGTCATGGAGTCACTAAATATTGTGATATTTATCAAGTTGTAAGTGGCATTCTTATGAAGTGCGTCATAAGCAGTCGTTAGAAACGAGCGAGGTCTATCGCGAAAGCAAATCGAGGGCACTAGACATGTATCAAGGTCCTGCTTTAATCTGATACAATTACAACTGCAATATAAGACGATATATTTTATTTACTTGGTTTGACCCACGACTTCTTTCATTAAAGTACTACTACTGTTTTTGATAAAAATGAGTCTGTTTATAGATGTTTGTGAAATCAAGAACATTTCCGGTGAATAACGCAAACCCTTATAGGCAATATAAATATATTTATTTTATTATTTTAAAATGCATAAGTTTAAATTATATTAAAGAGAAAAAATATAAGAAAATTGAGCGTCCCCCCCCCCCTTATCTCCTAACTACTGAGTCTAAAATGTTGAAAAAATAGGGAATATAGGCTCTTTCTTATTATTTCTACCAGAACTAAAATCCGTGTCCCTATACTTATTGTAAAATCCATCTAAATAAGAAAAAGGAAACTCGGAGTAAATTAATATTATTTGATACCAGACAGCGGTAATTCCCGAGTCCCCACGGGTTAAATGATCACTAATAATAATTACTGAAACTTTAATCAAAATTTATTAAGCCTTTTCGGAGTCTATCCTGAACAAAACATACAGACAACAATTCTAACTAACTAGGCCGTAAATCTGACCATTGTGATTCTTGTTATTTTTTTTATAGACAAGATGACATTGTGTCCTTAGCACCGCCTGTTCTTAAGCGAAGGTGGTTTGGCAACCACCTTTTTTTTTTCCGTCGGGGGGGGGGGGGTCCTACCACCAAGATATTATTTTGAAAAATAAAACACAAAGTACGACTTTACCTTTTATTGCATCTTTTCTGCAATAGGTCAATATCCTAGCTCGCTTGACTCAGCTGAACTGATAGTAATTACTTACTTTTTTAAATTCTCAATTTCAAGAAGACGTGTCGGTGTCGGATTTTGGGGGGGGGGGCGGACCCACTGGACCCTCACCCTGCCTACGTGCTTGTTGATCCATGAATACACGCGACTGGCAGAACATAATATAGCCAGTAGGACTCACTATGCCGGGACCATAGAGATGCTTCTCACGCTTCGCTTAAAGTACCCCAGATTGTAGGAAGCAAGAAAGACCGACGCCGTAAGTTCGTTCTACTTTTTATTAGTGCAATACAGGAACGAGTCACTGAACTTCTTCGTTTATATTGCGGGTACGAAAAGGGGAGAGGGATGCAGTATATTCACTCATAGAGTCACAAATTTAGCTTAATACCAGGCGGTGGTAGTAGATATGTACAATAAGTCACATAAGACACATTTTACATTTTATTTACCTATTTAATTAGTCTTACATACTTACATAATATAAAATTATTTTCCTTTACTTTCAATTTAATGAGACCTTCTTTGGTTTCAAATTATAAGATTCTTCGTCACCGGGAAATATATTCACAAATTACTGGTACCTTTTAAATTTATTTCACGCAAACATATTTTGCAAGAACAAAAAGGGAGATCTTAGAACGTTTCACGGAACAAAGCGTAGGTGTTTGCACATAAGATTCAAAATAAATATACCTCAACAGAACTGGCCATTCGTTAGGTATAGCCTCACAAGTCTTTCGCCGGGTAATCTGGGCTGGGTCTGATAACACGGTTTCAGGAAGAAATAAAAAACCGGCCAAGTGCGAGTCGGACTCGCGCACGAAGGGTTCCGTACCATTATCTATAAAAACGGCAAAAAAAAATCACGTTTGTTGTATAGGAGCCCCCTTAAATATTTATTTTATTCTGTTTTTAACCGACTTCCAAAAAAAGATGAAGGAGAAGGTTCTCAATTCGGACCGTATTTTTTTTTATTTTTTTTTTGTATGTATGTACGTCGATAACTCCGCGAATTGTGAACCGATTTTGATGGTTTCTTTTTTAATCGACAGATAACTCTTCCGGATTGGTCCCATTTTTATCTCATAAAAATTAGTTCATTAGTTTTTCAGAAATTTTGAAAAAACTGACTTTATAAGTACATTTTTCTTGATATCTCGATAAAATATGTACCGATTTTGACGACTTATTTTTTTTAAGACATCATAATTTCTCGACATTATCTCAAAGACATATGACGACAAACGGTTCAGTAGTTTTTCAGAAATTCAGTAATTAATTTCTGTTTACGGCTGAAAATTATGTATCAGAAAAAGCCTTAGCAACGGTTGCTATTGACACGAAGTTGTCAATTTTCGTGACGATGGTGTAGCGGTTAAATATAATGGGGTGCATAGGATGCACAATCACATGGTTCAAATCACATCCACAGCGGTATTTTTTTTAAATTTTCCATCAATATTTTTTTAGTTGCGTTATTATTTGTCTCTCAAGGCAGCAAAACCCCTTAAAAGGGTAAAATAAACCTTTTAAAAAAAGTGCACCGACTTCAAAAATTTGCACTGAAAAGTAAGAAATAATAAATATTTCGTCGTAGAATTTGAAGACGGTTGGTGCCAAATTAGAAACAACTTAGTTCCCAAATTCACTAATCTACACAATTCATTAGGAACCTACGATCATCAGTAGGTACATACAAACATAGATAATATTGAACAGATCTTCTTAGATATTTACTTAGTTTTGTATCCTAATTTGGCACCAACCGTCTTCAAATTCTACGACGAAATATTTATTATTTCTTACTTTTCAGTGCAAATTTTTGAAGTCGGTGCACTTTTTTTAAAAGGTTTATTTAGTATTTGTTAAGTTTTTCACTCCAGAATAGAGCAACTGATTGACGTGACTTTTTGAACACTATGGAGGGCCTGAGAGTGACATCAACATTTTTTATCCCGAAATTCCTTCGGATTTATTTTCTTATGTCACATTTAAAATATGTCCACGGATAAAGCTAGTACTTAAAATTAAGAACCTAGTAATTGTATCCAAGTTAACTCAGGCAAAAATAGGGAGGAACGGCTACAATCTACACAAGGCAATGAGAACAAAACCAAAACTAAATGTTTATAAATAGAAACAGAGTTGAGATCACAGCTTGATAAACCTTAGTCTCCAGTCGTCTGTTCGAAACTAAATTTCACAATTTCTGATTTAGCAGACGGTAGACAAATTGAAAGGAGTTGATATAATCTACCTACAGCGAAGTTAGCGCCTAGAGACATAACGTTATCGATAGTGACAGGTGAATTTATTAAATATGTACCACTCAGCTTTGAGGATGATTTCATTTATTAAGTGTCAGTATATAGAATGGCTGCGTGGTTTGTTTATCTGTATGAATTTATTACGATCTAGGTTTCCGTCCCAGCTTTGCCCGTGATACATTTTTAAATGTGACATTCAAATTTAACCCGAAGGTTTTCCGGGATAAAGGTTAGCCTTATGTCACATGTCTTTCGTCCCAAGAGGGCAGAGACAATCGAATGCCATTTGTTATGATCCTGACATACCTCTTTCGCTTCTTTTATATTAATTATAAGTATATACCTTTCATATATGCCGGCGATTGTGTGTACTTTTAATATATATATACATTCTATATTATGTGTATGAAAAAAAAAGCTTTTTATTTTTACTTATTTATTTATTATTATTCCTATTATATTAGAACCGAACTTTTCAGGTACGAACTCCTTTCAATCACTACTGTCAAATCAGCATAAATTGAATCTCCTGAAATTCAGCATACAGCGAGCAATATTTATAAAGAAATTGATTGGAAAACCGAATTGTTGGGAAGCCGTGACCCGGAAACAATAAAAACTTTTACGGTCTGCAGCGCGGAAACCTTGCTCCGGAGTTCCGCCCTTTCCTACTGTTGTGTCCCTATTTTTACGACCAGATTACGCTGAGATTAAACAAAAATATAAAACAAAATACCCTTTGTTGTCACCAAGTGACACTGTCAAATGTGTGTACGTTTAGCCCGTTTCTACGCATGAGATGCTCCAAATGTTTTAGCACAGATTTTTATCTAGAGATTGCTTTTTGCTTTGTTAATATATAATGTAGGTATATGAATAAAGCTTTTATAGTATATCCTGTAATGCCTGATAAAGAAAATACTTTGATTTCAAACTCAAAACTTATTTTACTAGTTATAAATTTTGAAATTAAATACTTATTTTGAAAAGCTTGCAACCTGGTTTAATATGGGCAACTCGCTAAATGTTGACATTGTTCCCCATGTCTGTAATATGCATAATTTCATGATTCTAAAAAGGAAGTAGGATTTATGTATCCCTTAATGAAGATTGAACCCGGGTTCTCCAGACAATCATATTACTATGGACTCATCTTTCTGCAAAATATAGGTCCATACTTATCTAAAGTAAGTAGTAGGTATATTACACTGTTGACTGCCAGCTTGTGCTATTTCATATCTGATAAATGTTTCTACGTGACGAAGCGTACGATTCTGACAACCGAAAACTACTGTGGAATACCTATGTGCAGCATTATACCGCCTGTTCCATTCCATATGAAAAATTCACGCAAGCATGAACAGAATTGTATTATTCATGATTCTATTGAAACTTGAAAAAAGGTCACTAGATTTCTCGATTATAATTTATGTGGAAGAATTACTTCCGAATGTAACTTCCCCGATTTACAAAAATGTGTAAAAAAGTTTAGATCAAATACTTTAAAAAATTTGGCAAGTTGCGAAATTAGGTGCATTATGTTTGTTGGTAACTGAGTCGATATCTCAAGTAATAATTTTCATCAAAATATACACAAGGTATCATGCATTTTTAATTTTTTTTTCTCACGTGGTTTAGAGGTTACAGGAGCTTAGGAACCTCTATCGAGAACTATACCCCCCACATGATGGAATCTACGATTTCCCAAAAATATTTTCATAATTTTACTTCAAAATTATATGAGTAGGTAAATATCAAACTAACATAAGTCCACGGATACCAAAATTTTACTTTTTAATTTGGTCGTATTCACTGTATAAATGTGAGTTTACCTGTTTACTTCAAAATTCCATAAGTACTTTACATTGCCTTGAAAAAAACCGTTAAATATGTAAGTTCTTTTCAAATCCTTTTAAGTCTACAAAGAGCTAATTTTCAAATTCTCACATTTATACTCACTTATTCTCACTTGTCAAGTTCTTTGTGGCCAATCAGAGATCGTCATTCACTCAATATGGCGTCAGTCTTGTTGGGAGTTTAGATCTTTGTGGTTATGCTTTTGCTGTTTTTTAATCGAAAATGGATGAAAACAAAAATTATAAAAAAAATTAGGTATTCAGTGCGGCCCATTTACTATAATAGAAGTTGATATTTTTCAAACGACTATAAGTCCATATGATTTAAATCAAAACATCATAAATCCTGTATAGGTATATCAAACTTCAATAAGTCCAAACTATATTTCATCTTTTTATAGTTTCTAAAAACATTCTTACATAAATGTGTATTAATTTGATGTAAGAAAATCTATATCTAACTAACAAATACTGTCTTGATATAAAATTACTTTAACATTAATGTAAAACTTAAAATGTGTATTCCTCAAATTTTCAACCCTATTAATAAGGCTTTGCTCTCCGTCCGTTTGTCCGTCCGCCTTTCACAGGGCTGTATCTTTTGAACCGGAACAGGTAGACACTTGAAATTTTCACAGAGTGTGTATTACTATAGCTGCTATAACAACAAATAATGAAAATTAAATAAAGTTAAAATTAAAGGGAGTCCTTATACAAGAAACGTTTTATTTGGCGTTTTTAGCTCGATCTTAATAATGATCTGACCTGAGTGTACGGAGCCCTTTGTGTGCGAATTCGACTCGAACTTGGCTGGTTTTTCATTTAACCGATGATATTTCTGAGGCTACGATTATTAATACAAGCAGTCACCCATCATTAGTTTGACCTTGTTTAAGCTGCTTAACCTAAGTAACTTCTCCTTTGATTTTATTTCTGTTTAGAGGTTAAAGAAAACATAACAATAGCCTGCAATAAATAAAATCTTATTATGATGCTTTTACGGTTTATTTTGCTCCCTTTCTTTTTTCTTCCTTTGTGAAAGTCTGCAAATTATTCTCCAATCTCGTAGGATATATTTAATTACATTATTAATTACTTTTTATGATTTTTTTTAATGATACAGAACATAAGTAACAGATATTTTCTTTTGTGGCTGGAAAATTAGTGGGGAGGGGAAGGAATACACATTGTTAACGAATATAGGAGATGAGAAAACCAACTATGAAAGCAATTTTTTCAAGTATACAATGTATGATAAATTTTGGAGTTATAAAACCATCCATAACATAGGTACGGACGGACGCGCTTAACGAAATTAAATTTAATTTAAAAAAAAATTTGGCTACGGGCTTCTAAAAAGTTAATATAAATGCCTGAATTATTGAACACAAAATTTAAGCTCGTTACGTGAATTTAATAAAATCCTTATCTTTAGGTATATATTATTTCTCAAAGGTGTTTTTTTGTCGGTATCAGCTGTGATTTTGCCACCGCCTGCAATGTTTATTAAGTTAAGGGGACGAACGAATAATTTTTGTTGATTCCCGAATTTTACGAATGCTATGAACATACAATTTGAGCATCGAAAACTAGAGGATTGTATCTAGTATTGTGTAGGATGAAAACATGATTGGTGAACATTTTCTCGATAACTTAAATTTTTGAAATCACCTCTTCAAAAACACCTTTTTATTCATACGCCATACTCTAAAGGGATTTACGTTTAAATTTTATACGAATCTGTAGGTAATTTCAGTACCTAGTATTAGATTTTTCCCTGCATGTGATCGTTTTTTAATAAATTATTTATTTGTAATGTGCCGCTTACGTCATTTATTCCGAGAAGCAACACATTATGCCCTTCTCAATTCTGCAGCAAGAACGGACAAAGCGCCGTCGTTTTCTTGCATGACGTGATCGTTGCGCTCGATCCACTCATGGGCCCGAACCACGAGTTTAGGGCGTGGCTTACAATTAAAAATTTCTGAGTCGTTCCTCGTCGCGACTGGCAGAGCATAATACAGTCCGCCATTCGCGCCCACTATGCTAGAGATTTGAAGTCATTTTGAAGATTATTTGTCCCTCTAATGACGAAAAATAAACAAACAAATTAAAATTAAACTTTTATTTTAAAATTAAACTTATTAAACTCCATCCTGACAATAATATTGACACCGCTAACGATGCGAAGTATTCGAACGGGTCATCTAGTATTAATATAATTATAAACATCAATCACTAATAAAAAGACTCGGTAATTTTTTCATCTAACATCAAACCTTACATTATTAATAAAGTTTAAGAGCCATCAATCATAAATAAACTTTTGAAACTTTTCCAGTGAATTTGCAAAACGATATTTATCTTCGTAGCAGAATAGACAGAAAAAGATAAACATTTCGCTAAAAGCTTTCATTGAAATCTTTACCTCAAGTTCATCTTCATTGTTTGGAGTGCTAGTAAATACAACATTTATAGAGAAAGTTCTTAGGCACTTTTTAGAAGATTGGAGCAAATTTTAAGTAATATTTTAAAAATATTGGACAACTAAGAATTTTCTGTGGCTTGTTCTGAAAAACTTTCTTCTTTGTAATCGATGATTTGACAATGTCAAGTAGGTATTATAGCCGTTATCAATGTTGTAAAGTCATTGGCCGTTATGGTATCAATATGCCGCGATTAATCGGTAGCTGAGATGATCTTGCTGACTGTGATATGACCCCACAACTATCACAGTGATTCCCCATCATGTCACGACGAAACGCGGGCGTGGATCGCCATGACATTACGTAGAATCCAAAACTTTCTTCTTTCTTCACGGGTCGCCTTACAGCTCCCGAAACCGTGTTACGGAAGATCACTTTTAGCCGATGATATTGTGAGGCTATACCTAACGAGTGAAGTTCTGTTGAGGTATAATTTAGAAAGCCTCTGTGTGGTTTGTTGGATTATGTACATATGTTTTTAATTATAATAAACCTATTGGTGCCTACATGGCTGGGATTCGGGATCGATACCGTGGTCTACCTAGTTAATACCAGACGTTCTATCATCATGTTTATAATTTCCTATATATATCGTAATCTATGATTATATATTGAGCTACCGTAATTTTAACAGCATCCAGTGAATGTGGATTCTTCTATATAAAAAAAAATGTGCACATTAAAAATAAGTGAAGTATCCCGGTAAAATACTTACACAATAGATTTCTGAAATCCTAAAATCCTGAATTTAATTTCGTTGCGATGATGACGACAGTGACAATTTTATTTAAATCGAATAGCATTTATGAGACAATCTATTTAAATTTCAATATAACTATCGCTGCAGAAATTAGACTCAGGATTTTAGAATTAAGTAGACCATACATTGGTCCGGCAACGCACCGAAAATTTCCCATTCCTACGAACGTAGCCTTAAATGTTTCAGGATATAATCGTAGGCAGACTAGAAGTACTTTTTATTTGAGATGGAAAATAGTTACTTATTGTATAGGCTGACCTTTTCGATCCTTAATCGTTACAAGAATTGGACGAGTCTGTGGTCGGTTTCGGTGGATTCTTCTTCTTCTTCTTTTGATATATGGCAACAGTGCTGACTTTCGTCGCAATTCTGCCAGTCTCCAGTGTTTAATCTTGTGCAATAGTAAGTCGATAAATCGGTAGCTAAGATTATCCCGCCGACTGTGATATGTCTTATTAATCACTAACTAATCACAACCATAACAGCGCGGCCGGGATTAAACCGGATTCCACATCACGCCATGACGAAAACGCGTGCGGTCGGCGCCATGACCGGATGTGGAATCTCGCGCCGGGGATTGGACGAATATGTGGCCACCTTAAGGATTGAAAACGTCAAGACTTACCCCCTGGTCAGCCTATACAATAAGTAACTATTTTCCATCTCAAATAAAAAGTAATTTTAGTCTGCCTACGATTATATCCTGAAACGGCTACGTTCCTAGGAACACAAATACATAATTCTACATAAATTACAATTTACTTAATCTAAGCATTGTTAACTAGGAATTATTTATGTATGCGATGAAGGCTTACCTGGTATATGTACGGATATAATTATTAAAATTACTATTTGTTAATGGAAATCAGACTCTACCTACAGTATAGTAGATTCGATTCCTAATCACATTTTTTTTCATTCCAATCATGTAATGCATAAAATAAATAACTTATAACTTACCATTATGAATGAAAATGCTAAGAAAAGTATGGCTGAGTGGTTAAGACATTTGGTTTTTTTATAATTAAAAACCATCTAAATATAGGTAGATACTTACCTGAACAGGACTGGCCACTCGTTTCTCACAAACACGCTTCCGGGAGCTGTAAGGCAACTCGTGAAGAAAAAAAAATCTTAAGAATCTATCTATCATCACGCCTTTTATCCCAAGAGGGGTAGGCAGATACAATCCAATGCCATTTGCTACGATCCTGACATACCTCTTTCGCTTCTTTTATATTCATCATACCTTTCCTACATGTCGGCGATTGTGTGTAGGTACTTTTAATATTGCCATCGATCAATATAATTTTTATATGTTCAATAAAAGTACACCTAAGTCATCCTCTGCCAGCATCTCCTTTCACTCAGCCATATAAACCTTTTTAGTGAATCTTTCATACTTAATTTTTTCAACAACAACAAACAAACAAAACAAATTATAAAAATATTCGGTTCAAAACTGGAACAGCGACGGACGTATGATTTCTTGTATTACTACAGAACCCTAAAAATAATCTTACCTACTCTTACAGTCATTTAAGCTCTGCAATATTCTACTAAATTTAATATTGTATAAGAAAGCTCAATAAATAGGTATTATTTATTAACTGCAAATTACTGTATTTACTTATGCGTACAGTACCTACAATAATGCAAATGTTTCATCAAATATTTATATGAGGTATTTTGTATAATATATGTAGTTTCTGTACATATAACAATTACTTAGTCTAATTGTGAGGTTGCAACTATATTTTACCATTAGATACTTGCAGAGATGTCCACAATTAGCGTGCTGTCCATGTTATATTTGATAGAATAGGTTGCAAGCCTGTCCCTGCACTAAATAAGACTATATAAACCTTTTAAAAACAGTGTACCAAATTTAAAAATTTGCACTGAAAAGTAAGGAATATTAAAAATTTCGTCGTAGAATTTGAAGACGGTTGGTGCTGAACCGATTTTCGTCATATGACTGTGAGATAATGTCGAGAAATTTTTATATCCTTAAAAAAATAAGTCGTCAAAATCGGTACATATTTCATCGAGATATTACGAAAAATTGACTTGCAAGGTCAGATTTTTCAAATATCTAAAAAACTAATGAATCAACCATCAAAATCAGTTCGCAACTGGCGCAGTAATCGATGTCCAATACATACATAAAAAAACATACGGTCCGAATTGATTGGTCCTTCTTTTTTGGAAGTCGGTTAAAAATATAGTTAAATCTATTAGATTCAGAAGAAGTGTTAGTATAGTCCATATACTAATATTACAAATGCGAAAGTAACTCTGTCTATCTGTCTGTTACGCTTTCACGGCTAAACCACTGAACCGGTTTTGACGAAATTTTATTCAGTAAGTACATATTCTACTTTTTTTAATACAATCCCTAAGGAGGTAATAATAGGGGATGAAAGTACGGGCCAAGCCGGCGAGAGCAGCTAGTATTGTATATATTTTAAGTAGGTAATTATTCTTATTCAAGGAAAGTAATACAAAGATTCACATAATCAAATTTTTATTCACAAACTTCAGGAACCGCAATTGCAGCTTATTTTTTAATGCATCTAAAAGAATTGCATGTAACCCCATTTCTAATTTCCATTTGCAGTAAACAAAATTCCGAAAACAGTTTTGCCAGAGGCAGTACAATAAATGTTTATTGCACCCCGACATTGGTACCAACATTAAAATAAATAACAGTAGTGGACATCCGCTGCAGTGTTGCCAACTATTTCACGCGAGGGCAGTGCGACGTAACACGCCCATTTGTTTAGAAAAGCTACAAGATAAATTCAAATTGAATAACAAACGCTGACACACGACATTAATTCTCCGACTTTGTACATGTCGGTGCTGTAAAAAATGTTTTATTTTTGTTGGAGTCCCTTTTATAGAAGCATTTTTTATTTTCTGTCCACTCAACCGTTTCAATTTAACTAAAAAAAAAGTTGAATTGGAAACGAGAGCCTCGGGTTTTTGCTACGCCCCGTGGGACACAGCTTTTTATTGCAATCTGACATGCGACAATTCATTCACCTGAAAGTAGCAATGTTCATATTTAGAATCTGGTGAGAAAATTTATGCTAAAAAAAATGCAAATACTTATTCCTTACGCATGCCTTCTAAATATTTTTTTACGAGTGTAAATTGATGCGGTAGAATAAAAAACCTGTCAAGTGCGAGTCGGACTCCCGTAAACTCTTCACTAAGGTCAGACCAAGTTTGATGCCCCTGTTTGACGCAGGAACAAATTAATTAGGGCGAACCCAACTCACACTTGGAAGGTTTTTATTATTTCTTGTTTTACTTTCTTAAGTATATGCATTATAGTTATACTAGTTAGACGTTTGTATGCATGGCCATTATTGAGATAGGGGGGGTCTCCTATCTTAATAATGACAATACATATATTTTTAGGGTGCGTCGGTGGCCTAGTGGGTAAGACGTCTGGTATTTACTAGACAGACCCCGAGTTCGATCCCGGATCCCGGCCATGTACCAATGGGTTTTTTAATTAAAAAAACTTATGTACATAACCACACTTAGAGGCTTTTCCATCTAAATATATCTCAACAGAACTAGCCACTCGTTAGATATAGCCTCACAAATACAATCGGCTAAACGAGGGAGACTAGGTCTTCCGCTGGGTACCCTGGAACCCGTAACACGGTTTCGGGATGTGTAAAGCAACCCGTGAAGAAAAAAAAAAAAAAAAAAAAACTTTTTATTATTTGTTGTTATAACGGCAATAGCAATACATACTCTGTCAAAATTTCAAGATAAGATAAGATAAAGATACAGCAGTGTGACAGACGGACAGCGGAGCCTTAGTAATAGGGTTTCCATTTGCACCCTTTGGGTCCGGAACCCTAAAAAATGACAAACAATTATTTTAATAAGTAATTAAAATTGGTTCCTTTGATTGGTGATTATGAAAATCTATGTATATAAAAATCAATGCCACTTTTCGTTGTAATTTTATAACTCAAGAACGGGCTCACCTATCCAAACCAAATGTTTAGGTTTTGTTCGGACTATTTAGTAGATGGTTTATGTGAAGTTTGCACAAAATTGGTTTACCACTACCACTACCACTACCCCTACCGCTACTATCCTATGTCGCCAAAATCGCCATAGGATAGTAGCGGTAGGGGTAGTGGTAGTGGTAGTGGTAGTGGTACCTAGCGGTAGTGGTACCTAGTGGTAGTGGTAGTGGTAGTGGTAGGAGTAGGGGTAGTGGTAGTGGTAGGAGTAGGGGTAGTGGCAGTGGCAGTGGCAGTGGCAGTGGCAGTGGCAGTGGCAGTGGCAGTGGCAGTGGCAGTGGCAGTGGCAGTGGCAATGGCAGTGACAGTGGCAGTGGCAGTGGCCGTGGCAGTGGCAGTGGCAGTGGCAGTGGCAGTGGCAGTGGTAATGGTAGTGGTAGGCAAGCTAACGTTAACCGCTAGCAATTAATAAAATATTTTTTGTTTAAATAAATGAATTTGATGTTCCAATTAATTTTTTTTATTATTTTACTTTATACGTAGCGAAGCACGTACCGGGCCGCTAGTCTATATATATAAAAATCAATGCCACTTTTCGTTGTAATTTTATAACTCAAGAACGGCTGAACCGATTTGGCTAATTCTTTTTTTGTTTTGTTCGTTACAACACAGGGGTGGTTTAGAAGAAAAAAAAGTTGGAAAATGTTAGTGGTAGTGGTAGGGGTAGGAGTAGGAGTAGAAGTTGGAGTAGGGTAGGAGTAGTGGTAGGGGTAGTGGTAGGAGTAGTAGTAGGGGTAGAAGTAGTGGTAGGGGTAGGAGTAGTGATAGGGGTAGGGGTAGGAGTAGTGGTAGGGGTAGTGGTAGGAGTAGTGGTAGGGGTAGGAGTAGAGATAGGGGTAGGAGTAGGGGTAGGTGTAGGTGTAGGGGTAGAAGTAGAAGTAGGAGTAGGAGTAGGAGTAGGAGTAGGGGTAGGTGTAGGGGTAGGGTAGGGTAGGGGTAGGGGTCGGGGTAGGACTAGTGCAGGCAAGCCAACATTTGGGCAGGACAACGTCTGCCGGGTCCGCTAGGGGTAGGGGTAGGAGTAGTGCAGGCAAGCCAACGTTTGGGCAGGACAATGTCTGCCGGGTCCGCTAGTACCTATATCTATATTTTTAGACGGAAACAATATGAATCAAATGCGTTTAGTTTAAACGGTATATGTATAAAACGGCGAAAATTGTGTGTTCCTGCTTTCAAACGTCCTATTCAAGATTTAAAATTTATTACTCCATTCAAACAGGCATGTGAACACCTTCCATATAAAGTTAAACAACAAAGGAAAAGTACAATTTACTACATTGTAGATGGATCGTAAAGCCACAGAATCTCGTTTGAATAAAACAAAGACGTTTTCTCAAGTGCGAACCGATAGCAAACTCCTATTTCCACTTTGCAATACCTACCTGACAGCAACGGGTTTACGATCGTCTATGTAGGTTCACTACTGACTTCGTATACCATGAATGGCATCTACGTGAAATAGCATTTCTTGTCCTACACGGTAAAGCTATAATTTGTCATTTTTGTAAAAGCAAGACAAACAAGAACGATAAAGAAAAAAGGAACAAAATTACTTACTAATAAATGAAATTAAATTTAAAAAAGGACAATAAAAGTCTTTATAAATCAGTCACCGAAGTATGAAGTAAGAAAGTATGTTCCTTGCGAAGTTTTTAGAGTATTTTTGTATGTGCCTTTGACATTTTTCCTCAACCTCAAACATCAATTAATTCTAAAATTTTAACCTACTCGGACCAAAATGAGCCAAGTAGTTTAGTATTAAATATTTGAAACTAATAAACAAATGTTTCTCCAAAACTTCGACCAAGTCTTTCAATTAATTTCTACGTAAAATTAAGTCAGTCTGGTTCCTTTGACCCGTTTAACTTAGATGTCATTGCGTCAACAATTTTGATAGATCCCAATTTAATTGCGACAACGCTGTTACGCTTATTATAAAGTAAATATTTACATAATGTTAATTTGTAATATCAATAATTAATATTTTATTAATTATTTTTGTATTAAGAATAAGGTACCTACATATAAAACGTGAAATTATTTTTGGCCTTCGGCATAATAATACTTGATAAATCTACTATGGCGAAATCATATAATTTTTCTATTAAAACTAAGTAGATTACTTTATTTATTATTCATCTATTTTATAATTACTATGTAGTCATTTTATTTTATAATGGATGCTGTATAAAATAATGTCAATAACCTTGACGATTTGACCTCTATATTCGGTGATATTTTGTGTAGAAAACGCTCAGGATTATAGGGCGACGGAGCCGGCACGCTCGCGCGGATAATCTTCAATTTAGGTGAAAAAATAAATTCACGAGTTAAATGCGGACTAAAAACAAAACTCTCAATTAAGAATATTAATATTTTTAAGACCTTTTTGTGTGTGTAAAAACTAACTAAAGAGCGAGCTTGTGCTGTTTTGGAGAAATTCAGGAAATCATGATGACAAAAGGGTATTTAATGTCAAAAATTTGTTTTTCAATTAAAATAATTTATTGGATCGTTATGTATCTGTACCTACGTATATTTTGACTTAAATATCGAATAATTTAGGGATTTTACCGCTGCTAACACTAGAAACGCTGCCGCTAATGTTTATAAATGTAGGATTGAATATACGACTATTTTAATAGTAGGTACGTACGTATTTATTTAGTTCGACTTAACAAGATAGCACAGGACACGCAAAATTCAATTATCTCGCAACAATACTCGATAATTATCCCAACTCGCAATTACGAAATCAATTAGTGGTGAATTCGGTCGCGTACGCTATCTCTTCGCTCTGTAGAGGCATTTATTATTTATCATTAGACATTAAATTGTATTCTGTCATGCAAGGAAAATTATAAACAGAATTTGTGTCGGCATTCAATCCAATAAGAGACGGGTGGGGCAAACACTGTCTTTTAAATAAATCGTTTTATTTTGGACGTTAGTAAATCATAAAATTAAATAAAGATTAATCTTTTGTATAAGAAAGTCCCATATTCCCTATTTAGTTTCACAATTTTAGACGCAGTTTCGGAGATAAGGGGGGACGGTCAATTTTACTATGCATTTTAAAATTTATAAAAAAATATATTTGTATTCCTTATATCAAGCCCATGATGCACTTGAAACAAAAATTTTTACGTTTTAATTTTTCCCATAAAACCGAAATTCGATTATTTACGCTATACGTCCGTGATTGGGTCATGAAACTAAGTTCCAACATTGTTCGTCTAGTAGATTTGGAAAAAAATAAGCTGTGACAGACAGACAGACGCATGTCATGAGTGATTCCATAAGGGTTTCCATCGGAGATGTTCGGATTATTCTTCTTCTTTCTCCGGCCTTATCCCATGTTTAATTGGGGTCGGCTCTCCTAATCGCTTTTCGCCAGCACGATCTATTCTGGGTCGTCAGTGGGTCCAGTTCTAGGGCTTTGAGGTCATTATTTATTGCTGAAAGCCATGAGAGTCGGGGTCTGCCTCGGCGTCTCGGTCCTGACTCAATATTCAGCACTTTCCGGGCCATGTGGTCTTCCGGCCTTCTCATCACGTGTCCATACCAACGCAGCCGTGTTTCGGTGAGCTTTTCAGGTATTGGTGCTACTTTTAGACTTCCACGTACATAGTTATTAGGCACCTTGTCCAAGAGGGTGACGCCCGCTGACCAGCGCAGCATCCTCATTTCAGCTACATGTAGTTGTTGTGTCTGCTGTTTTTTGAGTGGCCAGCATTCGGCACCATATACCATTGTAGGTCGTACCACCGTCTTATACACCCTGCCCTTGACTCGGATGGGCATTCTATTGTCGCATAGAACGCCGGTTAACTCTCTCCACCTTTGCCACCCTGCATTTATACGGTGAGTGATGTCAATGTCGATGTTCCCATTAGTGGAGAGTACACTGCCCAGGTACTTAAAGCTGCGTCGTTTTATTGCGTTCGGATTATTGGATTTGGAAAAAAGAAAAGTAACTTAATAACAGCCACAGCTTTACTTTTAAAATAATAAATCTACTAACATCACACGTCATAATTTTTAGTCTGAGATACAATATGGTATGCCGCAATGTATAAAAGCCGTGGTGTTACACTGATCACATTATGTTTAGTTCTGTGTATAATCAAATATTCAAATAGTTTCCACCCTTGATTCAGATACTGTCGACTATATTCAGTTTGTAGTTCAAACCAGAGCATATTGAACAAGTCAGTCGGCAAAATTATCCTTTGACGGTATCTCTTGTTCACATATCACATCCGACGTCTTAAATATGACAAAGGGCCTTTGTAACCTAGTCTCCTGTTACATTCCCACTCGGTTCGTAGTGTATTCTCTTTCACCTGACTGCTTCCTGCATATTTTATTGATATCAAGTAGGTATGTAGTTTACTACCGATTTTTTTGTATCAAAGTAGATAAAATTTCGTTCGTTGCATTGGCTCAAGATTGTCAAGCCTGACAAAATCGAAACACCCGTCGATATATAATTAATGTAACATGATTGGGCTTGACATACTTAATCCCTGGAATACCTAATATATTAAAAAAAACGTAAAAAGTGTGAAATTGTCCCTTTTCTATCTACTTTTTTCTACTCGGAAGGTAACCTAACTTACTCAAAATTATTTACAACAGCAGGTACAGGTACCGGGGCGGTTCTTGAGCGCTCGACAAAATAGTGGGGGAATGTTTGCGAATATGTAATTCGAGTGCAATATAACTTGTATATTTATTATAATTGATTTATTGGTGTTTGTTTTAACGATTGCTTTTTACTGCAAAAAATTAAATTAATACCTCATACCGTCAAGCAGACCCAAAAATTGTGTTCTGCGCATCTAACGACCACCGCTCAAGTCCCGGTACCTATATATCATAAATGAATATGTCATTAAATTGATGTTCAGCGTTTCAATTGGATACTTGAAATATTTTTGATGTGGTTACACTTTCTTCTATCCTCTCGCTTTCCTGCAATGTGCTCTTAACCTACAGTGTTGTGTATATAAAGTGTGAATGTTTTCAGGGTATAATGTTAATATTGCTTATTACCAAGATGAGATATCAGATGTTACACATCATAATTATGCAACTACTGTAAGGCTCGCTCATTTTCTTTGTTTTAGTACCTAAACTTTTCGAAAAATTACTTCTTAAATAAATAAAAATATAAGTAATGTTTCAGTAGATTTCAGATCCAATATTCAGTTTTTCGATTTTTACCAAATGATCGCAAACATTTTCGAAGCAAAACACCTAACATAAATATGAAAACGATGTTTGCACGAAAATTGGCAAGTTTTCCTCCCAAATGTTATTACTAGAAGCCTGAAGCAACAAAGCTGTTGTTACAATAATATAAACATCCAGAAGAAGCTTCCTTATGGATACAAATGAACAAAATATTCAACAAAAGCTACACTTTATACTCAATTACCCCGTCGTACCTACTTGATGTAAATGGTTGCGACAGGCAGTCGCTAAATTGTTTCCCGCACAAACAAGTTGGGACCTATCCACCCAAACAGCTTATTACAAAGGAATTCTAAAATTATTTTCCTCGGAATTTTCTCCTGAATTTCACTTTACATTTTTATTTATATTGACAGACATGATTAACTCTTGCCACTAATTGCTATGCTTCCACTTTGAAGTTGTTTTAGAATGTTGGCTTGAAACCAGAAGCAATGTTCTTGTGCTAAGGAGAGTTCGTAAATCCGAAAATAGTGAGTGTAGTGTACCATAAAATACAGCAACAGGTTTCGGCCCTGTCCTAAAGGACTAGCCATCATAGATTTTTTGAAATAAGTAGCTACAACAATTTTTAAAAATTTACAATAACACATGCACAAACCAAATGAACCCAATCTCGAGGGGTTTACTAACAGATGTTGTGAAACGGGTTTTTTATTTATTTACTGAACCTTGTAGTAGCTATGCAAACATTTTGTTAAAATAATTGAATAACAATGAAAATAGTCAAGAATAAAAACTTCATAAATTAAAATGTTTAATTTAAATTAACCCTAGTAATCTTCTAACGAATACTAAGATAGCAGCCATTAAAGAGTTCCACCATTCACCTCCTGGCTCCATGATCAGATCAGCTCGATGATACCAAATTATTGTATTGTAATTTGCAAAGTTTCAAATCGACATGACAATTAGACTGATTAAATTCGACTTCCAAGACTTGTTTACATACATAGTTAGTTAGTTAAAGTAAATGAAAGATTGGTTAAGAAATTATATCACTATGGAGTTAGAAATACAGCTTTGACTTTATTGAAATCATATTTACAGGGCAGAATTCAAAAAGTGGACGTGAATGGAAAGCTTTCTTCCGGCTCAATAGTTTCAATCGGTGTACCACAGGGCTTGATCTTAGGTCCTTTTCTATTCCTCGTCTATATTAATGACTTACCTTGCCTCGTAAGGGATAACCATGACATTGTGCTATTTGCAGATGACACATCACTTCTATTTAAAATAAAACGACAGCAACAGGATATTCATGATGTGAACCATGCACTATCAAAAGTAGTTAACTGGTTTAATGTAAATAACTTGCTATTGAATAGCAATAAAACTAAATGTATAAAATTTACATTACCAAATGTAAAGCAAGTAAAAACCAGTATAATTGTTAAAAATTATGAATTAGAGGCAGTAGATGCTACAAAATTTTTAGGTCTGAGATTGGACTCGAAACTGCAATGGGGTCCTCATATCAATAATCTTTCAAATAAACTTAGCTCTGCTACTTTTGCAGTAGAAAAGATTCGACAGCTGACTGATATAGACACGGCTAGATTGGTTTATTTTAGCTACTTCCACAGCGTTATGTCATATGGAATTCTTGTGTGGGGTAATGCCGCGGATGAAAATAGTATTTTTATTTTACAAAAAAGGGCTATTCGTGCAATATACAAAATGGGTACACGAGAGTCACTAAGGGAAAAATTTAAAACTATTAATATAATGACTGTGTATGGTCAGTATATATTTGAAAATGTAATGTATGTCCGTAAAAATATTTCTACATTTAAAAGAAATTGTGATAGGCATAATGTAAATACAAAAAGTAAACATAAGCTTGCACCGCTCTCTGCTAGGCTTCATAAGGTTGGAGGTTCATTTAAATGTTTTTGTGTGAAATTTTATAACAAACTTCCAACCCATGTACAAGATTTATCTATTAAGAAATTTAAATTATTTATTAAAAGTAAACTTTTGTCCAAGGCATATTATAATATAGATGATTATTTGAAGGATGGTAAAGCTTGGGACTAAATTGTTATACCTACCTAAATGTAACTTTATTTTATTTATTTTGGTTTGACGTTGATAAGCAATTTATGGCTTCTACATCAATAAACATTATTTGATTTTACTTATAAGTGAAGCTAATAAAAGCATGTTAAATAAATTGGCCAAATTGCGAGTATGACTCGCGTGCAAGGTTTCGTACATTTTTTTCGGTCAGAACTTTAAGACAGGATTTTCGTTTAGGTTTTCCTGTAAACTACAAGAAATTATACCTACTATATATTCCCTATTTTTTTTTCAAAATTTTAAAGTTTCGGAGATAAGGGGGGGGTAAAATTTTGTTTATTTTGTTTAATATAATTTGTACTATGCATTTTCAAATAAAAAAAATTGCGTTCCTTATAACGAGCATGATAGGCATTTCATATATCACATGCTAATAGAAAAAAAATTTGATTATTTACGCTATAATATTATGTCCGTGATTGGTACATAAAACTCTATATAATATACCAAGAACATTTTTCGTCGAGTAGATTCGGAAAAAATAAGCTTGTCACAGACGGACAGACAGATACGTGAGTGATCCTATAAAGGTTTCCGTTTTTTCATGAGAAGAAAATCTCTTTTCAATATAAACAAAGCAGCGGCAATATCTTTGGGTGCTACGACTTTCCGCTATCTACTTTTAAGGAAAGTTGTCCATGGAATTTCCGAAGTTCTGAAGCCAAGTCTTAGTCCTGAAACTTATTGACTTTTGATCTCAAAATAAATTTTAGCTTCAAAACAATATCAAATATCAATAGCATGATATGACATGACTTATACAGAACTCAGACAGAACTCTACGGCGTAGCGTAGCAGTATGAAAAACGTAGTTATTTACTCATCCAAAGGTATGGAAAGTATTTATACTTACTAAAACTTTTGACATCTAAAAGTTTCGTGTGTCTGAAAATTTTCTTCCTTTTAAAGATTTCAAAGCTTCATCGTTATTTATGGACAAAGGAAAAATATCAAAAAGTTACAAAACAAGCAACCTCGTTAACATGAACATCATTAAAATGGAACATAGATTATCTACAAGATATTTCCTTATGAATAAAGTATGTAATGTTCAAATTACATAATTTAACTTAAGTTTCTATAGCGTAATTTTTTGAGACCGTAGGTTTTAGGTTCGATTCTCAACTATCATAAAATGTAACTACCAATTTCCTTTAAAATAAATGGATGGACAATCTCAGCGCGTTGCCATACAAACACGTGTGACACCGTTCGAAAAGGACAAGGCGCGGAAAATGGAACAAAAGAGTGGAACGAAGAGCGGCGTATGCGTATGGGCAGAGCGTATGCTACGTCTCACGCTGAGGGGTTGTATTATTCCATTTATTTCTGTTATATTAATCGAAGGCTTTATCTAATTTCTGGTTCTTCAGAAGTTACCGTTTTAACGCCACAGAGTGACAGGTTTGCTATATTATTCTGGACAACTAAATGAAGGCATTGTTACCAGTGCCACGGGATAAAATGGTCATAATTGTGAATTTTATTCGTTTTTTCTGTGATATTATGAAAATTTAGTACAACGGTATGCCATCTATTTTATGTACCAAGAGATTTTACCACTAAGAATTTAAATTAAATAAATATTACTTTAAAATCTACCAAATATCTCGTTCCCGTTCGAATTAGTACAGTAGTTATTACGTGACGAGCGTTTAAAGCTATCTGTAAGAAAATCTTATGAAAGTTTAATAAAATTTTATTACTTTTCCAGACATTTAAGTTTTATTAAATGTAGACAAGATGCTGCCCACGAATTCGTCCGTATTATTTTTATAACAATTATTCTGTACTATGGACACAATGCATTATTTATTTATCTTCGAGTCAAACTTATCTATCTATCGATAACGCCTTTTATCCCAAGAAGGGTAGGCAGAGACAATCGAATGCCATTTGCTATGATCCTGGCATACCTCTTTCGCTTCATTTAAGTATATGCATCACACCTTTCATACATGCTCGGCGTTTGTTGTGTACTTTTATCATTGCTTTCGATCAGTAATATGTTCTATATATTAAATAAAAGTACATTTAGGTCGTCCTATGCCAGCATTTCCTTTCACTTCTGCCATATAAACCTTTTCATCAATTTTTCATCCTACATTCTTTCACCGTGTCTAAACCAGTCAAACGTATAGTTAGCTGAAAGTTATTCTAGATAAACGTTCATCCATACAGACCGTTCTAAAAACATTTTATTCGTCGTGTAATTCAATAGCATACACGTATAATTTTTGATATTAAAGAAACTTCAGTTTTGTTTAGTTTTTTTTTTCTTCACGCATTGCCTTACAGCTCCCGCCACAAGTCTCCCTCGTACAGCCGATGATATTTGTAAAGGCTAACTAGTGGCCAGTTCTGTTGAGGTATATTTAGATGGGAAAAGCCTCTAATTGTGGCTTGTATCCGAGATCAAACCCGTGGTCTGCCTAGATAATACCATTCGGCCTACATTGTTTAATTATCTGTATAGATTGATTTTAAACATCATATTTCAGATTTTCTGTAATATATCCCAATTTTGGACGCCCTAAATGCCTAGTTAATTGCTTCGAAAGTACCTACAATTTCCCGAAAGTACATTTCCCCATTATGCAACAACAACATAACAAGGTGCAGAGGAACTCGTTACTTAAAACGTAGACCTATAAAAAGAGATATTACACATAGAATATCGGCTGAGTGAATATTTTTCATGAAAAACTTATGACGAAGCATTTCTGTATTAAACTTTTCCTTGTGGAAACTTGAAGACGGAAGTCCCGTCTCGTAAAATCTTTTAATATAACTAAAAGTTTCAGCATGTTGTTAAGACCGACTTGTATTTATGTTTTCAAAAGCATGTGTAACTTTCATGAAAATAGGGCAATTATATTACCAACTCCATTATACGGGCACCAACTTCCAGGTTACTGTATATTAAATGTTATGAATCATTTACCGCCTTTTTCCGTAGTCCCATTGGTGGTCCTATTGATGGGACTACGGAGAATTCAATTAATTTTAGTCTCATTCTCCGTATATTATATGGCTGGAGTGAAAGGAAATGCTGGCAGGTAACGACCTAGGTGTACTTTTATTAAACATATAAAAATAATATATTGATCGATGGAATATTAATGTATGAAAGGTATGATGAATATAAAAGAAGCGAAAGAGGTATGTCAGGATCGTAACAAATGGCATTCGATTGTCTCTGCCTACCCCTCTTGGGATAAAAGGCATGATGGTATAATATATAATATACATAGATAGATAATTCTTCAGTGGTACTATGGAAAACTTCATGTACTTTTATCACCTGAATGAAATGCATTAATTTATCTATACTGAATTACTGACCTACATATCGATGTTACATAAAAAAATAGTGAAAAAAGAAAGCAGTGTGGAGTGACAAAAAATGGGAAAGGAATGCTAAGATGGTTTGGGCATGTAGAAAGGATGGAAGCAAGAATACAAAAAATAAATTATAACAATTTTAATTTCAGACCAAAAAGAGCTGAAGCCCACAAAAATGTTCCTATCCTATCCTATCCTATCCTATCCTAGTAAAGTAGGCTGGCTGCCATAGAGTCCCCAGTTAAAAGAAATACAGTATTTGTTCATATCCCTATTAATATAAATGCGAATGTAAGTTTGTTTGTTACGCTTTCACGCAAAAACTACTTAACCGATCATCATGAAACTTTGCACATATATTCTTGGAGGTATTAGAAGTAACATAGGATACTTTTTATTATCACGGCATGACGACGGGAACGGGGTGGGCAGAGGTGAACATGAGAAAAGCTATGTATGAAGTGTATATTTTTGCCAACATTTTGAAATTAGCTATCCACCCCGGCATCGCGTGTATATATAAAATTCTCGTGTCACGGTGTACGTAATTGAACTCCTCTGAAACGGCTCGACCGATTTTCGTGAATTTTAGTATGCATATCCGTTAGGGTTGAGAATCGGACAACATCTATTTTTCATCCCCCTAAATGTTAAGGGTGGTCCACCCCTATTTTTTTTTTATAGGTAGGGTAGGGGTAGGGATAGGTGTAGGGGTAGGGGTAGGAGTAGGGGTAGGGGTAGGGGTAGGGGTAGGGGTAGGGGTAGGAGTAGGGGTAGGGGTAGGGGTAGGGGTAGGGGTAGGGGTAGGGGTAGGGGTAGGGGTAGGGGTAGGGGTAGGGGTAGGGGTAGGGGTAGGGGTAGGTGTAGGGGTAGGGGTAGGGGTAGGGGTAGGGGTAGGGGTAGGGGTAGGGGTAGGGGTAGGGGTAGGGGTAGGGGTAGTTTTGGCAGGACAACGTCTGCCGGGTCCGCTAGTCTATATAATAAAATCGAAAAACCAGAACGAGATAAAAAACGAGAGAGAGCGAGATGGCGCTCTACAAAACTTTCTTGACACGTTTCTACCAAACGACGTACTCCTTCTTAGGAATTTGTATGTTATTCGATTCCTTGATCACGGGAATCGCGAAACATATTGGATGCGTAATTTTTGTATACTATAGTAAACAAAATAAAATCGCAAGTTCGAATTTCGAGCCAAAAGAGAGCGATTCCATTGTCCATGCCAGTGTTGTCGTTTGAAAAAATCGTGACATTTCTTTCATTGGTTTCGAGATTTAAGGCCGATTTACACAATATAGGTATGATCTTATCCCGGACCTGTGCACAATTGATTCTACGCGGTCGGAGCCGCGGGCGGTCGCGTAATACATACTCGTCCAAAAAATTTACAGCTCGCAGGCCAAGTCTTAATTCTGTCCTATTCACAATCACACATAATCTATTATATTTGTTTGTTTGTTCGTGTTCCATAGACTCAAAAACTAGGTACTGAACCGATTTGAAAAATGTAACAAATATTTAGGCTATTTAACTAAATTAGCTAAATTGTATTCCTCATACAACGCGTAAGTAGCGGGCAATCACCTAGTCTAATATATAAAAAAAATGTATTTGTTTGTTCGTATTCTATAGAGTCTATAGTATAGAGTATAGACTCAAAAACTACGGGACCGATTTGTAAAGTTATTTTTGCATCTTATTTTTCTTGCTTGCGCGAAGGCTATAGTCTATTTAACATCGCTCTACTCAACTCTTCATTTAAATATATCTACTATGCTAATAGGGGGTGTATTGTGTTCGTTATACAACGCGTATCAAGTAACGGGCAATCAATTAATAATAATGTACTCATATGAAATACTCGTGCAAAATGCACCAATGTTCTAGTAATAGGAGGGCAAATAAGTGAAGCGACAAGCTTGCCACCTGTTCTGTTTGGTATGGACAAATCGCTACCATTTTTTTTGTTCTACGATAATTAGATAGAATTTCAGAAATACTTGCTCACTTTCTGTCTGATAAATTAACACTTGTTAATAATCCGCAGTCAATTAGCTTCCCAATCGATTGTGAATGAGAATGCTACAAATTGGAGTATCTATTATTCGATTAGAGACGTAGGCATAGACTAATCAGTACGCCCAGCCATTGTTTAGATACCTCCTACCCAACTTTATCAAGGCATTGTTTACAATCGCGATTTTGGGGAGCAGACTATTTGTTTTCTTTCTCTAAACAAAAACAAACAAGCCAATAACAAATTGCTTGGGTAGTAAATTAACATTTCTACAATGGTACTTAGAAATTTCGCCAATTATTATTTTCGTCAGATTGAAGAGGATGATTATTACTCGACTGTCTCAGAAATAATGGAAGGTCATGTTTTTCGGGTGTATGTATGTATGTTGTTTTTCTTCACGGGTTGCCTTACAGCTTCCAAAACCGTATATGTATGTATGTGTGTATGTATGCGTGTATGTATGTGTGTATGTATGTGTGTATGTATGTGTGTATGTATGTAATAGGGGTGATGCATTGAAAGAAAATAAACAAACAATTATATTTTTATATAGTTTACTAGTATAACGTATAATCACTGAAAATAATGTTTATTTATTTGTTATTATTATATTATCTATACATATATATAAATGTTCAAACACTTATAACTCGAGAACGGCAGGACCGATTTTCATGGTTTTTGATTTGTTGTATTTGTCTGTCGAATAGCAGAATACCTATAAAAACATTGGAAAATTGGTGGTGGTGGTGGTGGTAGGAGTAGGGGTAGGGGTAGTGGTAGTTGTTTTCCACTGACGAAGGAAAGTAATTAGCAGGCAAGCTAACGTTTGGGCAGGACAACGTCTGCCGGTCCGCTAGTAACTATTAATTATTACTTTTCAGTTATTTTGTAGTTGGGTTTTTTATTCAATAATTAAGTTTTTATTTTACCTAAATATACCTACTTACATTTATTGTTTGGTATATTTTTTTGACAATTTTATATTATTTTTGAATTGATGAGAGCAACAGTTGAATAAAATTTAACGAAATTGGACGAATAATTTAGTGTCGACATAATAGTAGTTTATGATACGGGATCATAATAGGGGTAATTAAAACACAAGTGGATTTTTTTAATAGCATCCACGAGTGTTTTAATTCCAAGTTATGTGCCCGTTCATACACTACTTTATCTAATTCCATGCAATAGTACAAAACAAATTGAACCAAGATATTTTTCTTCATCGACAAATTGGCGGCAAATCGAAGTTACCTACTTTCTGCGCATGCGCGTTAACTGTCAAATGTTTCCCACATGGGAGTGTCGATATTTTCATATAGTTTAATGTGGCTGCTTAACACATATCCTTTGCCTTTTCTGCATTTAAAAAAATAAACATTACGATATCGTTTTTGTATGAAAAGTTCGGTACTTTAATACATTATAGTATCGAAGTTTGACATATTAGAGACGCGTGTATGTAAAACATATCATTATGAAGTATAATTCGATTTTGTAATAGAAATTTTACGATATAAGAGTAGATAAAATATTTTACCATATTTTGTAGTCTACGAATTCTACGATACAAAATATTTTAGTCAGTTATAATATAAAACTAGAACATTGATGGAAATTCTGTGACCCAAATTGTCAAAATTCGCGTTCATCGTTCCGAACGTAAATCCGTAGACGAATAGAATTTTCATGGGCAGATGGATATGAATGTTCACATACTGTACAGTGGCGTTCACATGATTCTTCAAGCTAGATATTAACTGAGTGGTTTTGCTTGACAAGAAAATTTAAAAATTACAAAATCTTTTATATTTAAAATCGTGTCTCATCCACTATATTTTAGAAATAGTGTACCACAACCCACAACAAGCTTTTTCTTCATATTTAATTCAAACTCATTTAGCCATAGCCATTAGTCGCAAATATCAAAATATGCTAAACACTTGGAAGTTGTTGTTGAAGTTGATATTTTTCTAGTTATACCTACATGGATTGACTCATCCGAAATTAAAGTTATGAATGTTAAATATTCGTGCAAGCTGAATTTTTCATTCACTTTGTTGCTACAGCAATAATTGGATTTCCAATTATTTGTCAATTCAGCTTCGAAATAAAACAGACAGGACCAATATTTTAAAATAAAATTTTAGGCAGAAAGTTTTTAAAATTTAGCAGGATATTTTTTTATTTTGCCAATTTGTTTATTAGTTAATATTTAAATTACACAACTATATAGCAAACCCTAAAATTAAATATAACTAAATAAACCAGATCCGCATGGAATAATGGCAAGAATACTGGCTGCATTACCTCGCTGAACGAGGAAGGAGCCAGCCCTCTTGTCACCAGAGGAGATGATCAGTCGTGGAGATATTTCTCCAACGAATTTAGAGTTTCTACACCAAACGGTACGTAGTTTTCTATAATTGCACTTTATTTGCGCCGTTTGTTGGACTCTGCGATTTCCGCTGCAACTCTCGCTTTGATTACTATAAATACGAAATATTGCAATTTGTAAAGTCTGTTTAAAAAGTGCTTGATGAACTTATTGATTATCCTTATAAAGTTTCGTAGCCACGTGGTAAGAACAGAACCCTTATAATTTTGTCAAGTCCGTCCATCTGTATGTCACAGGTATTATCGATGGAAATATTAAAAGTACACACAATTGCTGAGCATGTATGAAAGGTATATGATGAATATAAAAGAAGCGAAAGACATTACGTCAGGATCGTAACAAATGGCATTCGATTGTATCTGTCTACCCCTCTTGGGATAAAGGGCGTGATGATAGATAGATACAGAAACAGCATGAAATTGAATTTGAACATTACTATTTTAATAAAATCCAAGTTTCTCTGTCATCAGCGAAACGAGAAAACTCTTTAGAGACAAAATGCTGAATATTTAGAAAGAACTTCACTGTTCTATCAATTCAGTCTCTAATTTTACCCTTTGACATTTTATACTTGAGGTAAGGTCTCTTTTTTATTATCATAGATTATATATATTCAGACTCGCCATATTTAGTTATCATAAACTGACTAATATAAGAGAAAAATAAACAAATAAGAGTGGAAATGCTGTCTTTAAGTAGAATATGAAATATAAAGCGTATTGACCGCATCCGCGACGATGTCATTAGAGAAGAATGCGGAGTGAAAGATGATGTTGTGAATAAAATGAGGGGGAAAGTAGTTTACGCTGATTTGGACACGTTGAAAGAATGAAGGATGAAAGATTGGCTGAAAAGGTTTATATGGCTGAAGTGAAAGGAAATGCTGGCTAGGTGCGTACTTTTATTGAACATATAAAAAAATTATTGATCGATGGCAATATGTACACACAATCGCCGAGCATGTATGAAAGGTATGATGAATATAAAAGAAGCTAAGAGGTATGTCAGGACCGTAGCAAATGGCATTCGATTGTATTTGCCTACCCCTCTTGGGATAAAAGGCGTGATGATAGATAGATAGATGTTTGTCCTTCTTTCACTCCACAACATAGCACCAGATCCCGGAAATCCTTCAGGATAAAATCTTTGGTCAGGCCAATTTTGTATTACACAATACATACACACAACACGCCACACATTTTCATACACTTTCCTATCTACCCTCCGGTTTCCTTATAACGGCTCCGCCAGTGTGTGTCAAGTGCCCGGACGGTCGAGACGTTGGTCGCAAGTGTCGCAACGAACCGCAATCGAGTCGCGCTATTCGTACCCGTTAAGCCGCCGCGTCGCCCACTTAAATTAACGCAAGGACAATAAGTGTTTATACGCAACCCGCAATTTAGTTAGTAAGTAAGAAGAAATTTGTGGTGAAAGGAATAAACAGCTAACAACGAACCGAAGCACAGCGACCTATGGATAAAAGAACATCATCAAGAACACAGATAACATCTTGAAGGTAAGGGGCTGTTAATTTCCTCACCAATCTTATAACACATTTTATCTACTCTAAATCGAATTATACTTCATTGCCGCCAATTTGTCGATTAAGAAAAATATCTTGGTTCAATATGTTTTGTACTATTGCATGGGATTAGATAAAGTAGTGTATGAACGGGCACATAACTTGGAATTAAAACACTCGTGGATGCACTATTAAAAAACTCCACTTGTGTTTTAATTACCCCTATTATGATCCCGTATCATAAACTACTATTTTTAAATCCACTATCATTGTAAAGTAAGCGTAGATTTCCAAGCTTTTATTTATTTATTTATTTATTTATTAAAAAAGGTCTGTTGACAGTTGTGGACTTTGTGGGTGCACAGCTGTTGTGGACAGACACAACCAACATGCATACAAAATATTATAACAATGAACAACACAACGCTAAAACTATTACACATACATCTAAAAATTTTTTTTATAATTAATTTTCTTATTGTGCTAATTGAGTCTATGTTAATATCCACTGGTGTACTGCTCATGTTGACACCATCTTAAAAAGCGGGAAAATGGAGAGTAAGGCGTAATTTGGTTGCGAGGGTATCTTGCGGGCGCTCTAAAGAAAGTTTTTTGTTTAGTAAGTTCACGTACACAAATGGTAGAAAAGGTGAGATAATACGTTTACAATATTCTTAGCTATTTTCTATAATTAATATATATAAATAATTAAATAAAAAAAATAAAATAAATAAATAAATAAAAAATAAAAAAAAAAAATAAAAAAAAAAATATATAAAAACTACATATTGTAAAACAAAGTACCCCGCCGTGTCTGTTTGGCTGTATGTATGTACTCTCACGCAAAAACTACTAACCGGATTATGATGCGGTTAATTCACAAAGAAGGTTTACAAGTATAAAACATGGACTTATCATATTTAGGATCTGAGTTATTATTTTTCATGGCGATGGCTGTCTAATTCATCAGAGATGACAAAATGACGTATAGGAAAAATTGGCTTACTTTTTGAATAGGAACTGAGATCTTGAAAGTTTCGAGAAATAAGTTTTCAGTACAATTTCTATTTATCAGATTTTAGATTAGGTACCTAAGTCTATACTTTTTAAGATATTCATTAAAAAACCAAGATTATAATTTTGTTCCACTTTTTGTGGCGTCACGTTTACTTCTCGCGGGCAAAATAAAAAAAATAGACGCTGAATAAAAAAACATAACTATCGAAATTAGTTTCTTAAAATTGGCGATATTTTTAAAATATATTATCATAAATTTGTTGCATGGTCAATTGTGTAGAATAAAATGATAAACCAAAAGTCTGCGGTAGCATAGGTATATTATCTGTAATAAATAATAGATAGATAGATAGATACTTTATTGCACTGCACACAAACATAATAATATACACACAAATTTACAAAAGTGAAAAGTACAATTTGGCGGTCTTATCGCTATAAGCGATCTCTTCCAGACAACCTTTTGGTGGAGGAACATTTGAAAGGAAAAGAAGCCAGGGGCGGGGTCACTAGTAAAATATAAATATTACATCATGATAGTACTGATGTAGTCAATGTATCAGAGATCAGAGTCGGAAACGGAAGCCAGCAGAGGGGCACGCGGCGAACACGTGAACAGAATATTCCAATAACGGAACACGTATTTCGACTGACTTTTGTAATACAATTTGGTCGTTTTCACTCAAAGCCCCTATATAATATAACGCGTTGCGTAACACTTTCTGAAGGCAATTCATGTGACATGTAGAGCTCAAAGATAGTGTATTTTAGCAGGTGTGCTATTCAACTAAAAGTTAAAATATCGTTTCACAATAAATATCATTATGGCTTTTTTACCTTGTGGAGTGAACGAAAATGCTTGAAACAATGTGCACATTTAGAGAATTTCCCATATTCTTCTTTTTTTCTTAATTAACGGATATAAAGTGATCGGAAGTTAAGATTATCCCAAAAAATATTAATACTGAATTCCAATTACAAATTAACAGAAATAATTAGCACACTTACCTTCAAATAGCAAAATTGTTGACTAGTCAAAATTTTTTTTCATACTTCTGGTCAAGTATATTACGGTTAAAAGTAGTTGAACAACTGTTTAGTGATAATAATATTCTGTCTCCCTCAGATTTGTTTGAGAGTGACAAAACTTACAACTTTTTTTTATATATTGTAAAGGTGGTCACACATTCGTCCAAACCCGGCGCGCCGCCATACGGTCCACCGAAATCGACCACAAACTGGTATAATTCTTGTAACGAGCGGTCCGCCATCCATTTTCAAATCGTTTTATTTGTGGTTGATTTCGATGTCCGGAAACACAGGGAAAGATCTGTCACACAAACACATATCCATACGCCTTTGTTTAATCGAATCTTGTGTGTCTGTGTGAGTAAGTGAATTGCCTGTGATGCAGTAGATCGTATGATTTACATCGCTAATGTGTGGCCTGTTCAATCTCGATCATACGGCGGCCGGACCGAAAATTTTCGATGAAATACCGGACCAATGCGTGGGCTACTTTAGAGAGACAAGCATAATATAAAATATAGGTAAGGTCCAAAATTAATTGCAAGTTGGTTGTTAAATATTTTTAATTGTTATAAAATGGTAATGCTTGTATTAGAAGTAAGAACATGATGATTTAGGGCAGCGAGCTGTGTCTGGGTAGTCAATATTGACCGAAAATTGTTTCGCAATCGCCCGTCCGATAATTTAATTATTTTGGGATTCAATTTAAGCTAGCTCCCGTTTTCGAATGCTTACAATGGTGAACATAGTTAATTGATTACGCAGCCTTGCTACGTGAAAATGGAAAACAATTTACGGTATAATTTCAGAAATAACAAATAAATGTTCGACGATATTTATGAAATTACGAGCAGTAATAACTTCGTTAGTTAAAAAAATAAATTCATTTACAATAAAACAAATGTCCGTTCTATCGAAATTACACTTTGAATGACTTATACAAATGGCTATGCGTCGGTGGCCGAGTGGTTAAGACTTCTGGTATTAATTAGGCAGACCACGGATTCGATCCCGGATCCCGGACATGTACCAATGGGTTTTTTTTTAATTAAAAACTTATCTAATACCTTTAAATGAGCAATTCTTGTATTTACCTATATATATAATCTGAATCTCGGAAACGGCCCCAACGATTTTCATGAAATTTAGTATTTAGGGGGTTTCGGGGGTGATAAATCGATCTAGCTAGGTTTCATTTTTAGAAAACTTTTTTTTTTCGAAAAAAAAAAATAAATTTCATCAGTACCTATGTAATTCGTAACTGTTCGATCTCTTTGGCTGTATATAGACTTTCTTTTTAAGAAGATTTTGATATGACATATTTTTGTTATGACAAAGATTTTGAGATAGACAAAATGTAAACAAACACTGATAATTCAAGATTAATACGACAAAATTATGTAATTCGTATTTAAACATAATTTACCGAGCAAAGATCGGGCATCCAGGTGCTGTACATAATCCGACAAACCACACTTGGAGGCTTTTCCATACTGTGCTAAATGAGAAACACTTCGTCTTACGCTGGGTACCCTGGAACCCTTACACGGTTTCGGGAGCTGTAAGACAACCCATGAAGAAGAAAAAAATAGAAATGGCTACATACAATAATCCAACGACTGTGAGTAAAAGGAAATACTCCTCAACGCGTGTCGCTGGGAAGTTGCGTATATTTATGTCAATCTATTAAATAATTTCATAGCGCGATACAGGTTTCGATTTCAATTTTGGGTGACTGCCACAGGCTCAATCATAATGGCTAGACGGGATATATCTGAATGAAATTTATTACAGATACCTACTATATACCTAGTTCATTAAAACTATTGCATCTCACAAGTAAATTTGCATATTTTTTTGATACATTGATTTTTTTTTACATAAATTAATTGCCTTTACAAACGGCAGAATTATTTGATTAGACTAAAAACTACCGATAACTCTAGATGTAAATTTCAATCATAATAATAAAATCCTGAGTTTAATTTAAGTTGTTACAATGCTACTCGATTTAAATAAAATTGTCACTGTTGTTGAATTTAAAGAATTTGAATTCAAGAGCCCTGAAGTTACATAGAAACTGAAAGTATAGGTTGAGTTCATAAAAGAAATATCAGTTTCTAAGTAATTAATAAATTTCTCGAATTTTACATTAACAATATTCGAAAACAAATTACTAACAGCTTCCTAAAACTTAGCTAAGTAATTCTTAATTTCTTATAGCAAGGGAATATAATTAGATTTTGGTACGATCAGTTGGGCTAATCGATATTTTATTTCGTCGCGTCTCTGAGGTTTAACAATCGTGAAATTGAGCGCTTCACTTAAAACATTCCAAAAACTTCACAACTGAAATCAAAGTTAATTAAAAAGTTCAGATCGAATTCCATAGTCTCGTCTTTGGCTGGCGAAGCGAACAATATTTTAATAACAAAAAAGTGGAAATAGCTATTTATTCAAAATTATTATGTAATGTAGTTTATGAGCTAAAATATCTAATAAAGACTTCTAATAAAGACGACTAATATAAAATACAAAATGAACAAAATTTTGTTCTCTAAAAGTTTGATCGCGCATAATTTAAGGTTTCCTAGTAATTACTGTCAATATTTTATCTGTAATTATACAAAGTAGGTACTTAAACAGGTAATACAAATATAACAATGTACAATGGGTTTTTATAATTAAAAACGTATGTACATAATCCGACAATCCACACTTTTCCTTCTAAATATACCTCAACAGAATTGGCCACTCGTTAGGTATAGCCTCACAAATACTATCAGCTAAAAGAGGGAGACTTTGTCTTCAGCTGGGTACCACTGGAGCAATAACTCGGTTTCGGGAGCCGAAGAAATAAAGAACAAACCTAACAGTGCCTATACAGTTAAATTACAATAAATACAAAATAACAAGAAAATTAATACAAAACTGTAAGATTTATTATCTATACTAATATTATAAAGAGGAAAGATTTGTATTTTTATATGTTTGTATGTTTGTTACGAATAAACTCAAAAACTACTGGACGGATTTTGATCATTCTTTCACCATTGGAATGCTACATTATCCCTGAGTAACATAGGCTATATCACGGCATGACGACGGGTACGGGGTGGGCAGAGGTGAACATGACAAAAGCTATGTATGAAGTGTATGTTTGCCAACATTCTGAAATAGTCACGTATGAAGTCGTGGGAAACAGCTAGTACCTAATAAAATAATTACAAAATTTTATATTTATATATTCATTTTTCAAATCCCCGCGAAAACGATGATGACGTCACATCTTGGAAACCAACAAAATTATGGTCACAGATTAGATAAAATAACAAGAAAATAACTTAGTCTGTGACAGATTGACAGACAGTTATCATAATATAGTTAGTAGTCTGTGGTTATTTATTTGACATTTAGATGGAAGTGACGTCACTTCCATTCGCGGACACGTGATCGGAAGTAGAAATAATTATTTTACATTTAATTTTTAAACAAATTATTTTCATTGATTACGTTTAAACTATATAAAAAATATTATTGTGTATTTATTGTCTTTCACTGTCAACACCGCTATTAACCATAACTAATAATATTTTAGGTACAAACCTAAACTATAAGTTATGCTAACAGTCAAATGTTATGTTGTGGAACGGTTAAATTTTCTTTATATATTCCTCTCAAAAAAACCTCCACAACCCGGTGTGCCATCTGACTTCACGAGGTCATCACCATCAATCACTGACGTCAGTAAGGAATCCAGCAACCGTAGCACTGTGTCAGTGTCAACATTTGCCCGTCCCTTGAGACCCTACTGAGCAAACCTTTCGCACCTAATATAATATGACATCTATATTTTGCTATGGTTCATATCATTAGGTTAGAATTTTTTATATACAAAAAAATCTCACTAGCACTGACAATCCTTTTACCAAAACTATATACTCGTACATCTATATAAAGGTGTAATAGGGATGTTGACCAGTGAAAGAAAATATCTATCATCACGCCTTTTATCCCAAGAGGGGTAGGCAGATACAATAGAGTGCCATTTGTTACGATCCTGACATACCTCTTTCGCTTCTTTTATATTCATCATACATTTCATACATGCTCGGCGATTGTGTGTACTTTTAATATTACCATCGATCAATACGTTTTTATATGATCAATAAAAGGACACATAGGTCGTCCTCTGCCAGCATTTCCTTTCACTTCAGCCATATAAACCTTTTTAGACAATCTTTCATCCTTCATTATTTCAAAGTGTCCTACAATAATTATATATATTATCAATTTTTTTATGTTTCCCTCGTCTATTATAGGTCAACCGAATTATATAGTATATATAAATCAATATTTGTTTCTTTGTTTCTTTGTTTGTTAGTAAAACTACTAGGTAGAGAGATGGCGACAGAAAGTGGTTGTAAGCACTTGCCGGCAGAAAACCTCTTTTTCGTGTAGTCTAAGCCCCCCTCTACAATTTCTTATTGACGAGTAGGGGTCCAGCGCTTGTCGGTACGCCGCTGAGGCGCTTTAAAAGAAAACAACCTCTCCTACCAGCTGGCAGAAAATGAGTGTAGTGTGGTCACGTGTAGGGTCTCTAGGGTACAGCCTATTACGGACGCGGGAGCACCAACCACCCAACAAAACGCCTTAAAATAAAATTAAAGCTGATTTTTTGTTTGCTAATCATCTCGTTGCTAAATTTTACCTACATAGTATCGAAATCCGTACAAAAATAAACTATCACGACTCATATACTAAGAATAGTGTCTAGAGTCAGAATCCAATTTGTGTTTTTGTATTCAAAAGCTTGATTAAACATTAATTTAGTATATTAGAACAGCTATCCGTACAGGTAATATATAATATACAATTGACAAAAGGCAACTTTACAAATTGGGACATATGCTTGGCTAGCTACAGATGCTCATATTAAATTCTCTAGCCAGCCACACAATAGAATTTCGTAAAACCGGTCGACCCCGCTGAAACGTTATCCCAACCATGTGAACTTACCTACAAACTTGTTTAAATATACTAGGTATTCATATTTAATAGTGCATGCATATGCTATACAAGATTTCCGTTCCGGCTTCGCCTGTGCATTTTTTTTTAATTTGAGCTCATCGACCTTTCCATAGAAGAGTTTGTTTTTTTGAACGCGCTTATCTGTTACTACCAGTCGTATTGGAAACAATATATTTGTATTAGATAGCCCAATTCTTGAATAAGGTTATAGTCTAAATAACATCATGCTGTGACCCAAAGGGGTGGAGCAGTAACCATTAACGCAGGTGCAACCGAAAGGCACAGCTAGTATCTATATAAATAAAAATTAAATGCTTTAAGTGCTTATTTCTATAGGATTTTTGTATGAACTCAAGTTCATAATAAGGGAAGATAGTTAATATGGGCTCCATGAAGCCGGGGTGGGAAAGCTAGATTCAAATAAATCTGTCAAGAATAATATTATTGTCCATATAAACTGCTAACTACTTTCTCAACTCAGAGGTTGAATTATTGGTAAGCGCATCACTAGAGAAAGGCTGGACCGATTAGGCAATTTTAAGGGGAGGAACGAATAATTTTGGTTGATTGCTAAACTGAAATACCCGAATTTTACGAATGCTATGAACATACAATTTAGGCATCGAAAACTAGAGGATTTTATCTAATATTGTGTAGGATGAAAACATGACTGGTGAAAATTTTGTCGATAAGTTAAATTTTTGAAATCACCTCTTCAAAAACACCTTTTTAGTCATACGACCATACTCTAAAGGGATTTACGTTTAAATTTTATACGAATCTGTAGGTAATTTCAGTAGCTAGTATTGATTAAGAAGATTTTTCCCTGCATGTGATAGTTTTTTAATAAATTATTTATTTGTAATGTGCCGCTTACGTCATTTATTCCGAGAAGCGACACATTATGCCCTTCTCACTTCTGCAGCAAGAACGGACAAAGCGCCGTCGTTTTCTTGCATGACGTGATCGTTGCGCTCGAACCACTCATGGGCCCGAACCACGAGTTTAGGGCGTGGCTTACGATTAAAAAATTCTGAGTCGTTCCTCGTCTTAAGTGTTCGTGATTATTCGGTTACACGGTTATTCGGTAATTCGGAAAAACTTAAAATGTATTTATCTATGACTGTTTTGAACCCAAGACCATAATAGGGGATAAAATTTAATATGATCTCCACATAGTTTTCATATAAACATTAACAGTCGTCTTATAATTTCAAATTTCTATTCTTATAGCGGTTTGGGCTGTGCGATAATGAGTCACTCAGGACGGGTACAATATGGACACTTTTTTTTATCTATTTGCTATTCTGATGTATAAGCTATAATATTGTAAAATTTCATCAAAATCAGTCCAGTAGTTTTTGCTTGAAGGAGTAACAAATATCCATCTGTTTCCCTTTGATTTTTCAACAACGATATAAAATATATTCATAACTTTTAGTTAGGTACTGTCCTTTTATTTACTTCAACGTGCATTTTCATGATTATAGAATCTAGAGAGCCTGAGAACTCCTGGTTTGATGGTACAGAATCTTCTACGAGCAAATAAATAAATAAATAAACTCGTACATTGATAAAAATATGTCCTGTAAATAGCCCTTGGAACCTTCGCCGCGACAATCTGAATAGCACTTGACCTGTTTTAGTCAGTCTATTATCACGGATAATACTCAAATGCGTCGTGGGCAGGGTAATAAATATATATAAATGTTAAATGCCGCGTCTGTCTGTGCCCTTTTCACACAAAAACTACTAAACGGGGTTTGTTGCGGTTTCACTATTAGATAGGCTGATTCACCGGGTATGTTTACGAGTATTAAACATAAACCTATCATGTTTAGGAGCTGAGCATAAACAGTATAAGTGAATCAAGTCGGGAAAAAAGTTTGCCCCAGTGAGTTTTCACGGCGTATGCAGACTAATCCGTCAGAGATATAACAAAATAATGTAGGAAAGAATTGTGTAGAATAAAATAATGTACAAAAAGTCCGTGGTAGCATAAATCTATCTCAAATAGATAAGTAATTATAAGCGTATTTATGTAGGTATATAATAATAAATAAATAAAATAGTTATTCAAATTGTTGTAAACTCATATTGTACCCGTGCGAAGCCGGAGGCGGGGTCAATAGTAAATATATAATTTCTAACAGATTAAAAGCAGCATTTTACATAAAACCGCGCTGACGGCAATCTGAAACAAACAAAGCAGCATCCAAATTAATTTAGTTGTTCCATAATATGCACCTACAACGTGTACCTACCATATCAATCGATACCCAACTGTTGTACCAAATAAATATACTAAAGTTGAGATATCGTACAAATAACGTATCGCCGGAAGGAATGTTGTACGACTTTGCCGTGATTTTTGTGTGAACGTGCAAACGAGTGGAAAAGGCGAAACCTCCTTTAGCTCGAGGCATCTCGCCAACGAAAATATTGCCACCAAAAGGTACCTAATGAGAACAATTTTCACGAAACGCCTGAAGCCATGTGAAGTGATAAAGGAAAACACGAATTAGCGAGCGATATTGCGAACATTTTCGTGATTTTAAATTGATTTTGTATATAACGTTTAGCGTTTATATTAAGTAATTCCCCGACTTCGCAATATTTTACAACAATTTGCAAGATAACTACTTATCTATTACTGATAGACATATGCTAGTACTGACTTTTTTGTAGATTATTTTATTCTACACAATTCTTTCCTATATCATTTTGTTATATCTCTGACGGATTAGACAGCATACGCCATGCAAACTCGCTGTGGTCAACTTTTCCCGACTTGATTCACTTATACTGTAAATGCTCAGCACCTAAATATGATAGGTTCATGTTTAATACATGTAAACCTTCACGGTGAATCAATCTATCTAATAGTAGAAACAGCAGTAAAATCCGTTGAGTAGTTTTTGCGTGAATAACTTTCTTGTTGCTATTTTGTAATGATCCTAACTACTTATAAACCTTAAATCAAATCTAAACATTAAAAATAACTAAATAAACCATCGGCGTGGAATAGTGGCAAGAATACTGGCTGCATTTCCCCGCTGAATCGCGATGCTGATTCGTTGAGCGAGAAAGGAGCCAGCCCTCTTGTCACCAGAAGAGATGATCAGTCGAGGGGATACATCTTTAATAAACTTATTGTAATAAAATTATCGTATGTGTATGATGCCTATATATATCAATGAGTTTGTTTTTAAATAAAAAATTAAGTAATTTCGATATCACACAATACAGAGATTCGAGGATGGCTTAAAATATCCTTTTCTTCCCCAAAATACGGAGCGATGGAATTTCAATATTATTATTAATTTTCTAAACTATTTAATTTTGTACTGTTGCTTACAGAGTTCTATCTACTTATTAGCTTATTTTTTTATTAATTTTTTAAATTTGTTAATAGACTTTGTCTTTCGCTGGGTACCATGGGGCCGGCAACAGTTCCCGGGAGCTGTAAGGTAACCCGTGAAGTTTTTTTTGTACTACTTTGCGGGCGCAGGTTTCCTTTCGTATACGAATTTTTAGAAAAATTAACCAGCAAATAAATTTCATTTCATTTCATAAGGCTGGTCAGATTCCAATGCAAGTGAGGTGCATTAAGAATTGTATGAAAAAGTTTACTAACTTCTACCGTTACAATTTTTTTCTTCGCGTACAATTTACTTTACCTACATGAAAAAAAAATTTTTAACTAAATTTTGATTTTTTTTTTAAAAGAAGTATGCTATTTTTAGTTTTAGACAAAAACAGCTTAAGTCAACAAAGAAAGTGTGTTCCTATATCTTCTAGAAAAGGAGGCTGTCATAGAATCTCTAATTAAAAGAAAGTCTCCGTATACTCTTTGATTTCGGTATCGTAATTAGTAATGAAGTAAACAATTTAATTAAAGCAATAAACCACATAATAGTTTAAATTACATCTACGTAAACAAATAGATTTACCAATAACGTTACCTACATAGTTGTGGAGTCATTTACCTACTAAGAAATAGGTCGTCTCACAAATTCACAACATTGTTCTAATGAACTGACATAAGAAGATTCCCGGTAATTAAGCAGCAAGCACGGAGTAATTAGCTGAGAAGAGCTTTATGAGCTCCTTCTATTATACGCTTACATCTTCATAATATTTAGTTAAACTGCCTGTATGTTGGAAATATCTATAGCATACAATTTATACAAGTAAGATTGAATATTTAGGCCACATAAGTACCTTTATTTTTTTTTCACGGGTTGCCTTACAGCTTCCTAAACCGTGTTACGGTTCCAGGGTACCCAGCGGAAGACCATAGAAGCACTTTTTTGTTGGCCAAACAGATTTGGATGAAATTAGCTTTAAAGTCAGCATCCTTTACCAAGCCGATAGATTCTACAATATTTATGCTACAATATAAGAGTAAAAAACTGTTCAATATGGACAACTGGCATAAAGTATACACAGTATTGGTGTCTCTGGCCACACCGCAAAGTATAAACGTATAAACAAAGTATAAAAGTATAAACAAAGTATAAAAGTATAAAAGTGTGTGTTGTTGTTGTTGTTGTAAGAGTAACTTGCAGCGATTTTTCGTTAACCGCGGGCGCGGCAGTTGAGCGCTTACAGACGACTAACTGCCTCCACCCTTCCCGGTAGGCAGGCCGTCTTAGGAAGAGAGAGGGTCGGAACATGTAAAGTGTGATGTAGTGTGTGTGAAGTGGCTATTGTCGGTTATAGCACATTTTCCTGCCCAGCGGAAGACCAATTTTTAGCCGATGGTGTTTGTGAGGCTATACCTAACGAGTGGCCAGTTCTGTTGAAGTATATTTAAATGGAAAAGCCTCTAAGTGTAGTTTGTCGGATTATGTAAGTTTTTAATTATAAAAAACCCATCCCGTGGTCTGCCTAGTTAATACCAGACGTCTTAACCACTCAGCCACCAACGCACCAAGCCTTCTTTAGTCAAGTATATTTAGCAATTTGACATTTTATTATTTGAACGATCAATATTCTAAAAAACAATTACGAGAAAATGGAAATAGATTATGTCATCCAAAACAGAACAAAATTGAGTTTGTGTGGGTTTTACGATGCTAATCTTGCATTTCGGGCACAAGTAGTTCTAACGAGAGCCAATATTTGAGGGGCGGTCGGACCGGGAAACTGTGTTACCGCATCATGTGTTCCACTCTATATAGCGTTGCATACAAGCTTTTAATATTATGTCTATGGAGACTTAAGTCCGGTCAATATTTGTTTGTATGGAAAACCCAACAAAAATAAAGAAAATTTTTGTAAGTAGGTAGTTATAGATAGATCAACCCCTTCGTTGATCGAACTATAGAGAGATATTAACGGCTCGCTTGACGATCCTCAGTTTTCACAATATAATAATAAATAGTTTATAAAAAAACTAAAAAATACGTTTTGTCAGTAACGCACATTTGCGCAAAACCAAATGAGTCCAAACTCGATGGGGTTGCATCGTTTCGTTACAAAGTTTCTGTGGCCACCTTCCGGCTCCATCGTCAGGACCCTGGACATCATATAGGACTAGAGTTCTGGTGAAGTCAATCAAACGTGCCCAAACTCGATGCGGTTACGTAGTTTCGTTACAGAGTTCCTGTGGCTACCTTCCGGCTCCATCATCAAGACCCTAGACAACATCTAGGATAGAGTTCTTGTGAAGACAAATCAAACGTACCCAAGCTCGATGGAGTTAAGTCGTTTTGTAACAGAGTTCCACTATCCACCTCCTGGCTCCACCATCAGATCAGATCCAAATCAGTGCCAAATCAATACGTCGACTTCCAAGATTTGTTTACATACATATAGTTAGTTACGAATGAAACTAATATAAAGCGTTATCTTAAAGAAAGATCCATTATTTTTTTAATGCTGCTACAAATAAATACGCATACGAATGACATCATGACATCGTTCTACTTTGCAAATTACAAAATAAATCCTATTTACCATAAGTAGTAGACATTGGAACTCCAGTTGCGACACTGAAGTGGAGATGGGCGGAAACACGTAGCTCGAAGACCCGATGGAATATGGACGGCAAGGGTTATTGACTCACAAGGGACACAGAAGTGTCAGCAGACAAGCAGACAACCAGCGAGATGGAGTGACCTATAGAGCGTGGAGGAGAACTGTGGAGGATAGGGAGAAATGACGCAATGCTGAAAAAGCCTACGTCCAGCAATGGACGGATAGAGGCTGAGGGATAAGAAGAAGAAAAGGGTCTACGTTTGAAAATTAAAAAACATAGAAGTTCCACCTTAATATTTTTCTTTTGAAATTTAATAATACATTTTGAATTTATATTCTGTATCTCCTATTTTACCACATAAAGATACTTTCTCAAATGATATTTGATAACAACAAATGATATTTCCAAACAAGAAACACTGTCGAAGCAAGAACAAATTGTGAAATACGACAATTTTCCAATCGAAACTTGGTGCAGTTACCACAAAACTTTGCTTCAAACAGTCGGATATTGTAAATGTTTTGGAATAGAAGTTCCTTCGTTGTTTTCGTGCAAATAAATCTTGCAAAGTTATATTAAAAATAAAGATATAAATAGCTTTTCAGACTTTTACAATTGATAATAAAATATGTCTTAGTTTTAGAAAGCTTTATTCATTTATATTGTATTTTCTAACATTCTCTTGAGATAATAAAATTACTTATAAAAATACAATTCAACACTGAAGATATTGAATTGATGATGGCACAAAGGTATTCTCTACTTAGTATATAAATTCCCCACAGTACGAGTAAAGAACAAAGGGTCATGTCCACATGTCCGAGACGAAAATTAACAGATAGTTTTCAGGGAGAGGTCATGCGGTCGACAAAGGTAATAAAATAAACGAAATCCTCACAGTAACGTGTGAATGGCTGGCAAACTATGTTAGTTGAATTGTTTGGGTAGGATGTGCTACGATATTGTTATAGCCTACGTACAAAATTCGGAAAATTCTGGTTCATTTTAGAGAATTTTGGCAAGTTTTTGGCATATCTAGTTCGGCAACCTTGCAATTCTGAATTTAATTTTGCAATTTATATTCACTTCAATTTTAAAACATATTTTCTCAAAGATTTTTCATTCGAAATAATTTGTCTTTTACAATTTAGATTCATTCCTCACTCATCTATACTAATAATAAACCTGAAGAGTTTGTTTGTTTGAACGCGCTAATCTCTGGAACTACCAGTCGGATTTGAAAAAATATGTTTGCATTTTATAGACCAATTTTTATAATATATAACATAAACGCTACCTACCCTAAGGGGGTGAAATGGGGTGTAAACGTTGTATTCCCAATACAACGCGTACGAAGTCGCTGGCAACTGCTAGTGTCAAATAATAATAGTCAGATCCTTCTGAAATAAATAAACTTTCTGAAAATTCTTGGAAGTGACAGCTCTAGAAATGTGGACATTCTTTTTTTATTTATATTATTTCATGTATAAAATAAATAGCAATATAAATAAAATCAGTAATGTATAAAAGAACCTAATCAACCTTACATAATATCAATTGTCATAAAAAGGTGGACAGTTTCCACGATCATAATACTCCAGGTATAGCTGTCTATTCTCATTATACCGTTAACAAAGCACCCTATTGTTCTAGCCGCAGGCTCGGAAAACAATGACGTGATTTCTTTGATTGCGTTTTGGGCCACGATTTTTCACGTTGGGCGAAATCCCTTTTTCTAACAGTCAAAGTATAGAAAGGGGGAAGATAAAATACATCTGTCGCCATCTCACAATGCCAAATGGAACTATTTGTCACAAAGACGTGTAATCGTTTTAGCAGCGTGACCCTCCTTCTTCGCCGTCTGCGATAAATTGCGATACATTTTCTATTGACTGTGTTCAGAATCAGAAGACAAATAAGTGTCGAATGAAACGTGCTCTTGTCTCATTTATTGCATCAAGCTGCTTGTTAGGATTTTATCAACTTATATTTGTAACAGAAGAGATTATTGTCAGTTGGTATATTTTTAGTTACAGTGATAATTTTTATGTTTGTAAATCCAGCAAACACTACTCAAAGTATCTGAACAGATAAGACCAATTTGTTAGGTAGCCTCAAAAAATATAATTGGCTTAATGAAGAAGATCTGTAATTTGAAAGTTTTCTAACGCCGCAGTAAAACTAAAAGTGTGTAAAACATGTGACATAAATCATAATTTACTTTTACATTTAATTGCAGCTTAAATTTATATTTAAAACCATGACATAATAATGTTATTCGTAATGAGTTCTAAAGCTTTATCGCCAATATTTTTTTTAAATGATACATAAAAACTTATTCCGAATGCTTTCCGGGATAAAAATTGCCTTTATCAATCCGTTGCCTCTTTTTGGCGTACAACAAACAAACAAACATACTAAGGACTAACGAAATCGTGCGTGTTTCGCAATAAGAAACAATATGTAAACTTCAGATTTTTTTCTGAAAATAATAGATCGCTCTGTGCTTTATACACGAAATTACATAAGAAGTGAAAACGACAAGCTTGCCACCTCTTCTGTTTAATATGGTCAGCTAACTCACGAGGACATTATTACCAATATTTTGGCTATACCATAAAATACAATAACCGTGATGGTGCAATCTTATTTACCCGAAGTTAAAGTTTTCAACTAGCAAATAAAAGTAATTTATATTATTTATAAACTACCTGTCTATATAAGATGTGGCAGTTGTAAGCCACATAAGATGGCTTATATTTATTTCACTAAGCAATCTATCTAAACACAATTCCCACGCATTTCGTTACAAAATGTTGTCATAAAACAGCACGTAGGTAGGTTTTTCTTTCCGCGACCAGTGCGTCACAACGGCGTCGTTTTTCATTTACAGCCCATTAAATGTACCGTATCCTGGGCTTATGTGACAGCTATTACTTCAGTCATAAACATACACCGCAGTCCATAAAGAGACGCGAGCCTCTATGGATAGCCCAGCGAAGCCGTTCGGTCAGCTGTAATCTTTTATAGAGACGATACCCAATATTTCGGCCATTGTCCTTCAAATTGCTGCAAATATTCGAATAAATTGATAAATTTTGATTGTATGTTCAGTCAAGTAGTAGTGATTCTAATCACGAAGCATTCAAGGATTGTATTCCCAGGCCAAGAAAAATAAATGTGTAAGAAAAAATTTTATCATATTAAATTCAAGCCCAATTTAAGAGCTCGGGAAAACTAAATAAGGAAAAACACTTTTAAAAATATTACCTACAAGCTTCTGTCCGCGGTTTCACCCGCGTGGAAATAGATCCAAAAAGAAATAATCCTGTGACTGTAATTTGCCCCTCCCCCGCCCGCCTTCGCGGTATAAAAAGTAGTATAATGTCATTTTCTGACCCCTAAACTACCACTATGCATAAAATCATGTCGATCCCTTGAAAAACAAAACAAATCTATCCCACAATCAATCTATATATCTATCTAATTTTTCCGGGATCAAAGTAGCCTATGCGCTATTCCAAACTATAATCTATCTCTGTGCCAAATTTTATCTAGATCCGTTCTGCCGTTCTGACGTGATTGAGTAACAAACATCCACACATACATCCTTTCGCGTTTATAATTATAGTGGGATTGTATTTTTCTACTTGAAAAAGTAACTCAAACATTTGCGGGAAAAATATTCAAATTGAGCTACAAAAAAGCCAGTTATCCGCCAAAAAAATAATGCAACACCAGAGAATGTTTTTTAATTTTACTAAATGTTTTCGGGCTTAATTAAAAAACATTTTAGGGGCGGCGTTGTGGCTTCTTAAGGCACATTTAGAAGGAAAATTAGCAAAAAGACTCTCCTAAAAAGAAGCAACAAAAAGTTTAAGCTGTCCGTCACTCCCTTTATTATTCTAAATGCATATTTTATATCTAAGGACTTTTTAGGACTAATAGAGTCAAATAATAGGAATATAATATTAGACACTTACTACACTACAATCTTATGTATTTTACAAACAATAATAATAAAATAAAATCTTAAAATTAAAAGTAACTAATAATACTTGCTCCCTGTCAGAGAGTTAACGAGGTCCCGATTCGATGATATGACATTTACCATTTTTTTATTTTGTAACACTTGTTCTTCTTGTAAAACTGCCTGGTACCTAACCTATGAGCTTAGGCAACCACAGAAAAATTCTCGCAAATAAAGTTTATATTGTACTGGCTTTCCGCCCTCGGCTTCGCTCATGGATATTTTCCAACAAAATAAAATATAGCTTAACTTAATTTTCAGAATCGGATCAGCATTTTCAGAGATTAACCCCTACATTCAAACTTACAAACTTAAAAATGTTACCTTTGTATAATATTACTATAGATGAGGATAGCTTCATAAAGAGTCACACAAAATATAAATTTAAAATTTCTCGATCACTACAGTATTAGCCTAGCCTACTAAATCTAAAATCGTATCAAAAAAAATGCAGGTCTGTTATGTACTTTGGTTTTGGTAAGACGGAAAAAAGAAAATACGAAGGAATGAGGCAATCAAGAAAGGAAAATGTTTCAGCATAATAAATCCGTAAATTTCTTCAATTAAATAAACTAAAAACATTCTTAGATAATTAGTTTAGGACCATAGTAAAGTTGAAAGGCACTTGGTGTAAATTAGAACGTACTAGCATTCGCAATGAGGACTAGTTTGAAAGAAGCAGTTTAGTTCTGAAGAAAACTTTCTTCATTAGGATTAAAATATCTACTTTTCTTAACCCGCGAGCGTAATTAAGTTGTTTCGCATTTACATATTCTGATGGCATAGCAGCATGAATCGGAAGTTCTTTATTCATTAATCGATTATTTCTTAGAACAAATTATGAATCGATTACAATAATTTATTCAATGTTTATTTTGTTTATTTTTAACTTCTAAATAATGTGGAAATGAGAATTCAATTACGGCATTACGTATATTATTTGTTATTTATATTATTATTTATTCATTATTATCTGAAGCCGACTGACGGACACCAGCAACAAACCAATTTTAAATACAAACAAAATTCATTCAATCGTTTCAGAGCGTATTGTTGACAATTATTCTAACATTGAAAAAAGTTACTTAACGTCATTATTGTTTTTTTTTTTAAATTAAAATTAAAATTATTGTTTTAACAATACTGGTGCATGACGGTTGTCTGCAAGGACGCTTGTCATAGTTTGTTGAACCATCGACAAAAACTGATGAAGACATAACTAAAGAAAGAGCGAATATGCTCTTATCTATATCTATCATCACGTCTTTTATCCCATGAGAGGTAAGCTGAGACAATCGAATGCCAATTGCTACGAACCTGACTTACCTCTTTAGCCTCTTTTATATTCATCATACCTTTCATACATGCTCGGCGATTGTCATACTCCTTTCAATCAATAAATATATTATCAAGTTAAATTTGTGATTAAAATACATAGCGCGTAAGATGTAATAATTTAATCAATTTTAGTTACATATACATATACTTATGTTGATGTAAACAACGTTATCAAACTCCTTCCATACAATATGTATGTATGACTCTCTATTCTAATCGTATTAGTTGTTTGTGTGTAACCAGTATTATAAAGTTTCCCTAGATGTCGAAGTCTACATACATAACATTGGATACACACGTGACGAAAACTATTTCGTATGTATATTTTGTAAGTTGCTGTCATTTCCAATCTATACTAATAATAAAGCTGAAAAGTTTGTTTGTTTGAACGCGCTAATCTCTGGAATTACCAGTAGGATTTGAAAAATATGTTTGCATTTGATAGCCCAATTCTTGAGGAAGGCATCACGCTGTAGGTAGGGTTGGTTCTAAGGGGGTGAAATGGGGTGTAAACGTTGTATTCTATAATACAACGCGTACGAAGTCGCAGGCAACTGCTAGTATATAATAATATCATCATGCTTACGGACCAAGATTTATTAAGTAAAAAACAATATCCACATTTTATATTGACAATATTCAGCTCCTGAGAGCCATGTTATTAGCCTCCATGATACCAAGCAGAAAACTTATAATAACTCATCCTCATTTACTTAAGTAGCCCACGTACTGGTCCCACAGAAAATTTGATCGAGATTGAACACAGGCCACACATTAGCAATGTAAATCATACGATTTAGATCACATGCAATTCACTCACCCACACAGACACACAAGATTCGATTAAACAAAGGCGTGTGGATGTGTGTGTATGTGACAGATCATTCCGGCCATCGAAATCAAACACAAATACAACGATTTAAAAACGGATGGTGGGCCGCGCGGTGGTCGATTTCGGTGGGCTGTATGGTGGCGCGCCGGCGATTGGACAAATGAGTGGACACCTTAAATTTTTTTTGAGGGTACTCAACGAATGGCAGCCTAGTCTCCTCATAGTACAACAAAACGGTCACCCATCTTTAGTATGTTTAATATATATTACTTCAGTATTTAATTTTCAGTTTAATCTAATTCGATCGTTTAAGGACACGTAATTAAGACGGCACATCTTCTGAAAAGGTAATTTAAGAACGTCTAGCGATTAAGGATTGAGTTGCTTAATATGTGCATTGACTGCCCGGACCGGGCATGCCCTGCCCAACAATGTCCGGGAAAATTCTGTGTACTTGTCTTTGTCCGGCCAAGCAAATTGCTCGGCATTCTTGTGCAGGGCATGCCCGGTCCGGGCTATCTCTGGCCGGTCCTTGTTGGACATGAACGTTTTGGCCTGTTCAAGGCCATTCGACCGAAACGAAAGTGTCGCTGTCAAAATGTATGCTAACTCGGCAGGCCATACCACAAAACATAAATAATACCTTTATTTATTTGTGTCTTCAGCCCTTAAATTGAAGTCTCATGTGTAGCTATACTTCTGTAAGCCTGGGGATCGAAACGAAGTGAGCCACAACACGGCATTTCACTCGAGCTGTCGAGTAACAACGCCCGGGGCCTACCGACCACACTTTGTGGTTCCTTTGACTGTTACAACTATTCGATGAAATCCTATTAATATTGTATTTATAATTGGTTACAATAAATTATATTTCAATATAATTATATGGGTTATAAATAAAAATTCAATGATATTGACGCCTTGTTAGTAACTCCTACCGGTAAAACGGACTCTCCTAGGACAAGCAAGATATTCGTTTTAAAATACTTTGTGGTGTGAACAAAAATACTGTTAACTTTCTCCATATTAAACAGGAGAGGCTATAACTGTCACTGGGAAACAGATCTGTAGAGAAAAATCAAGTAGCCGAGTCTTTTTCATTTAATCAATATCTGTACACTTGTTATGTGGCCTCAAAAATATCATCAGCAAATGGTTTTTTTTCAAATTGAAGTCCGACACTTTAGTGTTGTAAAGTCTTTTTCAATTAAATGAAGATGAAGCTTTTTTAAACTCTACAAGAGACTTTTCGATCTCAAAATACCTCAAGAGAACTAACTGGCCACTTGTTATGTAGCCTCATAAAGATATCATCGGCTCATGGACGTAAAAAAGGAGAGGGCGGATCGCCGCTAAGACAAAAGTGAAGCAACCAAGTTATGCCAGTTTCATTGTAATACGAGCCTCACGCACACATTCTCATTCGGTTATGCTGATCAGCCGCCATTAAGAAAATAAAAACAATGCCGTCTTGTGTAGTAAAATTATGCAAAAACAACTCCATTACTCATAAAAAATCTCAAGGAATCACATTTCATAGGTAAGTTAGTAAATTACTAAATTCTACAATTACCACTTATTCTACAATTTAAAGATATATTAGAGATAAATAAAATCGGTAGCACACATGCACCAAGCTTCACTTTTGTCTTAGCGGCGACCCGTCCTCTTCTTTTTTACGTCCATGCATCGGCTATTAGGTTTTTTTCAAATTCAAGTCCGAAACTAGCGTTGCTGGGTCTTAATTGAATGAAGATTAAACTCTTCAGACTCTACAAGAGACTTTTTGATCTAAAAATACCTGAAGAGAACTAGCCATTTGTTATGTAGCCTTAAAAAAGTATAAAAGCCGTAAAGATGTGTTTCTTTGTTGTTGTTTTAATATGTTTTATGTAGAAGTGGTAGGTTTTGGTAGATTTTGTAGAAAAAAACTACATTAGAGACGGCAACACTATTGTTTGTTAAATGTCAAAGTCAAAGAACACAGAGATTCTTTTTTCTGTACTAACATATCAAAGGTATTGAATTATTCAGCCGACAAAATGACGTCATCAGTGCCAAAACTTTGATAATTTATTATGAAAAAACTTTCAAATTAGTTTCTTAAAATAGCTTAATCTTTAAAATAAAAATATAAAAATCATACCTTAGCTTTTACTTTACATACCGAATTGAATGAAGATTAAACACAATCTACAAGAGACTTTTCGATCTGAAAATACCTGAAGAGAACTAGCCACTTCTTATGTAGCCTCATAAATATCATCGGCTTATAGGTTTTTAATTCAAGTCCAACACTCTTAAAGAAATTAGAGTCAAGCGGATCCTTATTCTGAGCTCTAGCCATTACGCCATCGCAGCTTTGCTCGCCAGTGCAATATTACAATGATAGTGTACAATTTTATACACAAGACAGCAATATTTCTCAGATTCCAGCTTGTTGTCATGGAAACACTTCCGTAAAGGAAATTGCTACTCCCTAGCGGTCCATAAATCAAGTCTAAGGTAAAATTTAATATCATTTCGTTTATCCACACCGTGCTTAATAGTTGGGTGTTATTTTTAACGAGTTTGTCCTGAATGGCGTACACTTTAAGCTTGTGTATTAAAAGTACACAAACGTTAAGCACTTTTAATATCAATATTGGATGCGATATTAAAAATATGCAACAATGTTTATTGTGTACGATCTTTATAGTTTATGTTTCAGTTTCATGGTAATGGTTTTATGTACCATATTTATATTGTTAATATATTGTTAACAATAATATATTGTTAATATATTAATAATTAACCTATCCACCCATATTTCCTTTTCAATAAAACCCATTGAAAAAATAACAGCTATTTCACTTAGATATAACTAAATTATATATGCTAAATTAGTGTGACACAGGTGGATTATTTACAGAGAAATTGTGAATAGTTTGTCCCAGAAAAATTATGGATATAGATAGGAGCCTAAATGTTACATAATGGCACTAAAAATATTGAAAAAGGTTAGGTTAAGGGTAGGTCTGTAAATTATCTTTGACAAGTTTTGGGAGGTTGCGACACTAAAAAAGGTTAAAAGATGCAATGGGCTAAAATATTACATATCTAACTGAATTGTCATGATTTACTGTCTAACATAAAATGTATTAATTTATTATTAAGAGCAAGCTTGTTAACGCAATGAACTAAGTAAACCGCGCGGCTTATTTTTTCGATATCTCTTTAACAATTTGTAAGACAGTCCAAGATTCACGTACCAAGAAAATGAGAAAGAACGATTTCACAAAAAACGGTCTTACGAAAATACACAAAACGGACATATGCTCTTCCAGTATTATACAAAAACTATTAGAAATAGCAAGTTGTAGTTAATGTATTCATAAAGTATGTGAAATTATCTATAGGATAAGAGACAATAGTACATTAGTAAATAATATTAAGAGAATAATTCTAGTCGCAAAATCAGTTGAAAATACACGTGAAATTGATGACTTTCATGACTTCACAAAACTTGGAGTAACAGATTTTCATTTTTTTAAATTCATGCTGTTTCAAATATATTTATCTTTCGAAAGCTATTTAAATTTCGAAACAAAGACATATAGTTATCGCGTAGTCGTGAAGCATGTAATTTGTATGGGACAAAAGTTATGACGCGTCATTTCATATAGAAACTAGCGGACCCGGCAGACGTTGTCCTGCCCAAACGTTGAATTGCCCACACTACCCCTACCCCTAACTCTACCCCTACCCCTACCCCTACCCCTACCCCTACCCCTACCCCTACCCCTACCCCTACCCCTACCCCTACCCCTACTCCTACCCCTACCCCTACCCCTACCCCTACTCCTACCCCTACCCCTACCCCTACCCCTACCCTACCCCTACCCATACCTCTACCCCTACCCCTACACCAACCACTACCCCTACCCCTACCCCTACCCCTACCCTACCCCTACCCCTACCCCTACCCCTACTCCTACCCCTACCCCTACCCTACCTATAAAAAAAATAAAAAAAAATTTAGGGGTGGACCACCCTTAACATTTAGGGGGATGAAAAATAGATGTTGTCCGATTCTCAACCCTAACAGATATGCACACTAAAATTCACGAAAATCGGTCGAGCCGTTTCAGAGGAGTTCAATTACGTACACCGTGACACGAGAATTTTATATATAAGATAACATTATGAATGTTGTGGATTTGTGTCTATGCGGAGGGTTATCTCTGAAACTACAGATCCGATTCTGAAAATTACATATTTCACTAATAGGAAGCTACATAATCCCTGAGTTCTATGGGTTATATTTTATTTTCTTCGAAAATATCCACGAGCGATGCCGGGGGTGAAAAGCTATTTTATTATTTTAGACAATTGCATGGGGTTTGTCCTATTGTAATATATTTATACTAAAGCAATCTCTATGAAACTAGGAGAAATGCTACAAACAAAGGTGTACTTTGAAGCATCTTGACAAGTAAATTCAGTAAGACTGGAAGCACCCAGGCACGAAGCACTGCACTAAGCTGACTCAAAACGACACGGATCATAGTGATGTGCAAAATACCTTTGCCTTAGCGTCTCTGTCATTATGAGATTGTTGATAAGGTCGGATTTAAGATGGGTGACCGTCGGTCTTTATATTAATAGCGAAATGTGTGTAAGGTCCGTTTAGTGTAGAAACACTTGTCTTATTTAGTAAACAATCGTTGCAGGTTTTTTTAAATATTAACAATTTTACATTAATATTAAATAATAGATATTAACATTTTTATCCTATTTTACATTTTAAAAACGAATAATCGTATTTTTAAACGGTTATTTAAAAAATACAATAATAAGACAAGTACAAAGTCTATTCTGGACACACATTCAGGCAGACAAATACTCAAAACTCCCACATAACCTAATTTAATTATTTTTATTTCTATCTTGTACAGTTAATTTCTTTTTCACGGGTTACCTTACGACTCCCGAAACCGTTGTAAAGTTAAATTCTGCTAATTTAATTTTATCGCTCAACTGCTGCCATTATGCCATTATCCATGTAAGTTAGACCTATTTGTAACCTTTTATCTATCTCCTTCAATAACCAGCAATACTTTGTGGATAAAATTAAATTAAAGTCCCGGGTTCAATTCCCAGTTTCCCACTCATGCCAATTATGCTAAATGTTCTGGAGGGAGTCATAAGCTTCGTGACGTCACGTGTATAACTCTAAACTTCAACTCTAACGAAATTTGCAAAATAATTATGTGACGTCATACTATACTCATTCGTGCTTAATTTATGGACGACTGTCAAAAAGTGGACGCTGTTTCGTGTCTTTGGCCGTGAAGATGTGTTTATGTGTATTTTAGTTATATTTATATGTTGGGGAAAAAAGAGGATTTGAGTTATATAATTTAAAGGACATCACTACGTAGTTCTCGTCACTGTACGAAGCACATGACTCTCGCGTAGTTTGAAGTGTTGACTGAAGTGTTTTCATCTGCTTCACGCGCTGTAGTGTGTACCACTCACTATGAATGGATCCTCGCTCTTGTACTAAAAATATTATAAAAGTAAGTGTGCGTGTGTGAAGTGACACTCTTAAATCTATAAAAATTGGCTTTTTGGGTGCAAACGGTGCAAACGGGTGCAAACGGAAACCCTATTACTAAAGGCTCCGCTGTCCGTCCGTATGTATGTCACAAGGCTATATCTTTTGAACCGTAATAGCTAGACTTTTTACAGAGTGTGTATTACTATCACCGCTATAACAACAAATAATAAAAATATCTATTTATCTATCATCTATCTATCTATCATCACGCCTTTCATCCCAAGAGGGGTAGGCAGAGACAATCTAATGCCATTTGTTACGATCCTGACATATCTCTTTTGCTACTTTTATATTCATCATACCTTTCATACATGCTCGGCGATTGTGTGTACTTTTAATATTTCCATCGATCAACATATTTTTTATATGCTCAATAAAAGTACATCTAGGTTGTCTTCTGCCAGCATTTCCATTCACTTCAGCCATATAAACCGTTTTAGTCAATCTTTCATCCTTCATTCTTTCAACGTGTCCAAACCAGCGTAAACTACTTTTCTTCATTTTAGTCACAACATCATCATTTACTCCGCATTCTTCTCTAATGACATCGTTCCGGACGCGGTCAATACGCTTTATATCACACATTCTACGTCAAGACCGCATTTCCACTGCATTTATTTTACTTTCATGCCCAAGTCTCGCTCTCTTCCATAAGTAAGTGATGGAACTAAAACAGCATTATGTATGTTCATTTTACTTTTAGTTGTTAGTTGTGTATTTCTGCATACATTGTTTAGTCCACCAAATATCTTGCTTCCCGCTTTCACTCTTAAAATTAAAGAGGAGATTATACAAACGCCTGCGCTATCAGGGGTGTCAAACTTTGTCTCACTTTAGTGTACGCGGAGGACCCTTTGTGTGCGACTCGCACTTGGTCGGTTTTTTAAATGTTCGTAAGAATCTTAATAAGGATTTTAAGGAAATAAAATTTGGAAAATTGGAAAATGGAATTTTTGTATTAACTCTAGACCATTAATAGGGATTTAATTTGGGCTCCACGGGCCTAACTGGGGCGAAAAGGTAGTGGAAAATAAAATACTAACGGATGTCTAGATAGGACTTCTAGAATAACTTATAAGATTTCTAGAGAAATAGAGGTTTTCAATTCACCACCGAGTCAAAATCGCTTGGAATAATGTTATATTAAAATATGTTAAAAAAAATTAGGGTTCAAATGCCAAAAATTTTATTAAGGATCTCGACTTCTGGTGACTTCCTCGCTCAACGAATCAGCATCGCGATTCAACGGAGAAATGCAGCCTGTATTCTTGCCACTATTCCACGCGGACCTGGTTTATTTAGTTATTTTTAATCTTTAGATTTGATTTAAGGTTTTTATATTAATAAATATTAGATATATAACCTATTCAGTATGATAAAAAAAAATATTGAAAAATGTTGTATAGAAATTACTGAAATAATTCACGAAGTACTAGCGATGTGTTAATCTGTGGGACAGAAAAGAAAAGGTTCAATTATATTTTAGTTAAATACGTCTAAATATTCAAGGAAATAAGTGTAAAAGGATCAGTTGGAAAGGAAAGACATCGGACTTTACTATGGACAAGTTTCTGTAAAAGAGAATTTTCCGCTCATAAAACTTAGAAAATCCGACCTGGAATCTACGAGATGGCTGTTTTGTATGGTAAACTGAATGTTTCTCGATTTCATAAGAATCAATATAGCTGAGTTATAAGGCTGTTATATTATGTGGTAGTGAATATCGGTTCCATAGTAAACCTTATTACATCGTTCAGTCCGTCTGTCCGTCCGTCCCAATCTTTCAAAAAAATCTAGTGTGTACAGATTTGAACTAAATTTCATAAAATTTTATGAAATTACTCCTGTTAGAGATCTCAATTTTTAACCGAGTTCCAAAAAAAGAAGTTTATATCGTACATCGATTACTCCGCTAGTTGTGAACCGATTTTGATGATTTATTTTTATTCGACAGATAATTTTTCCGGGTTGGTCCCATTTTTATCTCATAGAAATTGGTTCATTAGTTTTTCAGAAATTTTGAAAAAACTGACTTTGTAAGTCAATTTTTCTTAATATCCCGATGAAATATGTACCGATTTTGACGACTTATTTTTTTAAGGATATAATAATTTCTCGACATTATCTCACAGACATATGACGAAAATCGGTGTAGTAGTTTTTCAGAAATTCAGTAATTTGCCTCTGTTTACGGCTGAAAATTATGTATCAGAGAAAAGTCTTAGCAAGTCCACAGCAGTTTTTTATTATTTGTCTCTCAGGGCAGCAAATCACTTAAAAGTACTTTTGCAAAAGTATCTACTAAAAATCTGGAATCTCTTAGTAAATAGTTCTAATGAAAACTATAATAGGCACTAAGACAATTAAACATTGTGAAATAAAACAATATTGCAACATCCTGGATTGGAGCTGGCATTACAGAACGGAACCGTATTCTCTATACGCACTTAGCCGGTTTTATCATTAGGCTAAGTAACCCTAAAAAGGCGCTACTTTGTTGGAGTTTGCTGAAGAATATTGAGGATGATGAAGAGTCTCCAGCTGTAACTCATAGTGTAATCTAGGTCATCTAATCCTTTGTGAATTTTATTGTCGGTCATTTACTGTCGGTATACGTACCTACCTATAGAGCACGATCATGTCCTAACAATGGACGAATAATTTGCTGAATCGACGCGTGACGTTGATCGATGACGCTACTCGATCTAGTGTCTAATTTACTCCAAATCTAAGCAGCCACAGAACATAACTGATTATAATATATAGTAGGTAATTCGAAAAGAATGCGGAGTGTAAGATGATGTTGTGACTAAAATGAGGAAAAGTAGTTTATGCTGGTTTGGACACGTTGAAAAAATGAAGGATGAAAAAATTTTTTTAACATTAAAAAAGTTTTGATCGACGGAAATTTTAAAATTACACACAATCGCCGAACATGATGAATATAAACGAAGCGAAGTATGTCAGGATCGTAACAAATGGCATTCGATTTTCTCTGCCTACCCCTCTTGGGATAAAAGGCGTGATGATGGATAGATATATAGTAGGTATTTAATAAAATAGACAAAAAGTAAGGTGAATCAGTGGTTAAGACGTCTGGTATTAACTAGGCAGACCACGGGTTCGATCCCGGATCCCGGCCATTATCAAAATTTTAATTAAAAACTTATGTACATAATCCTATATATCTAAATATACCTATAAACAGATCTGGGCATTTGTTAGGTATTATGGCCTTACAAATACCATCGGATAGTGGCAGAGTGGTTAAGACGTCTGGTATTAACTAGGCAGACCCCGAGTTCGATCCCGGACCCGGCCATGTACCAATGGGTTTTTTTTATTTATAAACTTATGTACATAATCCGACAAACCAACACTTAGAGAGGCTTTTCCATCTAAATATATCTCAACAGAACTAGCCACTCGTTAGATATAACCTCACAAATACCATCGGCTAAACGAAGGAGACTTGGTCTTCCGCTGGGTACCCTGGAACCGTAACACGGTTTTCGGGAGCTGTAAGGCAACCCGTGAAGAGAAAAAAAAATACCATCGGTGGCGTTCGAAGCGGGGGCAACTGGGAACATTTCGGCTAAATGAGGGAGACTTGGTATTCCGCTGGGTACCCTGCAACCGTAACACGGATTCGGGAGCTGTAAGGCAACCCTTGAAGAAAAAAAATTTAGCCAATTAAAATATACCATAGTATAATTTTAAATTAAAAAAACTCTGAAACGGTTAAATCATTTATGAATCTTTCAGCCATCTGTAAATATTTTTTTTATCCTTCAATAAAAAATAAATAAATAATAATTAAACATAAAATTAATAGTCGGCTGGGATCAGATTTTTTGTGATTGTCATTTGGCTTTTAGCTGGCCGACATAATTAGGTACTAATAATGGGTTGAGCAGTAATACCCCTCTTAGTATAAAATGCGTGATGATAGATATATAGTAAAAAGTACAAATCACCCGCAACAAACTCTAAGATCAGATAATTTTACTTTTTTCTGCACGGGTTGCCTTACAGTTCCCGAAAGCGTAATACGGCTCCAGGTTACCCAGCGGAAGACCAAGTCTCTCTCGTTTAGCCGATGGTATTTGTGAGGCTATACCTAACGAGTGACCAGTTCTGTTGAGGTATATTTAGATGGAATATTATGTACATAAGTTAAGGTACAGGGCCGGGATCCGGGATCGAACCAGTGGTCTGCCTATAGATAATGCCAGAATCTTAACTACTCGGCCACCGACGAACCTTAATTAGTCAGTTAAAAATAACCATTTTGAACACGAAAATTGTACTGAAATCAGTTGAATTTTGTACTGAGAATCATTTTAAAAACCAATTAATTAAGGTAAACTCACCTCAACTCCAACAGCACACTTTAAAATTAACAACTCAGTACAAACTTGGTACAGGCAACGTTTCTTTAATTATGTAACTTTAAATATACGATCGAGGTTTACTAACTTGTTGAAGATGTAACTCTTTAATTTTCACAAAGTTTTCTAGTGACTAATTACATTTCGAAATGTTGCTGTAATTAATTTAAAACAAGTTGAGAAAAGATTTCCATTTTTCATTCCAGCCTTAGGGCAAATGAAATTTTATGGTTAAAAATTACAATTTTTTATTTTTGTATAAAGTCGTGAATTCGCTCGCACTCGCATGCCTTATATGATATTTTCATTCAACTTTTTAGTTCCATCACTTACTTATGAAAGCGAGACTTGGGTATGGAATAAGAAGCATGAAAGTAAGATATATGAAGTGGAAATGCGGTGTTTATACGTAGAATGTGTAATATAAAGCGTATTGACCGCATCCGTTACGATGTCATTAAAGAAGAATGCGGAGTGAAAGATGATGTTGTGTGACAAAATGAAGAAAAGTCGTTTATGCTGGTTTATATACGTTGAACGAATGAAGGATGAAAGATTGACTAAAAAGGTGTATATGGCTGAAGTAAAAGAATATGCTGGCAGAGGACGACCTAGGTGTACTTTTATTGAACATATAAAAAATGGATTGATAAATGTAAATATTAAAAGTACACACAATCTCCGAGCATGTATTAAAGGTATGATGAATATAAAAGAAGCGAAAGAGGTATGTCAGGATCGTAATAAATGGCATTCGATTGTATCTGCCTACACCTCTTGGGATAAAAGGCGTGATTATAGATAGATACATAACAAAAATCAAAAAAGCGATGCGCGACGTTAAAATTTTTTCATTTTTAGCGTTTTCTCTCAAACTTCAACTATAAAACCAAAACTTATTAAAAGTTATAGTCGAGTTCGGGTTCTGTCGTCATAACATTAACTTAATTTCCTATTTAACAAAAAAAAAAGATTCCGTTCTCGAAGCTAATAGAATTTGGGCGAACACAAGTCGAAACTTCTTAATTAGCGCTAGATCCGGCAAGGCAAGGGTTGCGGACGTGACTGTCGAGTTAATCTTCACTGTGCTCGATGGAGGCAGAGGTTTTAAAAGTTCTGTTTTTAGAGGTCCAATGGAATAGGAATTCTGGATTTACGTGTAATTAGTGTGGAGTTTGGGGATATTTAAACCTAAAATAACAAACGCGTAGCAGACAGTTTTAAAGTTAAATTAATCTTAAATTATCGACAGGAATTTTTTTTTTGACAGAGCAATTTATTAGCAACTATTTTTAATATTGAATCTTTTGAGTGTAACGGCTTTGCGTCGCGACTGCAACAATTACTACCTCTCGGTCGACATTTTTTGTAATAATAAGAAAGTTTTTAAAGCATCTGTTAATAGTAGTTTATGATACGGGATCATAATAGGGGTAATTAAAACACAAGTGGAATTTTTTAATAGCATCCACGAGTGTTTTAATTCCAAGTTATGTGCCCGTTCATACACTACTTTATCTAATCCCATGCAATAGTACAAAACAAATTGAACCAAGATATTTTTGGCGGCACATCGCGGTTACCTACTTTCTGCGCATGCGCGTTAACTGTCAAGTGACTCCCACATAGGATTGTCAATATTTTCATAGAGTTTAATGTGGCTGCATAACACATATCCTTTGCCCTTTCTGCGTTTAAAAAAAAACAACATTACTATATCGTTTTTGTATGATAACTTCGGTACCTACTATAATACATTATAGTATCGAAGTTTGACATTATTAGAGACGCGTGTATGTAAAACACATCATTATTAAGTACAATTCGATTTTGTAATCGAAATTTTACGATATAAGAGTAGATAAAATATATTAATAGCTAGATCAGATTAATTTTAATGTATTAATTTTGTTTGTACTAATTATTATTACTGTTTTTCTTTTTCTTTTTTGTTGTATTGGGGACTAAAAATGTAAAACTTTTAGAGAATGTAGAGGTGGTGGGCAGAACTTAATATTTTTATATTACTTTATGTAGGTATAATATATGTCTGTCTACTATTGTTATTCTTCTTATTTAATAATGTTAATCGATGATTTGCCAATATCAAGTATTATAGACGTCACAGTAACAATACCCGATATCGGTAGATGTTCCCACCGACTGTGATATGTCTTATTAATCAACGACTAATCACAACTATCACAGCGCGGACGGGATTAAACTGGATTCCCCATCATGTCGCGACAAGACGCGTGCGTTTATCGCCATGGCAGGACGTGGAATCACTAAATAAATAAATAAACGTCATCTTCATACACACACGAGTTGCCTACAGTGAAATAGGCGCCCGTGTTAGGAATAACTAAAAGTCATTCTTTGTTATTACGAAGAGCTTAAATTAATCGTGAGCCAGCATACTAACAGAAAACTCGTATTGTGCTGGTAACGACAAAATGATGAGCTTGGAGGTCCGAACTACACGCATTAGTGAACAAAACAACTTGCCCGTCACTATAGTCTCTATGAAAAATATAATGTAATTAATTCTTTTGGAAATAATATTAACCTCTGTAGAAGTGGTAATAACAAATCGAAAGAGGAAAAGGGAAGACTTCCATGCCTTTAACCATTAAACTGATGTTGATGGAATTTGATACAGAGAAAGCTTGAAGCCTAGGGAAGGACATGGGTTTTATTATTTTTAAATCCACCCTTCTGAGGGGGTATAATAGGGGTTGAAAGTTAGTATGGCGGGTACATATTATAAAACAAAGTCCCCGGCCAGGGTCTGCCTGTGACTTTTTCACGCAAGCTGAACGGATTTTGATGCGGTTTTCATGAGTAGATAGGTAAATTCATGAGGAATGTCATGTTTAGGAGCTGAGCATTAACAGCTTCTGTGTGTTGTCTAATCTGTGTCAAAGATCTATAAAAAAGTCCTCAAAAGCATATATCTATATTTAATAGATAAGTACTTATAAGCGTATTAGTATGCATATCCAAATTGTTGTAAACCAATATTGTACTTGTTCGAAGCCAGGAGCGGGGTCGATACTATTTTTTAATATTTACTTACCGGATAAAGCAAAATAATAATGACACTCATAGCTTATGTTTGAATTTTTTTACTACATTTTCCTATGATTTCTTTTGAGGGCTGTTGTGATAATTTGATCACCAAGTAAGCGAGAAAAGCTTTGATCTTTCTTAAAAAGGCGTCCCTTTAATGGACATTTTAAGTAATCATTCCGTGGAACTTTCTTTTGATCCAATCTAACGAACTGTATTCGTACGCAGTTCCGGAAAAATTAGGCCGGAGCCTACTTACTCGGAAAATTCAACCTCTACCTGTCATTTAGGAGACTAATTAAGTGTAACAGTGTTTTATAAAGTATTAGATCATTTATTAATGACTCGATTTTTGAACGACTTATACAAATTAAATAGGTACACATAAAGTATGTACCTACGTAAGTACAAAAAATTGTAAGAAAAGTTATACTTGAGGACCGTTGGTCAAGGTCATCTTGTATCTGTCAAAGATATAGCAAATCTCAGTTAATCCTGGAAAGGTGAGTAAAGTAGTAGATATTACATTTATTAATGACTCAATTTTTTCAACGACTTAAACAAATTAAATACTTACACATAAAGTATGTACCTACGTAAGTACGACAAACCGTAAGAAAAGTACTTAAGGACCGTTGGTCAAGGTCATCTTGTATCTATCAAAAATATATCAAATCGCAGTTAATACTGGAAATGCTCGTTTTGGAAACTATGGCTATTTAGAACCCTAATTAATAAAAATATGGCTCAATGCAATTTAAAATAATAACTATCAAATGTGTGGTAAGGATATTTTGTATAAATAAACTCACCTTTCCAGGATTAACTGAGATTTGCCATATTTTTGACAGTTTAAGATGACCTTGACCAACGGCCCTTAATCATTTGTCAAAATAAAAGTGATTTATAATTTCGTTTAAAATTTACAAGGGAACAATGAACATATACCGCTAAAATCATAACTAACGTTTGTTTTACCGTAGTCGGGTAAAAAGGGAACGCATTATATTTGTATGTATACGTACGCTCATAAGTATATATATATGTAATACCTATATTAAAGCTTACCATTGTGTCTAGGTCCCAGAACACAAAATGGAGGCTTAGGTAATCCCGAATATAGAGCATTTTTCAGGGATTTGCTTTGTGTACTAATAGTATTTCAAGAAAATGGTTCTTCCCTTCCACAAACTGCATCTAAGATTTTATACTAAGTACCTACTTCCCTAGGCGAGGTCTCTTTGTCTACGAAAGTAATGTTTATAAAAGAAACTATAAAGCTGGCAAAGAGAATATTTTAAAAGGTATTTTCTATTTTCTCTGTGCATTTTCAAAGTACTAGTATTTCTTTATTTTCATAATATGACTGTTAAGCCTCTCAGAACCTTTTGTAAAGAGGGTCTATTTATTTTATTATTGAAGACAAAGACAACGGTTTGCCTGCCTACTGTTTTAGGTTCGAACTTGTTTGAGGGTTAGAAATCCGCCAGTATAACTTTGCTATATTTTGTGATTGCTTAAATATTGTTGAATAAGGGACATTTTCAGGTCTTTTGAGAATAAGACGAATGACTGCTATGTGACATCCAACGTAAATAAATATGAGCACTATTATTTGATGTCAAAGCATCTATGTGTCTATATTCTAATTCAGGACTCCTAATTATACAAAGCTGGGCAAAAGTAATAAAGAACCTCAACGTAACTAGCCACTCGTTAGGTATAGCCTCACAAATACCATCGGCTAAACGAGGGAGACTTGGTCTTCCGCTGGGTACCCTGGAACCGTAACACGGTTTCGGGAGCTGTAAGGCAACCCGTGAAGAAAGAAAAAAAAATGTGAATTCGCAATTTTGCAAAAGGCGTCAAATGTGATGTGACATGTATATTGAAGACAGATAGCAATGGAGCGATACCCACCTGAATTGTGGAATTATTTAGAGACACCAATTTCCGGGCCGTGATTCTCCGTTTTGGCGATTTGAACTGGCCAGCCAGACCGCCATATCTGACGGCGCCAGACTTCTTCCTATGGGTTTTCGAAATCTCGTGTTTACCACAATTGAAGAAGAATTTGGAGCAATATAAAACGAGCACAAATGTGCATTAACTCAGGACTTTCATATCCTATTCCTATTATATATCTGTATATACCATCTCTAGGGTACAAGCTTTTTCTGTATCAAAAATCATCAAAATTGGTTCAGTGGTTTATCCGTACTATTTTTAGGAGCTTAGTATTATTCAAATCTGGGGAAAAATTTGCCCCAGCGAGATTTCATGGCGTAGTTATGCTGTATCCGTCATAGATATAACAAAAATATGGGAAATAATTACATAGAATAAAAAGAATCTACAAAAAAGTAAACATTAGTATATATCTAATAGATAAGTAGTTTATTAAAGTGAAAACATAAAGCTAACTTCAGATGTTAAAAACCTTCAGTAGATAAATAACTGACTGCTAGAAGTCCCAGTAAAATAACTTCACATTTTAATACCCGCTCACGTCAAAAAGCAAGTCTCATGTAAGCTTTCAGAAAGGCCATTTACCATTTTCTCAGTGCATTTCCTAAAGTTTTCCCGGTACAAAGAAAAATTGTGAAAATGATTTTTATCTTGAAAGCGTCTAAAGTGTGCCTGCAGACGGCAGTGCGCTCTGCTTGTGACATTTCCGATAACAGCGCTAGTTCTCACACCGCCCGCCGCCCGGCAAAGTCCAGAGAAATGTACCTAACTATTGGAAAGACAGGATGTGAACTCATTTGGCTCAGTGCTTTGGTACTTAAATAAAAATCCTATTTTATTTCATTACATACGTATAATCACGGCCTTTATAACTTGTGGTGTGGTCAGAATACTGAAATAATCTAAACTACGATAAATCTATTAATTAAAACAATGACCCGCTTAGTGGTCGAATATCAACCATAATTATTTATTGGCAACAGTTTAAAATTATTTGTAACGTAGTGGTTATAATCTCTTAGTATCAGTCAATAATTATTTATTGGCAACAGTTTAAAATTATTTGTAACGTAGTGGTTATAATCTCTTAGTACCAGTCAGTAATTATTTATTGGCAACAGGTTAAAATTATTTGTAACGTAGTGGTTATAAATTCTTAGTATCAGTCAATAATTATTTATTTTTAAAATTATTTGTAACGTAGTGGTTATATTCTCTTTGTTATGTATATGAATGAAACTTTATAAACAATTAAAGTTTATATGAAAATTTTATTTTATTTAATTATTTTACAACACATTGTGTCAAATCTCATACTCCTCGGTGTCGCGTAACATGGTTAAAAAGGATTGTCTTCAATTAATATTGGTGATTATTACCAAAAGATAGAACCCAGGTCTTCCTGTTTCAAGTCTAACCATTGCGCCATAGACACTTTAGAAAATATAGTTTGCTTCTATTTTCGGCACAACATTGTACTTATATATATATATCGTAGTATATATAGTTAATTAATACTACGAGTATTGTATATTCTGTGACTATAGTGCGGTTTTCATTAAAACTTAGAACATTTACTGAGGAAAGTTCAAATAAAGCTATTTTAACCATTAGCTTAATTTATATTGAAATACTAGCGAATATTTTTATCAAAACTTCCAATAAGAATTTTTCCGTAGGAATAAGATATTTTCCAATGCTAAAACTAGCCTATTATGTCAAATGTTACTTCGTCTTGATGAAAAAGACGAACAAAGAAACAAACAAACAAACAGCTTTCGATGTACCTAGGTATCGTATAACTTATTATAATATATATATAATAATAAATGTCGAGATTGTCGAAATGTGGGATGTGAAGTCGGCGATCATTGTACCGATAGTAGTGACGGTCAGTGGTCTTTTTGCCAAGAGTTTTGACCGTCACCTTAGGAACCTTGAGATTGGCGGTTGGGTCAAGGGCCAGATCCAGAAGGCAGTACTCCTCAGCACGGCTCGTATTGTGAGGAGGTTCCTCTCTCTGCAGCCCTAACCACCGGTAGTTTGGGTATTTACCTCGCTTCCGGAGGATAACTCCTTTTTTTATATTTTTATATATTTTAACTTTTTAAGCATAAATAAGTAACTATTGTATATTTATATATCTATCTATCTATCTATCTGGATGTTTGTCCAGAATAGACTCTGAAACAGCTGAATATTTGTATTGAAAAACTAACTGTAACTGAAATAAAAATATTCATGCAAATCATTCGAGTTAGAACTTTCCAGTGACAAAAAGAACAAGCGTTAATTCGGTTGAGAAAGTGTGCATAGTCGACGTTATTTGATTAACCCCGAAGCCACTACATCTGGCCTTCTAGCTTTATATGTCAAGTTTTAGGAATCTCTATGTAGCATGACCGTTGGTAATAGGGATATGTCTCTCTAGAGAGAAAACTACGCGAAGGAAGTTTACAAATAATACAGTGAATAAATTGTATGGTGTTTGCAGCATGCCTGAATTCTACATAGGGTAACAGAAAATGTTATATCTACCTACTTAATTTTGAGGGTTTTTAATAGCCATAGTATTACGTAAATTACGAAATCATTTAGTCATTTTTCTATTGGTTCTGATGAAACTTTTCAGGAAAAAATTACATTAAAATTTATATACATAAATAGAACTGTTATGAGTTAAATTTATTTTTTAAATATTTATTAACTAATGAAATTGGTAATGAAATTTAAGTCAATCACAGGAAAAACAAAATTTGTATTACATAAACTAAACAGATTTCACAGATTGAGTATTAAATTGTTTTACAAAGATCTACTTGCACCTAAATATATTTTAATAGGTATTTAAATTTGGTTCGAGTGAAAATTGAACCGTGTAAATGTATGATGATATAAAACAAATGTCACACAAACGAAGCCTTACACATATGTAGCAATTCATATATTCCTGAAAGGTGTTTCTTAATAAATCACACGAGCTTTTTCCTTATTTGTTCACAATAAAATGAAATGAAAATATTTCTTACCGCATAGTTATCTCTTTTTAATATCGCTTTAGATGTTGTTCAGAAATATATTGCGTCGTTCATATAACTGAACTCGTAAAGATCCCAGACTTAAATAATTCCAGTACCCTGGATTTTGTTTTCAAATCAGTGATTTCATAGACCTATATAACACTTCCCAGAATTACTATCTTTGTTACTAAGCTGTATTTTATTATATAACTAACTTTATGGCCCGTCTTCGCCCGTGGAGCCCATAGGTCTTAAGTTCACACAAAAATCCATACCAAAAAGGACTTTCCAGAATTTTCCACTTTTCCGGGCCTAAAAACCTTATTCAGAGCATTACGAACATTTAAAGAAAATTAGCCAAATTGGTTCAGCCGTTCTCAAGTGATGCGCTTACCAACGAACAGCATTTAAATTTTATTTTAAATATATATACATTAAGTTGTTTCACTACCCGCACCACCAACTTATTCACAAATTAAATAATTACTTCTGAAAAAAATACTTGCACTCATTTTGAAATTGAATCAACAACGCAGGCAAGTAGGTATGGGGGTAAATTCTAATATTAAATTTATTATAAGATATTATTTATTTCATACTTTTTTTTTCTTTGCCAATGTCATCTAAACAATGTTACAAATGAGGCGGAATGTTTCGTTATCAATATGAATGTAGTTTTCACAGCTACATTGCAATTTTTTTGTCAAACTGGTTCTTATCGGTATGTAAGTAACTCATAAACTTGTAAGTTAAACTTAAAAATATGTAATTAATCATTATGAAAATTGCAAACACATCAAGTGTGATGTTTTAATATTTATTATTTTTTTCTTGTAACTTTCTCTTTTTCGCACTTTATGTAATAAACGAATGAATAAAAACATAAATCAGACTGTCCTGGGTTCGAATCTCGGTCCAGAAAATTATTTGTATCGATAAAAACTTAACTACCACTTTCTGAAACAATTTTATGAACTCATAGAGTCATAAATGTTATTTGTCTGTGACGTTTGGTAACAGAGCACAGGATTGAATATTTATGTGAACAGTATGTTATGTTTATAACTTTATAAACAAAGTATATAAATGTTTTGCAGAAATTCCCATGGAAAGTATAACTGAAAACAGACACATCCCAGAGGAAATCTGCGGAAAGAATGAATAGTGAAAAATCCATTTGCGAACGTTTTAAAGTTAATATTGTGAGTAACTTTTGAAAATAATTGTATCAAACAAGCAAGTGTTATTATCAATATTTAAGTGGTCTATTCTATTTATAGATTTTTTGTCTGTTTGTCTGTCTGTATACGTAGAATAGACTCCGAAACTGCAGAATTATCTATGTTCTTTCCGTTATCCGATTTTCAAAGATAAATGTGGTAGAAAGAAAATAATACTTTCTTAAAATTACATACAATATTTATGCCCGTTTTATTGGTAGGTAGAAAAGACGGAGCTCCCTTTCCACGATCCATGCAACTTATTTTAATAAAATTTTATTTGAAGAAGTCGTAGTCGGAAAGTTGGAGACTTAATGAAAATAGTTACGCCCTGTATTATGACTCCTTGACTATAGATGCATGTCGTAGATAGTTTTTCAGTTATAACCATTTCCTAGTAGACAATGTTGAAAATAAGTCGGTCTATTTTATTAATATGGTTTCATTTTTTCTATTCAAGTAAATTATTATTTATACATTGAATTAGTCAATATTTTAATTCAACTTTCTTTGTTTTTTTTGTAGTTTGTTTGAGTAAAAGAATAAGAGTATTTTTGAAGATTACTGCCATTACTTTATTTATTTTATTATTGATTTTATTTTATAATTATGTTCTGTTTGTAAAATTTCAAAGCTTTAAGAATAATTTTGATTTTACAATAGGTAGATACTTCAATGCAATTATTAATTTCCTTTTTTTTACACAGTATCATCAGAAGAAAATGTAACGGTTCCAACTGAATGGGGTGAATATGGCAAAGACTGGGTTATGTTCCCGGGTGATAATGATACATTACATTACGTTAATTTGAGCGATACAACTGTAGTTGAACCAAACCTTAGAACACTTAACTTTGTGAAATTTTTTCTCTATACGAGGTAAAATTATATCCTTAAAATAAACAGTGAAATCTAAGTTAAAAAGGATGAAGGATGAAAGATTGACTGAAAAGGTTTTGAACATATAAAAAATGTATTGATCGATAGAAATATTAAAAGTACACACAATCGGCGAACATGTATGAAAGGTATGATGATTATAAAAGAAGCGAAAGAGGTATGTCAGGATCGTAACAAATGGCATTCGATTTTCTCTGCCTGTCCCTCTTGGTATAAAAGGTTTGATGATAGATAGATAGAATAGATAGATCTAACTTAAATAAAGTTATCAAAATTTTAGACCCAACTTCAATCCCTACTCCAAACAATTTTCGGAAAATGATTAATACATACCTATTTAAGAAAAGAAGTAACATAGTCCCAATAAACGCCGTGAATACTTTGCCTCATATTCTGATTATTGTCAATTCGTTATTCGTTAAATATGGACATTGTTACTACTGCAAATTACAATCTCACTTCCTGAAACTTTACATAAACTTTATTAAGATATTTTATAACAACTTTTCAGTGAAACGTGTCCGAAATTAATAACTGTTTTATTAAAAGTGGCTAAAATGGCAAATGAAATGAAAGTAAATTTTAATTATTTATTTATTTTTTAGCCCAACAACACCTACGTCCACACATATGCAGTGTTCATGTTAGTAACTTACTTAGTATACGCAGTGTCAACTGTAGAGCTATTAAAGTTCTTAAAATTACAACACAACATTAATAAAATAAGAGTAAAAAAATATAAATTATAGTATCAATAAAAAACAATAATAATTATAAGAAATTCACGCATTAATAATAAACTTAATAACTAACTACATTGTTACAAAATAAATTCATAATAAATTTATACAAAGACCAATAAAGTTACTAAACTAATTACTATAAACAATCAAAAATATCCATTTGTCCAATTACATTTCTGAAAGAGGCATGAAAACCAAACACATCCAAGTGGTATCGTTAATGCATGTTGTTATACCGTCCGCCCATACGGTTAAAAGGAGAGGCCAGACCGAGGACCGTTCTAGATCTAGCAAAGAAGGGATCAAATGCACTAGCTCTGGGATTTCGTGCAGGAGCATAAGCCTTATTGTAGGAATATAATAGTTAAAATAAAACTAAGAATTGAATAAATATCGCCTAAGTCCAATCACTCAGGTCACTGATCGGTTTTTAATTATTATACATGAACTTAATGTTGTTTTAGAAATAATGTTAACGACAAAGAAGAAGTGTTTATCAGTGATGAAGCTGACGATGATGAATATGATTCAGCGCCAACTAATTTCACAAAAGATGCTCCACTAAAAGTGTTATCACCAGGGTGGATGTCCACTGGCAACTCTGAAAATGTCATCGATATGAAAAATGCATTTTTATCTACAAGCGATGTAAATGTTGTAATTGTGGATTGGAAGTATTTATCGCATGATCTAACGTATTTTGGTTCAGCTCAACTCACTAGATATGTTGGAAAGCAGGTAAAAGCATACTTCTAGAATAAAGACAAAATTAAGCAAAAACACTGATCAGTTGGAGAATAAGTAATCAAATTACCTTAGTTTGCGTTGCTTCAATTTTACATTCATTAAATATTTAGAGAACACGCAGTTTAAATTCTTAGGAAATAAATGTTCATAAAATAATAATGCGTGTTTGTCACAAGATGTCGCCCATAAAGATGATTCAAAGCCAGATCCAATATTCATTAATTTTTATCGTGAAGATAGCAATGATGATTGGCAACCTTCAGTAGAAGAATATACTGATACCTATGTTGACTTCGTAAATAGTTCAATTATTAGTTGATTTGAAGCGCTCAACTGATCCCATGTATTGGTTAACTTACCCATTTTTAATTTGTGTGTTGATAGGTTGGAAAGATGGTGAAGACTCTTCTAGATCGACACAGCATGAATAGCAGCTCTGTACATATGATCGGACATAGTCTAGGAGCTCATGTAATGGGTTTCGGTGGTCGCTGGCTTAAGGATAAAAATATGACCGTTGCTAGAGTTACAGGTAGGCACTTAACCCTAATAGACTTTGCTAATATTTATTAAATTAATCTATCACAGTTTATTACCTTAGCAAGTTGTTACATACTGGAAGACAAAAGACAAGGTACCTTGTTCAATACAGGTCTAGGTGTTTGTTTTTCTGAAAAAATATTTATACTTATTTGAAGAAATATAGAATATTTGTGCCTATGTCAGTAGCATTATTTAATTTAAAAATAAATCTACTGTACAATCATGTAGCCATTTAAAATTTTCTGAACTCTGAACACATTAGTTGACTTACTGCGGTAGAGGAATCTGAGGAATTCTGATGCTAAGACTTGGTAAGCGGTTATGGTAAAAGTAGGTAATATAGAAAAAAAATTAGAGTATCAAAGGAAAATTAAAAGTATTGAACAGGTGCGTATTGATTTGCATGAAGTGAAAGAAATATGCCAGAATCGTAGCGTGTGTACTACATATTATTTGATATATGCCTCCTACCCCAAAGAAATTAAAGCGTGAACGTATAATAGGTACGTATTTAAAAATTTAATTCTAAGTTTCTTTTTCAGGTTTAGATCCAGCTCATCCTAGCTTCCACGATCCACTAGAAAGACTAAAGTCAACTGACGCAGACTTTGTTGATATAATTCATACGGATGGTGGTTTCTTAGGTCTACAAAGTCCTATGGGAATTGCAGATTTCTATCCTAATGGAGGCAGACGTCAACCAGGATGTGAAGGGCTAATTTTATACACTAAACGTATGTTGTGCATCTTGTATAAATATAATTTATCCGAATCCGTGTAGAATAGATAACCTATTACAGTTACAACTGTAATGTTTTCTATGGTAACTGCCACCGTTAATTTCAAATGCGTTGTCAAAATGGCTGACTGATAATAGTTTGAATACCCATAAATTGATGCAAAAATAAAAATAAGTAAGTATAGTAATCTAAATTCATTTGTAAAGAAAATAAACCTTATAAGAATTCAAGTTCAAATCAGAGGCTTAGACAATGTACAACTAAACGAATAGAATAGAATGTAGAATATAATAACATTAAATGTATGGGACCACGTGACCTAACGAAACTGTTGTTCAGTCTGACTAAACCAAGGAGTTTCTATACTTATTGTATACTAACTCCTTGAAGTATAAACTCCTTGTAGAAAACGGAGCGCAATTATGTCATTTTGTCTTCAATTACTGTCTTTCGTGAACGCAAATTCAAATGTCCATACCCTGTAGATAACGTTGAAAAAATGGCGAAGGTTTTGTTCGATCAGCTAATTTTTTTAGATTATGCCCGGTTGTTGTTTTTTGGATTTTTATTATTTAAGTAGTTAAAATGCATAAATTGAGCTTCTTATGGCTGTGCATACTTTTCATATAATTATTATGATTCGGTTATAAGTTTCTGCTTATTAAGCTGGTTTATGATTTAGCGTTCCGAGAGAATATAATACCTAGCTACTAGCGTTAGTACATTGTCTAGCGTGGCGTGGAATCCGTGTCATTTTTATTTCCCGCATATATTACTTATGAATATCGCTTGGCATTGGTGAAATTATCTAAATATCTAAATATTTTTATGCTGATTTCTTATTGATTTTCCACCAACAGACGCCTGCTGCCACGCAAAGTCTTACAAATTCTTCACAGAATCAATAATAAGTGGAGGATTTTTATCCAAAGAATGCAGTAGTTACGATGCATATAACCAAGGTAACTGTACTGAAAACGATGCTGTGAATATGGGTATATCATGTCCGATTACTGCTAAAGGAAATTATTTCTTGAACACTGAAGCAAATTCACCTTATTCTCAAAATGAATAACAGAAGTATCTGTAATGTACTGTTGATGGTTATACAATAAATATCAATGCTCTCTTTCGTTGTTTATGGGCCAAACAGATTTCCTTGCAATCCTTTGATGATAAAATATTGTAAAGTGATTTTATGTGTCACGGCTGCAAAGATGTAGAATGATGAAGAAGCGATCAATTCTGAATTTAACATTTTTCCAATTCTTTTATTGACATGTAATTTTCGTATGATTCTTTGCCATCATTTGCCAGTCATAATAAAAATCAATTCACCTACGCAACTAGGTTTACAAAAATTACCTGTGTTTCAGTCATTACGGTTCGTTTGTAGAAGGGTCTGTTACACGTTTTCGGTCTCTAATAAATTTATTCAATGCGAAGGGAATTACAGGGCACAATAAAAAGGGAATTTATGGCTTTCATAGAGGGATTTATTTCTACCAAATTAATTGACCGGCCAATGAATCTTTCGCAAGTATGATTATTTATTGTTGTGGAATCCTGGGCAAATAAATTGGAAAATTTGACCTTGCGATTTTATGTTTCAGTTGATTTTTTAAATGAAATTATTCAAGATCAAAATGCTTTACATAAGAACTAAAATTTCATATAGAAAACATTGTTTGCCACCGCAGCGCAAAACGAAAATTGGCTACGAAAATATTTACCAAAGAATTACCTCGGACAGCTTTCGTATGGCACGTGCGCCAGAAAACTAGTAAAATTTTACAATTTCGCAAACTTCGCTCAGCGGTTCGCGTAGATTATGCTCAAGTACACCGGACTCCTTTCTAAGTCCCCAGTCGTTAAAACTCCTTAATAGCCCCTCCATATTCAAGAGAGATGGTCTACCGCATCGCCCGCAAACGTTTAAGAACTTCATCATGAAACACGGTTGCGCCGCCCCATCCCTTAAATAAGTAAATATTTTATTTTTATGTAAATATACCTACGTTGGGAATTTTACAAGAAGCTTCCATAATAAAATTATGTAACTTTTGTCTGTTGAAATTAAATACAGCCTTGATATCAGTAGTTGCACGGCTTGGCAGGCCGCCAAATTTTTCAGTTTTTTTATTAGGTACTTATATATAATATCCGCGTTTATATTTATTTTTTCTAAAAGTCTGGTCTTCAATAACTCAAGAAAAGAGTTTAAAAATAATCTTCGCTCGTGTCACAGGACAAGACAAGATGAAATCGATTCTCCGAGGTAGGTACCTATCTGACAGGCGCTTTGCTAACCTTCTGTTGACATCTCTGAACTCTGAACTTAGACCAACCTACAATACCTGACTGGAATTTATAGTTTTCATTCAATATTTATATTATATTATCAATATATATAATAAAGTTCTGAAACAACAAAATTTCTGAAAAACTACTGAACCAAATGTCAGCAAACCCAAAATAGGACCAATCCAGAAGAATTCTCTGTTCAAAAAGAAACCATCTAATTCGGTTTACAATCCCACGAAAAAAAATCCTCCTTCTTTGAAGTCAGTTAAAAAAAGTATAAGTGATGACTGTGCCTAGCTGTACGTAGCTATGTGAAATTGTTAAAACCAATGAGAGATTTCTCTGACATGGGGATACTAAAAATAAAATTTCGCTTCACCAAGATCAAAGAAGGTTTGAGGTTAAATTTCAAAGAGATATAAGAGATCGCAAGTAATTGATATCAATTAGTATTGCGCCGACGGCCTCTCAGCAACAATGACCCATCTCAGACATGAAGCACTCTCTCTTCAAGAATATTTTAGTCTTCTCTTTGCTCCAAGACACTCGTAATATTTTGAAAAGGTAAAATTTTATATGATACAGCATTTCCTCTGTTCTATTTTTTTGAACAGTGTACTTTAAAGGTATATAATATTTTGGCTCTTAGCGACCGCAGTCTAGTAACTCTGTGGTTGTGAGTGAGACTGTTAACAACCGTTAAGCAGCGGACCACAAGTTTTTGTTTTTTCCTAATACGTCTTTTAATTTCAAAGAAAATACCGAATGTTACTTGGCACTCGTTATGCCAGTGTTGTGTGAAAGTTGAAACAATTGGTTCATATATTATAGACTTTGATGACCCAATCACGTATTTTTATTTAGTTTAGTTAAATAGTAGATTTTCGATTTTAGGGATTAATTTTGGGAAAATTTTTTTCAAGTGCGTCATGCATGTGACATCAAATGAAGGGGCGGGCTCGTTATAAGGAATGCAAAAATATATTTTTATAATTATAAAATGCATTGTTTAAATTATATTAAAGAAAATATACGAAAATTAAGCGTAAATTATGCCATTTTGCCTTCAATTATTATCTAACGTCTTTCGTGAACCGTCTGCCCATACCCTGTAGATAAGGCTGAAAAAAAATAGCGAAGGTTTTGGTCGATCAGCTAATTTTTTGAGGTTATGCCCGGTTGTCGTTTTATGGATTTTTTATTATTTATGTAGTTAAAATGCATAAATTAAGCTTCTTATGGGCTCATACTTTTCATATAATTATTATAATTCTGTTATAAGTTTCTGCATATAATATTATGATTTAGCGTTCCGAGAGAATAGAATACTAGCGTTCGTACCTACTAAGTGACATTCTCTATACTCTGTAGGTATGTTCGAATAATCCCATTCAATTAGCCGGAGATTAGTCAGTTATCTGGATTAAAGGAGTTAATAGTTTCAGTTTCAACCGAGCTTCGCTTCTAATTCTGTTAAACAGTGACACAGGCTCAGTGTACAGGAGGTATACTCCAATAATATTTCTAGGTATATAAAATAATAAACAACTTCGTAGATTCTCCTTCTTTTTTGAATATGATTCAATTTAAATATCCTCGTATCAACAGTAAGATTCTGCAGTAAAACTAAATTATAGGCAATGTGTATATTAGCACTCTTCCTAAGTTTAAGAAAGCCCTGAGTGTAACCTATAATTGGCCCTGAGTGGTACCTAGGTATGTATTTTTTTGTAAAGTACTTTTTAGTTTCATATCTTTTATTTTTTTTTTCTTTCTTCACGGGTTGCCTTACAGCTCCCGAAACCGTGTTACGGTTCCAGGGTACCCAGCGGAAGACCTAGTCTCCCTCGTTTAGCCGATGGTATTTGTGAGGCTATATGTAACGAGTGGCTATAGTTCTGTTGAGATTATATTTAGATGGAAAAGCCTCTAAGTGTGGTTTGTCGGATTATGTACATAAGTTTTTAATTAAAAAACCCATTGGTACATGGCCGGGATCGAACTCGGGGTCTGCTTAGTTAATACCAGACGTCTTAACCACTCGGCCACCGACGCACCTTTTTATCTTTTATCCTGTATTTTGTGTAACTATTTGTTTAGTGAATGTGTGGAAACCTTGTTGGTAAATATGTATTGTTAATGTTGTCTGAAATTTGTTATTTTGTAAAACTGTTTGTTTCCCTATTATATAAACAAATAAATAAATATAATATTCGATAATAAAAAGAGTCTTTACATAAGTTACTGTGAAAACCTTAAAAACACGACTTAAAATACCGTAATTTTCTTGTTATTATAATTTCCCAAATCACCGATTGAACAACAAACGATACGATATTATTTTTATACTAGCTTTCGCCCGTGGATATTTTCGAACAAAATAAAATATAAGCCTACCTTGCTCCCAGTCGGCTTGACTTTTCCAACGTTAGACTTCATCAATCAACAATCATCGTCATATTTCAATCAGTTTACACAAATTATTAATGAATAGCGACCCGCCCCGGCTCCGCACGGGTGCAATTTTGATACTAAATACTACAGAATGTCTTTATAATATAATAATATACAACGTTCACAGCTTTTTTGACATTAGGCCGGTACCGCCGCAACCGCTATGTCCCTGCATTTTAAATCTGTAATATCTTCGAAAATATTCATTTAAATTACACGCTGTAATGGACCATATTGATCTATATTAAATGCACAATGTACTTAATTGGATAAGGATTAATGCTGTATTGCTTACAATCGCTTCGTAAATAAGCCATTATTTCTCGTAAAAAGTAAAGCATAAAAAATGGTTATTGTGAGTTATCCCTAAGAGATAGACATATACCATGGCGAACATTTTTGTAGACCTTTTTATGGTATACAATACTGTAGTACATTATTTTGATCTATCTCGTAGGGTTCAGCCAGTGTTTGCAATGTAAGCGCAAAAAAATGTGTAAGCCAAGAGACTGTAGATAGGAGAATATTATGTTAACGTACTTACTGAACATATTCCGAGATCTAGAGTGCCTGTTTTTGATACAGTTTTAATTATGTTTGGTGAATTACTGATGAAATTCAGATGAAAGAGCGAGTTTAAAATCTACAAGATCCAAAATCCTAATATTTCATCTTCAAAAGATCACGAACAAAACAATATGTTTAAAGCAATTTTAATTAGATGTAGTTTGTGTGAGACGGGGTGAAAGTTGCCTGTAGACGCTCGAATGACACCCATAAATCTGCCGTAATGTCTTTTGGTAGGTTTAATTAATCTTTGGTTCCTTCGGCCTGCTAATTTATGTGAAATTAACGCTTAAAAGCAAGAAGGGTGGCTTAACACGATTCAAGTTTACGCTACTTATTAGTAAGTGAAAACTGTACGTGAACATGTGGTAATGCCTACATTGAAAGATTTTTTTGTACCTAACTAAGTAAGTATGGACATGGATTATATAATTTTATTTAGAGCTATCTACGATTCTTTCGCCTCTTATATATTCATCATACCTTTCATTCATGCTCGGCGATTGTTTGTACTTTTAATATTTACATCGATCATTATTATTATTTTTTATATGTTCAATAAAGGTACACCTAGGTCTGCCATCATTTCCTTTCACTTCAGCCATATAAACCTTTTTAGTTAATCTTTCATCCTTCATCTTTCAACGTGCCCAAACCAGCGTAAACTACTTTTCTTTCAACAACCTAAATTCCTTGCTACATACGTTCCTCTCCTCAACGAGGTAGTAATTCAGAGTATATTAATTTATATTATTAATAATATAAAGGGTACCTAACGCGCTTTGTGTTTTAGGCACTATGGCGACTCTCTGGAAGAAATTTTTAATTTGTAGTTTTGAGATTTTTTTAATTATTAAGTTATATTATTATTGTTTTGTTACATTTATATTTTAATTCAAATATAATCTAAATTATTTTATATTTTATTATTAACAACCGTTTCAAAATTATGTAAGTAATAGGTAACAATTCTATAGATACAAATTGGCGGAAACACGGAAATTAAAACTTTTAAATGCGTAATAATTTTGTTAATTTTAATTTGACACGGTTATTGAGTAATCGATTATGAATTTCTTCTCGACATAAAAACAATGTTGTAATAAATAAATGGTCCTTTCCTTTTGATAAAGCTACGTCTACGTCATGTGATAGAGGGAGACAAAACATATCTATTTTATTTAAGTAAACAGTTGTTTAACTACTTTTATATAGGTAATATTATAAACAAATTAGCCATTTGACTAGTCGGTAAAGCCGACTATTCTGCCACTTTTGTAGTCGGCAAAGAAGCCGACATCGGCACTTATGATGGTACAGGAAATGGAATTAAAATGGTACCTACTCAAATGTCAGTAATTACTATATGTTGTTTTTATATATTTCTTTCTAAAACAAACATTTATTAAAGTAGCAAATCAATAATCTCAAATTTCGACCGAATAGTCGGCGACTAGTCGGTAAATAGTAATTTTGGGGCTCATTGCTAGTCGGCCAAATCCATAATCGATATATCACTAAAACAGATAGTGTGAGTTTGTTTGTTTGTTGAAATAAACTCGAAAACTAGATTTGAAAAATTCTCTGACTGTTATAAATCTACTTATTAGGTATAAGACAGTTAAACTATATCAATATTTGCAACTAAAAATGGAGGGATGTTAATTTTAGCATTTCAAAAATTTCTACGAGCGAAACTGGGGCGGAAAGTATAGTAGTATATAAATTATTCCTAAAACTTTTTTAACAAACTGAAATCCACAGCACCTGTCACAAAAAGTTCACGCTGCCTTCGCTTTCTATTTGTGTTATTTAGTAAGCAGTCGCTTACAAAATTTCTTCAGTAAAATTTTACCCAAACTTCAACTGAATAAGTATACAAACTTAGATATTTAAGTTAGTTCTGTCAAAATTTATTTAGTTCTATGGACATAATTCGCGTGGGTGGATAGCCGTCAACTTTAATTACAAGTCTACGAGAAGTTAAATATAATAGTAAGTTTAGAAACTTCTAAAATATTGTATAGGGACAGTTATATTACAACATCAAACTCAATGTTGATATTGACATTAAGTTCGCACAAAATTATCTTGTGCCGCAGAAGTAAAATCAATTAGTCAAACCTACACTTGATTTGAGTTTTAACGGAAAACTTCATAATAGTGGCTGAAATTACTAAATGAATAGGTACTAGATTCCGATCACAAGAGTCCATCTAGTGACGAAAAATAAACAAACAAATCAAAATTGAATGTTTCTTTTAAAATTAGACTAAATTATTTATTTTTTAATAGATGGCATCTATTAAAGATCAGTAAAATTATGATAACAACACCACTAACTTATTTATTTATTATTGTATATTTTAGTCAAGTTGTAAATGTTTATTTATTTGTTTTATGAATATATCTTTTTAATATTTAAATAAAAAATCTTTAACTCATACTTCCGGTCACGTGACCGCAAACGAGAAATGACGTCACATTTATCTAAATTTCAACTATAGGTATTATAAATAAGTGTCTGTCAATCTGTCACTGAGTAAGTTATTTTCTTGTTATTTTATCTAATCTGTGACCATCATGTTGTTGATTTGCGTGATGTGACCTTACAGCTGTATTAAAAAAATACTTTTATGTAACTTACTACCATGTAAAATAAGTATTAATTCAACAACAAATTCAATTTTATTTAAGGTAGGTACCTACTTACCGAAATCATTAATTTTATCCCAATTAACTGCCTAAAATTTCAAAGAGTTATTTTTAGGTGATACAAACGTAAATTTAATTACAAATTATTCCCAGTACCATTGTATTAATTTTAACTTCTTGATCCGGGGATCAGTCGCCCACGTAGATATTCTCATGTTAACTGTTAATAGGCAACAGTCGAGAACTCTAAATTAATGTGAGTGTAACAGAAGCGTAAATTGTAAGAGTTTGAAACCGCTTTCAGAAAAGGTAGACCCAAAAGTTTCACTACGTAATGGCCCAATAAAATGCCTGTTAACCGGCATATAAAGCCCCTAGCATTCCATTTACCTAGGGGCAATGTGACCCGAACGCTTGTGCTAATATCTCACCGATGGAGTACACCGTAATTCTTTTAGGGACCCAAACAAAGTACTATAAGGCAAAGGTGTTATTTTTTCGTTTTCTTTGTAATTTTCACATATATTAGCAGACATAAAGAGCGGACCGTTTGTTACAAGAATTGGACGAGTCTGTGGTCAGTTTCAGACGAATGGGTGGGGACCTTTACAATAGTCGCATATGATATGTAACATCTGACACTCACCTTGGTAATAAGCAACATTAATAATATATCCTGAAAACATTAACACTTCATACTTAGTAGATTAAGCGCACAGCTGATGCGTTCTCCTTCTCTATTTCCCTTTCTCTATCTCGTCACACACACGCACACACTGTTGGCTGACAGTACCAACCTCTCGGCAAATGGGTCGGTATCATCTGACGACCAACTCTAACACCGCGCGCGCTCATTGGGTCAAATCAAATAGCGCGCACTTGACCGGCTTCCTGTTACACACTTCCGTCCCTTTTCACGAAATCACTCCCACATATTGCAGGAAAGCGAGAGGAAAGATGTTACACATAAATTAAAAAACTCTATATTTTAAGCACGATTTTTTGTATTATTTTTTCAGGTTGTAATTAATACCTGATTTCGAAGACTATGATTCATTTTATCTCAAATTCATTTTAAATCTATCCTAGATATTTTATAATCGAAGATTATATCCTATATTTTATATTCTACTAATATAAAAAACGCGAAAGTTTGAGAGGATGGATGGATGTTTGTTACTCCTTCATGCAAAAACTACTGGACGGTTTTCGATGAAACTTTACAATGTTATACTATTATATATGATGTATAGACATCAGAATAGCACATAGGCTATCATCATCATCAACCTTTTTAAGATTCACTGCTGGATCATGGTCTCCCTCTAGCGCACCATTTTAGTGGTGCTCATTGAGAGGAATTGCCATAGTCACCACGCTTGGCAGGCGGGTTGGTAACCGGACGCCGGCTTTACTCTTAAAGAAAATTGGTTCTTAGCATTTTGGCAGCGAGTAGGAATCGAACCTGGAACCTCCGGTTTCAAGTCCACCGTCCTACCAATACTATCCTACTATCCCTCGACTACCTCAAAAAACAAAGCGTGGAGAGGCCCTAATAAAATTTTCGCTTGATCAGAGTCGCAGAAGTTTTATCGTCACATACACAAATGAGGTGTTGAATCATTCTGAATTGCAATAAAAGTAATCGTTTAGCCCATAGAAGGTCTGATCTCACTCGAATAAACATTAGAGCTTCATGTACTACGTAGGTAGAGAAGACACCTATGAAAAGGACATTATGGAAAGAAAATCGAGCCGGGTCCGGTCATTATGAAAATGTGCTCAAAGTAAACAAACTCGCGATGACCTACAGTTAATGGGGATTTGATGACCTATACATTTTTCTAATGAAACATTAATGATAGTATTAATTATTTTTTAATAACATTAATGCGTGGAATAAAATGAACTAAAGTTTTTTATATTTTTAAGTCTAGAGTTTTATCACTAAAATGGTGTTAAGAGACATTCGTTCAGTCGGTATATTAATTACTAGACTTTCCGCCCCCGGCTCCGCCCGTGGATATATATATATTCGAACAATATAGAATATAGCCATGTCACTATATCGTAGCTTTCTATTTAGTGAAAGAATTTTTAGAATCGTTTCAGTGGTTTTTGAGTTTATTCATAACAAACAAAAAATCAAATTGTACCTTCTGCCCGCGACTTCGTTCGTGTAGAATTAGGAATAATGACGCAGAGATTTTCCTTACTTTTATCTTTACCCCCGTAAATTCCCCATCAGTCAGACTTTCAAAAAAGTATAAATTCGATACCATTAGTATAAATTAAAATCTTCCCAGTCTTAGAAAAATATTTGTACCAATTTTCAAGTCGATATCTACATGCAGGTAATACGATTTCCCTATACAATTAAACATCTACACCCCGTTGCACCCCTCGGTAAGGGTCGTTTTTAAAAATCCAAAAATACGTGTTTTATTATTTGTTTTGAAGAATATTCAAGTTGATTCACGCTGGAAATAAGATTTTTCCATCCAAACGTATTTGACGAAATATATCCTTCCTTATTCCTTGTCTACATAATAAAGGTAACCTTTGTGCAAAATTTCAGCTTCTTAGATCCAAGGGTTTGGGCTGGGCGTTGATGAGTCAGTGACTGAATGAATGAATCTTACATAAGTTTCACCCGCGCAGAAATAGAACCAAGATATAATCCCGTGGCTGTAATATGCCCATCTCTTACCCGCGTTTCCAGGATAAAAAGTAGCCTATATTTTAATCCAGGACATAAACTAACGATTCTCCAAGTTTCATTAAAATCAAAAATGCTTTGGAATAATTGAATTCAGAAAAATACTTTATTTTCTTTGTCGATCCAATATTGATCCGCGTTGTTACCGTTTTGTATTACCTGTGGTTAAAATTGCTAATTGCAGAACCCTAAAAGCTTAGAATTAAAAGAAGCAATCGAAAAAGCTTCGAATTAATTCAAGCTACATTCCATGATGGGATTCACAAGGGTCATTTATATGTAAATTGACGTAGTATGGGCGCCTAGATTAGGTTGGGCGTGCGACAAATTTAACAACCCTATCGATTTAAATGTAGTTAAGCTATAGGCTTACAATATAATCTACGACCTAATTACAACTATTACAAGCTCTACTAAGTTTGCTAATAATGTATGACTTACCTATTACCTATCAGTTTAATTATCTATCTATCTATCTATCATCACGCCTTTTATCCCAAGAGGGGTAGGCAGCTACAATCGAATGACATTCGTTACGATCCTGACATACCTCTTTCGCTTCTTTTAAATTCATCATACTTTTCATACATGATCGGCGATTGTAAGTAGATACTATTAATATTTCTATATATACAATATATTTTTTATATGTTCAATAAAAGTAGATGTACTTTCCAGCGTCCTCTGCCAGCATTTCCTATCACTTCAGACTTCAGCCATATAAACCTTTTGAGTCAATCTTTCATCCTTCATTATTTCAACGTATCCAAACTAGCGTAAACTACTTTTTTTTTCTTCATTTTAGTCACAACATCATTTTTCACTCCGCATTATTCTTTAATTACATAGTTGCGGATTTATTACTACTTTCATGCTTCTTATTGCAAACCCAAGTCTCGCTTCCATCTATTCAATAAATCAATAAATTTGAATACCCCTCTACTCATTACATTTTAAAAAATGCTGAAAACACTTGTTATATGTATTATTTGTATTATAGAATCTTTACGCTAAATTTGAAATAAAATTATAATACAAACTTAATACCTCTTCGGAACTCTTGAAAGATTATCGAAATGAAACAAATAGGTACTTTCATCAAAATTAATTGAAATCTTTCGGAGCCTTATAGGTATCTGGTTAAACAGTGAGACATACAGACAGACAAATCTATTAAATAAGTATATCGTGTAAAGATGATTCAATTTTTATTTATTTGTATATATACTTACTACAAATCTATAATCTATCGGTTATTTAGTAAAAATTGTCGCTCAAATGGAAACGGGGTCAACTAGCTCGTGGAGAGGGTCTGTGTCGGACAGGAACCAAGCCATGTCACGGGACTCTCAAGCCGAGATTGTATTTACAATTCTACTGAATTCAAAAAATCTTTATATCTAAATATTTCTAATCTTTGTTTTTAGGATTCCGTACCCATAGCGGCAAAACTCCGCTGTCCGTCCGTATGTCTGTCTGTCTGTCCGTCTGTCACCAGGCTGTATCTCATGAACCGTGATAGTTAGACAGTTGAAATTTTCACAGATGATGTATTTCTGTTGCCGCTATAACAACAAATACTAAAAAACAGAATAAAATAAATATTTAAGAGGGCAACATACGTGATTTTCTTGTCGTTTTTATAGATAATTTGGCCGGTTTTCTGTATTTGAGCGCTTCCAACGCACTCTGTGTTTACAACAATGGCTATACTTCGATTTCGCATCAGGATAAATACCAAAAAAATACGGTCTAAATTGAGAATATTCTCTTTCTTTTTTTTCAAAGTCGGTTAATTATTAATTAACCTTATGTTGATAGCACTGAATTTAGTGTAAAGAGCAATTAATTAGGTTAGTTAATTATGTTAATAAATTTTTAAACAAACTATCCCTAAAAACTCGGTGCTAAAAACCTTATCCAAAATCCTTCCTATCCTTATATAATACAAACATTAAAAAAATTACAAATCGGTCTAGCCGTTCTCAAGTAATACCGACAATTAACTAGAATATTTGTCTGGAATTACTTTAGACTAATGTCTAAAGTATATAATTATATATAACTATAGTAGTATAATTACCTAGATTTTAAAATTGAAATTTCATTCTGAATAACATTCGTGAAAAATCTCTTCAAGTGTGCCTATAAAATTTGAAGAGTTCTCGATTTCTCCAGGATCCCATCATCACATCCTGACGAAAAAGCAAAGTGTAAAGTTTAAAATTTCATCCAGTATGTGTAATTATTCTACTATTATCATACCTAGGAATTTTATTATTAAAAAACTAGTTTTCCGCCCCGGCTTCACCCGTGGAGCCTATCAAAAATTCCATAAAAGAAGCGTTTACAGTTTTCCCGAATTATCAAATTTTCCGGGCAACTTTTACATTTTTTCTTTCCCTTAAAACATAAGACTCTAGCGCTTACCAACGATCAGATTTGATTTTTATTTATTTAGAGAGATGGAGACAGAAAGTGGTTGTAAGCACTTGCCGGCAGAAAACCTCTTTTTCGTGTAGTCTGAGCCCCCTCTACACATTATTGTAGAGGAGTAGGGGTCCAGCGCTTGTCGGTACGCCGCTGAGCCGATTTAGAAGAAAAAAAACCTCTCTTCAGCTGGCAGAAAATGAGTGAACAGCATCTGTGGGGAGGGGGGGGGGCTCTAGGTTGTAGGAAAATTATTTTCTGCCAATTTACTCCCTGCAGCTATAATACTTGCAAAATTCTTTCACTCATTTTCTGCCAGCTGGTAGGGAGGTTTTTTTAAAAATTGTTTTTTTTCTAAATCGGCTCAGCGGCGTACCGACAAGCGCTGGACCTCTACTCTTCTACAATCATTTGTAGAGGGAGGCTCAGACTACTCGAAAAATATGTTTTTTGCTGGCAAGTGCTTACAACTACTTTCTGTCTCCATCTCTCTAGATCTCTCTAACTACTAGATGTGATGTGTCAATCGAACAAACTTATCATGAGATACAGCCAGAGTTTTTTTATTTCCTCAATAGAAATTGCTAATTCGCAATAACGGTTCCATTACCTGCAGATGACGTCCTATTTTTACCCCAGTACCGCAATAATAAAAATGTGGATCCCATTAAAATTATAATAACTTTCTCATTGCTTAATATTATTTCTGTGTCCTTAATGTCATAAAATTATACCCTAGCCATTATTGTACTTATTACGTATCTAATGGTACTTTGAGCATATTAAGTGGACTATAAATATGACCCATTTTTAACAGTGCCAGTGATTTAAAAGTGACAGCTGTAATCCTGTAAAGTATAGCGACCCACATGCAAAGTATAAATATGGTGATGGTCTGGCTCAATTTATTTGGCGCGTATCTAAGGAAAATAAATGCTCGTTTCCTCTTCAAATTAAATAAATTATTTATTTTTAGCAATATGTTGACTATTTTAGTTAAGCTGCGCTTTCGCTAAGTATCTATTTTGCGGTTCGTGATCAAGGCCACTACAATTTATCAATGAATAATACCTGAAGGTCTACTAATGATTGTTGACTTACGGGAGTAGGGTCGTTGGAAATTATTCCGAGCAGGAAGCTGGAAGGTATATCTTCACGTTCGAAGGATTGTTTTGCATGAAAAGTCGTTCCATATTCATGAGATTCCCCTTACAGCAGGTACGCAATGGCTCTGTTAGTGTATAGTGAAAGGGAGAAATATAAGTAACGATGCAATAACCATCGAGAATATAACCAGGAAATATGGGTGGTAAAATAAAGGATTATTTTGCCCCTGTTTTATCTTGCTCTTAAATTTTTTTTAAAGCGCTGCTTAACCTTTAGCCTTAAATGTCTTGAGTTTTTTAGTAGCATATTGAAAATTCTAAATAAAAACTATTATATTTTTTTTAATTGGTCAAAAATAATAAATATTATTTTATTTTGAATTTTCAATAAGCTACCAAAAACGCAAGAAGGTAAATTAAAGGGTAAGGGTTAAACAAAATTAAGAGCTTTGTGATAGATTATGAAAAAGGGGGCATAGTTTAACCACCGATATTTCCTATTCAATAAAACCCATTGAAAAAATAACAGCTATTTCACTTATAAAATTACAGTGACACAGGTGGATTATTTACAGAGAAATTGGGAATAGTTTATCCCAGAAAAATTATGGATATAGGAGGAGCCTCCTTTTTTCTATGGGATTTTTGTATGAACTCAAGACCATAATAGGTACTAAGTAAATACTTGAGAAGAAAATATATAACATACAGTCAAGATTGAAATATCCAAATGACGTTTACTGTAATTACTTTACCTACAACTGCGTTTGCAAGAACCATTAATTGACGGAAAGGTTTTTCTGTGTTCCATACAAAATTTATTGGGCAGTAAAGTTTCCCTCCATAAATCTAATGGAAAAATAGCATTAGCCTAAACGTGATGTGGTCGGAAAGTACAATTTTCTTATTCGATATTAAACAAATACGTAGACTAGGTACCTGTGATGTTCAGAATAATTCAGATAAGTACCTAGGTACTAACTTTTAGATAGATTTTATTTTGATATTTTGTGGGCAATGCGCTGTTTATTAACCGTGATGGAACAAAAAGCAGATTCGTCGAAATACTCACATTATGATCCCCCCCCCCCTAGCAGTATGCATATTATTCGTTTTTCCTTGCCTGCCCCCCCCCCCCCCCCCTGAACTAAATCCTGGCTACGCCCTTGTAGAGAGACAGACATACATCTATCTATCTATCTATCATCACGCCTTTCATCCCAAGATGGGAAGGCAGAGACATTCTAATGAATGTCATTCTACGATCCTGACATACCTCTTTCGCTTCTTTTATATTCATCATACCTTTTATACGTGCTCGGCGATTGTGTGTACTTTTAATATTTTTTATATGTTCAATAAAAGTAGGTACACCTAGGTCGTCCTCTGCCGGCATTTCCTTTCGCTTTAGCCGTATAAACCTTTTTAGTATTTCATCCTTCATTATTTCAACGGGTCCAAACGAGCGTAAATTACTTTTCTTAATTTTAGTCATAACATCATCTTTCACTCCGCATTCTTCTTTAGTGACATACATACCGGTTCATTTACGTTCCAGTATCGTCAAAGAAAATATCGCATTCAGATTTTTGTAACACTTCAAATTTACTAACAGAGATAGCTACCTGACCTAACCTATCACCAACTTATCTAGCAATACTTTAGGTATAATATTTTTCTTTTCGTATCGTAAACGAAACTATAACAGAAACAAAAAAGATTTCAGAAGTTAAATACAGTAGTTGGAAACTTGTATCGTGTGAAACTTCTAGATTGATCGCAATCAAAAAGTTTTATTACTTTTGACTCAACTGTGCGACAAGTTAACATGTTATAAATGTACTTTATCTTGTATTACAGGGAGATAATCGTCACTGGAATTGAAAAATAGGCAAAAAATGGCATAGATTGGTCCTATGCGGGCAAACGCTGTGCTCTATAAAAAAAATGGAGATGAAACAAACTGAAATTTTCATCAAAATTCATTCAGCTGTTTTGGAGCCTATTCTAGACAAACATTAAGACAGACAGACAAACAAAAATTCTAAAAAAAACTCGTGTAAATAGCATAATTATATTTAACTAGCTTTCCGCCCCTGGCTTCGCCCGTTTATATTTTCGAACAAAATAAAATATAGCCTATAGCGCTCGGGGATAAAGTAGCTTCCTATTAGTAAAAGAATTATCAAAATCGGATCAGTAGATCCAGAGATTCTACCTAGAGACTTTCCCTCTTTGTAATATTGTCATATAAGTATAAGTCCTTCAATTTCATCTAAATACACCTATAAAAGCGACGTGTCGCTAACTGGCTGATAATCAACGCACAACCATAGATTAATTCCTTCCACTGGGTACCCTGGGGTCGGCAACGGTTTCGGGAGCTGTAAAGCAACCCGTGAAGAATTAAAAAAAAAAACATAGATTAAATAATAAGCACAACCTGAACCACTGAAGATATAAATATGAAAATTTGAAGGTGCACTTAAGAGTGTAGTGTACCGCGTCCATGTCCATACAAACGGAGAAAACGTTTTACTACCCCTAAATATCATTTAATTTTAACGATTTTGTAATATGTTACTGACATAATGAAAAACTACGTACGTATTTTTTCCTTTTTTCAAAATTCGTAATAGGTCAAAAGTTATAAGCCCCTCATACCTCGTTTTTTTTGGTTCGTAACTTGCTGGTAATAAACCGTCTGTATTTGAGAAACAAAGCAAAATTTCAAAAAAAGCAAAACGTACGTACGTAGATTATAATCTGCTAAAACATATGACACCAAAATTGTAAGGTTTCGTTATAGTTTAGTAGGTGTAAATCGTTTTCGCCCAAAACGCAATTTTCAACGAAAAACATACCTACGAACACTCACGAGCTGCAGTGCTCTCTGTCGCACTGATGCCCGGGGGAAGAGCGCGCTTGAGACAGAATATGATTTTCTAAATACCTATTTCGCTGCGTACGCTGAGCTACACGATCCTCTTAATAGGTAGAGAGATGGCGACAGAAAGTGGTTGTAAGCCTTGCCGGCAGAAAACCTCTTTTTCGTGTAGTCTGAGCCCCCCTCTACAATTTCTTATTGTCGAGTAGGGGTCCAGCGCTTGTCGCCGCTGAGGCGCTTTAAAAGAAAAAAAACCTCTGCTATAGCTGGCAGAAAATGAGTGAACAGCGTTTGTGGGGACCTCTCGGTTGTAGGAAGAATATTTTCTGCCAATTTACTCCCTGTTCTATGGGAGCCCCCTTAAATATTTATTTTATTCTGTTTTTTAGTATTTGTTGTTATAGCGGCAACAGAATTAGGTACCTACATCATCTGTGAAAATTTCTACTGTCTAGAGATACAGCCTGGTGACAGACAGACGGACGGACGGACGGACAGCGGAGCCTTAGTAATCGGGTTTCCGTTTTTACCCTTTGGGTACGGAACCCTAACAAACACAATAAAGCAATACGACACGAAGACAAATCTGACATTGGATGGTTATAGACGGTTGTTTATTTCCTTGTTAGCCGCGAATGTTCTCTAGATGCGAGTCTAGTTCTGAAATATTTGGAATGTCGGATGCGTTCCAATTTGAATTTTACAACACGAATACGTGCAGTGCAACCATTGCGTTAGGAATGTTTTATACAAAGTGGCTCTCTTTAAAATGTGAAGGAAATATTAGTAGCGACACTAGCGCCACATCGTGGATCACGTTAGAAACTCATTTCTTCTTATAAATATATTATTTTAATAAATTATATTATTGACAATCTTAACATACATAAATGATATTACAATATGTAGGTATAATGCTTGAAATACAATGAACAGTTTTTCTGCACCACCAGATGGCGCCACGAAATTTGTCTGCTAAAGGATCCGGCAGAAACAAATTACCACCAACTTGGATTTCATAGAGCGTAGTCTCTGTCGCGCAACGTCATATAACTGTGTATGAATGAAAGACAGAGACGACGCTCTTTAAACTGCTGGTTATTGGTAGGTCGTAGTTGGTAGGTAGACGCCTAGTAAGTATTAACCACTGTATTTTTCTGTCGTTTTATTACAAACATAATAATTATAATTAATGATTGGAAACACTATATTCCAGCAATTAGACGTCCTAGATCGCCTTTCCCATTTAAAACATTACAATTAACTATTTTCTAGGGCTGTCTCGCGACACAAAACGATATCAACGAAACCTAAGGTAATTTATTACTGCGCACCTGGAAGGTGAGCATATATTTGACGTGACATGTCTCGTGTCGACCGAAAGGCCAAAAACGTTTATGTCCATGCAAGAACCTGCCATGGAATGCACGGGCCGGACCGTCCAACCCAAAATGTGCGAGCAAATTCTGTGTAGATACTTGTCTTTGCCCGTCCCAGCAAATTTGCCCGCACATTGTTGGGCCGGACATTCTCGGACCGGGCATTCTTTGGCTGGTCCTGTAGCGACAAAAACGTGTTTGGCCTTTCGGTCGACACGAAAGATGTTACGTCAAATATATGCTCACCCCACAGGTCAGTTTAACTTGGTTTAACTGGTTAAAGAGCAAAAAAATTCGGCGAAAGGGAGAGCAACAATAATCTACTTGATTCATATGAATATATGGCAGGTCAAGTTAATTTAGCAGCAGCTTATTTAGCACGTTGGTGAAAAAGAACATTGTTTCGAGAGGGCTCACTATAAAAGCAGATGAAGGTGCCCAGTTTCAAAACTTTACCAGAATTTCAAATACAGACTTTGAACATTAACTGCAATTAGTTACACCATATATTCAAAGAGAGGACACTAACTACCATTATAGTATTTATAATATTTTTTGACGCATGATGCCGCATGGAGTAAGGTATACAGCCTGCCACATGACGCATGGTGTTACCATGTCGCACGATCCTTGCTACAATGTGCGTCATTTTTAATTATTGTAGCATGCGGCTCTGTGGCATTCTATAATGTCGCACGGTGTTGCTTCGGCCTAAAACAGTCTTGTACTCTATCTATGGCGCACACATACATGATGAATAAATAAAATTGCATATTTTGTGCAATCGTTTTATTATCAATATAAAACAAAACAATTACTTGTGATATTATAAATCGAATATATTATAGAGCAGTAGAGATAAAAAATAGCCTATACAAGTGATTCGAAATTTCATTGGAACAATTTTAAAGTATAATATAGTTATTAGGTAAACAGATCACATGTGCAGTTATTATTACATAGTATGTAAGTATATATAAATAGTAAAGATACAAAATTGCTGAACATATTTGGGGCTTATTACCATAGTCCATCCCATAGTAAAAAAATCTCGACTTAAATATAGTAGGTATATTTATTATTTCTAATAACAACGATAGCAGTGACAGCTTAACTAAAATATTTAAAATAAAATATCAAACTATTTTATCTTCGAAAATATCAAAATGAAATAAACAAGCATTAAAATTACTTAATTCAACCATTTCGCAGCTTGTTCTATTTAATTTGTATAGAAGTTTTTTTTTATTAATAACAATAACCATAAATTTTAACTTGAATAAGTAATAAAATTTGTTTTATGGCATCAATCACCTAGTTTATATTTATATTGCATGATATTTTGAGCACAGTATAAAATAATAATTTACATATTTTCATTATTATTGCATGGCCATAAATATCTTTTGGATTGGATTGCATTGGATTTTTGTTCAAGAGAAAGTACATTCAATACATTTTGAACAATCTCGGTTCTCTGAATCTTTTACTTCCATTAATTACATTTTTTTATTAATTTAATTACATATTACTTATAGAATATAATATAGTATCTGAAGTATTTAATTATTTATACAAATAGGTACCTACTATAATAAGATCACTAGAAATTGAGTAAATTGTTCACAACATTATGGACTCACAAATTAATGTAACTGACTGAAATATTATTTTAATATACTCTTAACAATACAAGAATCACAAATCCTCACATATATTTTAAGTTTTAGTCAACATTACAATCACAATAATATAAAAGTAGTTGGACACAATAAATATTTTAAGAAAATAATTCACTTTAATATGTTACCTGATTTAGGTTTTTTAGGACAGCTTATAATTGACTGTTTACTTTAAATATAATTATAATATTTTAATTAAGTTAAATTATAATGCACCAAAATGTATGGAACTGTTATAGTAGTGCTAAGTTAGTGTGTCTATTTTTTTAATTTATAAAATAGAAAAAAAATTTATTCTCCTTTCCATTAATTTTGGCAAGCAACAAGTGTAAAAGGCACAATATTTAAAATTACTTATTTGTATATACATATAGCTTCTAATTACAATTTTTAAAAGAAGAATATAAAGATAATAAGAAACAAGAATAATTACGACTAGGTAGACCCAATTCATAAAAGACTTAAGAATATTTTCCATGGTAGTTAACTTTAGCAATATATTTTATATTCATATTTAATATACAACATACACAGCAGTGTTTTGGCCATAGGCAGCAGCCCTGAAATTTAGAATAAACATCATGTTAATCTATTTATAAGTCAAGATAAAATAAAGTTTAAATTTTTTTTTACCATACCACAAAATTATGGCATTAACTAGGCAGACCACGGATTCGATCCTGGATCCCGGCCATGTACCAATGAGTTTTTTTGACAAACCACATTTAAGTAGGTCACACATTGGTCCGGCATCGCACCGAAAATTTACCATTCCGGCCGCCATAATATGATCTAGTCTAGGCAGACCATTTGATACAAGAATTGGACGAGTTTGTGCTCGATTTCGGTGGGCCGTACGGCGGCGCGCCAGCGATTGGACGAATGAGTGGGCACCTTCAGAGTTCAGGAGATGTAAGGCAGTGAAAAATAAAAAAAAATAAACCACAAAATTCAAATTAAACTCACCTCAAGGTATCATAACTTTGATTTTTTTCTCTATAACAGTTCTGCACATGGGACAACATGACATTTCTTTGTTGGAGCATGTCAAACAGCAGCACATATGACCACATGGTACAAAAACTACTTCACAGTTTGCATCCATGCATATAACACATTCAGATTCATTGGGATCATTCTCAATATCACTACTGTTCAAGACACCACAGCAATTAGACTCTTCAACAGTAGATGCTGATGGTGCAGTAGGATATACTTCATTAGTATCAGATAGTGAGTCCAATTTAGTTTTAAACGCCACATAGTCTTGGATAGCTTTAAGAATGCTTTTTCTATCTTGTGATAGCTGAACCCCATTCGCTTTCAATTCTTCTTCAGTGATTTCTAAAAGAGAATTTTCAGAAAACAAAAACTTTACCAGGAACGGTAAGCAGTGTATCACACCTTCCTGTAAAAGATTGTTAGCTAATTGTGGGTCTAAGGTCTTGCCAGCATTTAATAATGTTCTTGGTGCAGAGTCCAGAAGTTTTTGGTAATTTCTTAACCAAAAATCTGTTGTCTTATTTGTTTCACTCTCCATTTCTTTAAGAGTCTCGACTAGCTGAGTTCTTCTTTTATTCTGTTGTTCTAATAAGTCATTGAGTACTTCTACCAACTGAACTCTTTGATGTAACAACTGATTGTAGTTGTAATTCATATTCAATTTCTGTTTTTCCTGTTCTATTACACTCAATCTTGCTAAGTTTGAAGTAATTAATGATATCTCCTGATTCAAACTCCAAGTCTTAGAGTCCACCTGCTCCAATAAAGATGCTACTAATGCTTTTTGAATATCCTGATCTTCTAGTAGCTGTTCAGAAAGTAAGATGCGTGACTCATCTTTAGTTTTTAATAAAAGTTCCACCTTCTCTGTACACTCCAACTCCTGTGCGAGCATGCTACTTTTAATATTATCTAAATAAATATCATAGTTTCTCTTAGTTTGTTGAAAGGCACAATTTTCTTCAAGTAATGTATCCATAGCTTTCAGAATATCTTGTTTCTTGACATTATTGTAATTTTGTCTAGTAATTTCAAGTAACCTGTTAAGTTCAGCTTCCTCATATTCTACTTGTTGTTGAACAACTTCAGGTTTGAGGTTCGATGACTGTATGAAATTGTTTATCAGCACTTCAATTTCTTTCTCATCTCTTTGTATATCCTTAATTAATTTTTGCTTCTCAAGTTCCTTTAGTTCCTGTACCTTGGCAATTTCTGCATCCAATATACATTGTTCTTGCAGAATTTGTGATAAGATAATTTCTCTTTGTTGTTTAGAAGCTTCATGCAATCTATTTTCTTGTTCAATTATTTTCGCTTCTTGCTCATCCCATGTTAACATTGGTTTCTTGTTAAATACATTTTGGTGACAACTAGGACTCAATACAGGTGAGCTGTCTACAGAAAAGCTTTCCGGTGAAACATACTCCACATTCATTTCATTGCATAAAAATTTTATAATTTCTGCAGTGTCAGCAGTAGTTACATGAACTGGAGGAAAAATAAAATTCTCACCATCAATTTCCAAACATGTTAAACTGGAAGCTAAGCATAATTCGACACAAAGTGTATTCAATTTTTCATTCTCTTTGATATTTAACTTCTTCAAACTCTTCAATTTCCCCAAAGAAGGTGTCAACTCTTTTAATTTATTTTTAGAGACATCTAGAATTTTTAAACATTGTAAATGATATATTGATTCAGGTAAATACCTCAATTCATTATCTCGAACATAGAGTTCTGTTAAACTTACTAAATATCTTATATCACTATTTAGTTCAGAAAATGCATTGCAACTAATATTGAGCACTTTGACAAGTTGCAAGTCTGCTATCTGCCCTCCATCCTCAAGTGAGTGGAGTCTATTATTGTTAAGATATAAGTAGTCCTTTCTGAACACTTTACATATCGAATATATACCAGATGGTACATTCTTGAGTTGACAGTCAGATAAGTCAAATATTGGTTCTGGAGATTCTCTCGCTAAATAAAGTTTACGTTCCAAATTAGCTTTATCACTGCTAGTGCTACTGCGTCTGGACTTTTTACAAAACATTTCTTCAACAGTTTCTCTTATTCCAGACATAGAACAACCCATGTAATATATAAATTAAAGGCTTATCACTTAGGTAAATTTTCGAACAACAACAATAAATTATTATCACCTTATCACCTCCTCCTTAGCACCAATTTACAAAGAAATTAAATTGAATCCCTTGACCATATACAGTATCACTGTTTATTACAATGCAATTAAATGCCTTTATTGAACCACAAGAACGTTTGAAGAAAATTAAATCAGTGAGACTATAAACAAAGTCACAGCAAGAAAATCAATGCATTTTAAATAATTTTCAATGCAACAACGCGAAATGCGTACTAATAATAAATGCAAACAAAAATACCAAAAAAAATATATAAATATGTCACTGTCAGTGTCAAACTGTCAACTGTCAGGTGAGTAAAAATGACATTTTGCTTTTTTAAATTGTTACGTACCTAAAACATGAAATATTCAGCCTTCTTATTCATCGTTCGAAATCTCTTTTCGAAAAATTTGCATTTAGTGGCGTAGTAGTAGAAGTAGAGCGTTGTAATAGTAGGAGACTACAGGCGAACGTTCGCACTACCACCGCAAGGTTCAATGGGCGGGACAGTATTTTAGTAAGTACCTACTGAGTCGATTCTAATATTATCCAGTATTGATCGACGCCAGTATGCCAACATTATCACACACATTCGACTCAGCATACTAAATCTACAAATTTTCAGCTATAGTCATTTTTAAGTTCAAATATTACTAATAATGCTCTCTAAATAATGCGCCTAATTTTCATACGCGTCAAAATCCGTATATTTTGAAGCTTCATAAAGAGTTGATAATAGTACATTATGATACAAGAAGTGTGCTGTGTACATACGAGACACATTTTTCGACACACTAATTGCGAGGAAAAAAACAAAGTTCATCGAGTCAAATTTACGTATTATTCGCCACTTGAAGTCGACATTTTTGATAATTAACCACAACACGGCGAAAATGTTAACAAATATTTATGGAAAATGGCGCGCATGTTTTGTGTTTTCCTGCGTCGCGCTAGATATGCCATGTATATGGTGACAGGTAAAGCACAGGTAACTTCGCCAAACAGCCAACAAAGTCGTGGTTAAAAAATAAGAACTGGTCGGATATAGGAATCGAAACCGCGACTTTTCAGTTGCGAGCCGACGTCTTATCCACTCGACCATCGACACCTTATATTATGCGGTTAAATTAAGAATACTTTGTGGACACACATACAATTTGCAATCTTGTACGAATTTGACTTCATTTGGTTATATTATAACACTTGTGCTGTAATGTAAAGAAAAAAGCACGCGTGTTTAATATATGGGATTATGGGTCTAAAAGTGAGGTAATAAGACTCACGTTACGAGCATGTGTGTTGAAAAAATAATTAGAATACTTATTTGCCCACTCTGTATCACAGATACAAGACATATAATCGAACTAGTGAGAATGAAACATGAATGAAATAGGTTTATTTTAACTTGACGTATAATCTAAATCCATGCTTTCGACATACTTAAGGACTGTTGGTCAAGGTCATCTTAAAACTGTCAAAAATATGGCAAATATAAAATATGGAATTTACTTTCAAAACAAATGAAACAACATACTATGTATAATTAAGAATTATTTTTATTTACTTAGCCAAGTTTTTGGTACATGTTTGTATGATCCATATGAACCTATGTAATAATCTTTGAATGGATTTTCATTACGTTTTTGTGGCTTATTCCTATATTCGCCAAAGCTATCATATTCTCTATCACTTAAATAATCACTATGTTTCTTGTAAATTGGGAAAACATATTTTGAACTAACTTTGTCGCTACTACTGTCTTCATAATTTAAATATGGCTGTGACTTTTTTGTTACATAATCATCAGAATAATAAGACTTGCTGCTAATATCTTTAAATTTGTCACTTTTAGAATTCTCCGTAGAGTGAGGATTATCAACATCATCGATATAAGGCGAATATGGCTGTGGCTTTTTTGTGATGTAATCATCAGAATAATAAGACTTGCTGTTGGTATCTTTATGTTCGTCACTTTTAGAATTCTCAGTAGAATGAGGAATTTCAACATCATGGATATAAGACGAAAATGGCTGTGGCTTTTTTGTGATGTAATCATCAGAATAATAAGTCTTGCTGTTGGTATCTTCATGTTCATCACTTTTTGAATTCTCGGTAGAATGAGGAATTTCAACATCATGGATATAAGGTGAATATGGATGTGGCTTTTTTGTAATGTATTCATCAGAATAATAAGACTCCCTGCTGGTATCTTTGTGCTCATTGCCTTTGGAGTTTTCCTTAGAATTGGGAATTTCAACATCATGGATAAAAGGTGTGCCTTCAGTTTTACCATCAATTTTGAAAACAGTGGGAATTATTGAAGAAAATATTGAATAACCTGGTTCTTTTTGTTTTTTAGGAGCAGAATGGCCATCCTTCTGAAGTGAAGTCTTTTCATCGTCTTCATATGGACTGAAATCGACACCACGAGTTGGGTAAACATGGGTTTTTATTATTTTGCGCAGTCTTTCAAAGGCATCTTTTAAAGAATCATCCAAAGCTGTTTCAGATTGTATAGGCTTTTCTTTAGAAGTTGTATCTTTCTTATTATCGGGTTTGGCTACCTTTTCATTTTTATTATTATGTTTCACCATCTCTTCAATGTTTTCTTCTTTCTGAGGTGCAACGTCATCTGATGAAGTGCCTTTGTCATTTTGTTTTTCAATAGCCTTTGATTCGTCATCAATTTTCTTAAATGTTTCTTTATATGGGTATTCATATGTATCTACTTCTTTACTAAATGTTTCAGGATACCCGATCGACAGGGTTTGAGGCGCTTTACTGAAATAATCAAATATGTGATATGACGGTAAATCAGGTAATTTGTATGTTTCAGCTGCAGGAAGTTTGATAACGACTGTTTTACCTTTATGATAACCTATGCCATGTCCTTTAAAGGGTTTATTTCTAGATGTTTTCTTTTTAACTGGTCTCTGAGTTGCAATTTCTTCGCTCTGTTCAAAGTTATTAGAATCTTTGTCACAGTACATTTTGTTTAGTTTTTGCGTATCTTTATCTGATAGACCAATCCTTTGTCCAATTTCCGCTCCACTCTGAAAAATTGTGGATAGGTACATTAGTCACATTCTTGGAAATGTTTATTAATACATGAAATAATATCTTGCTCACCTGCTTTGGAACAAGAGTATCTTTTCCGTTTATAGAGAAAGCTCGTTTGCTGTAGTGGAGGACGCTATTATAGTCATATCCCACACCAAAGTCGGTTACAGCGAAAGAATTATACTTCCGGAAATTATGTTTTGCAGCTGAAATATTTTGTTAATAAGTATACTCAAAATACATTTAATTTAATTCGTATTGCACATCCCTACTTTTCACTCAGTCAGTAATAAACAGTTTTGCACAAATATGTCATTCTACCGAATTCTACCCTCCGTTATTTTCGTCACTTCAATTTCACATCCTACTTGCTGACGCTTGTCGTATTGGATTCCTGAACTCTAACAACTAAGTTTCCTTGGTGAAAAAATTATACTAAGCAAGGTTAGTGAGATTGAATTAGTTTTGATGTACTTGATTTATTTTACCAACTATATTTACTTGATTAGACGAAACTTTATCTCCACCATAACAAAATGTGACCCAAATAATTGTAGTCAGTCAGGTGTGTGATGTTAAACAATTTTAATTAAATTACACCCATATAACAACACGTTTAACCTAGAGATCCTGTCCATGAAGCAAATTACTGTCTCGGGTTCTTTTAACCGTTTGCAAGTAAAAAGAATTGGGAATACGAAATTATGTCATGGGAAATAAGTATGTTTGTATGTATCTAAGTATTTTCCGTATTACTAACTTAATTTAGGGCTAAAGCAATTATTATTATGTGCAATGCGTTTAACGTAAAAAATAAATTGATAAACATACGTTCTACAATATTCTCCCATACTACATCAATGTGTTCATCTCGGTCAGGACTACTTTGCATGTGGTAGAACCCGAGAGTATGCAATAATTCATGAACGACAGTTCCATGTCGGAAACATCCTCGACCGACCGGATGTCGTCCGGATAAGTTTAGAACCTGATATCCGCCTTGGTATCCCACTTGGGAAAAACATCCACGTCGACTACCCTGCAATAATAATAACTAGTTTAAGTAAATATTAGGTATACCTAGGCCTTCATACCTTCCGGTGTGGCCAGAGACACCAGTATCAGTGTCACTTTTTGCTAGTTGTCCATGTTGAACAAAACAGGTGGCAAGCCTGTAGCTGCGCTTAGTGGACTTAGATGTGTCAATCTGTTATTTTTAGAATAAGTGCGGACGTGCCCTCCGAAGCAGGAGGAGTCGATTAAAGCACATAATATTAAAGAAAGTGCTTAAATTTATTTTTGAACGAGGGTCCTCCCGGTTTCAAGACAACGTTCTACCAATTAGACTATCGACTCCTGATTTTGATATTTTTTTATAAATATCGAGGATATTTTCGAACAAAATAAAATATAGCGTATAGCAAGGTTTGCGTTGCAACTCGTCCTGAGGGCATCGTAACAAATCTTAAATTCAAATAATACGAAAATGTGTTGAAAAGAAAGCTCATCCTTCTTAATAGGTTGTAGGTAGGTACTATTATATTTTCTAATAAATAATAATATCTAAATATAATAACTATTTAATATATATAATAACTATTTTCGGCTTTTATGTTGCGCGAAATCAATAAAAAATAACTTTTTTAAAATAGAAAAAGTTTACACTATCAAGATCACACACACATGCGTAGGTATTTTTTCTAAAAACAATATTTTTAATATTAATGATTTCTATTATAAAAAAGTTATTTTTTATTGATTTCGCGCAACATAAAAGCCGAAAATAGTTAAGCAAGCACATATTTAGACATTTTTACTGTTTAGTTAATTAATTTATCTTAATTACATTTTTTCTTCTTTTAGACGAGCGTCGCAATAAAATTACAGCATGCGAAGGTCGCAGTATAAAAAAGATTAGGAACCCTTGGCCTATAACATTCAGGGATAATGTAGCTTCCTATAGTCAAACAATTAACGGATACTTAGGTAGGTAGGTATGGTCATCAGAATAAAGCTTCAATCCTTATCCTGAAGTAATGTACATCAAATCTTGGCAAACTGCGAATACTTTTTATTTCTTTGTAGAATCGCAAAGAAATTAACATTTTGGACTTCTGTAGCCAAAATGCAAATACGGAATCCTAATACGAAATTTGTCTAATAAATTAAAAAATCTGTCAAGGGTCTGTATGGCAGCTATAATTAGATAAAGTGTATGCATATTGTGTGAGTGTGATTTCTCAAACCTAGATAATATACCTACTCAACATTCGATCGGTCATGCATTATTAGTTCAACGCAGCAACGTGTTACTTTTATTAAAAAATAAACCAACCTGTATAACAACTGCATCTCTGTCACCTTTCTTGTAAGGCCTAAAAGTGATGCAAGCGGCGCGTCCTAAATCGTCAATACCATCTTGAATAGCTTGCACTTGGGAACCGGCTGAAAAGTAATTAATTTTCGTGTACTATGAGGACCCCTGTAACCCATTACCTACCGTGTCTCTGGCCACTCAACCTAAAGAAAATATAAGAAACATGAAAGTAAAATAAATGCAGTGGAAATGCGTATTTAGATGTCATTAGAGAAGAATGCGGAGTGAAAGATGTTGTTGCGACCAAAGTGATGAAAACTAGTTTACGTTGGTTTGGACACGTAGAGAGAATCAATGATGAAAGATTGACTAAAAATGACTAAAGTGATATTAAATGTTGGCAGAGGACGACCTAGGTGTATTTTTATTGAACATATAAAAAATAAATAAAAAATATTAAAAGTACACACAATCGCCGAGCATGTATGAAAGGTATGATAAATATAAAAGAAGCGAAAGAGGTATGTCAGGATCGTAACGAATGGCATTCGATTGTCTCTGCCTACCCCCCTTGGGATGAAAGGCGTGATGATAGATAAGAATTGAATCCGGGTCCTGCGATTTCCATTCCAACGCATCCCAAGATACACTTACTTAACTACTTAAATTCCAGTCAGAAGGACGTACAGTAGATAACATCTTGTAAAAAAACAAAATATACCTAAATAAATATTTACGATAACTAAAAATACACTCATAGTCTTATAATTTGGAGCTGTCTGAATTCCTGAAAAAAATCTAAACTGATGAGATAATATATTATTATGTTCTAGGTCCTTTCAACAAAAAATAAATTATCAAAATCAGAAGAATATTCATTCGTTGTTATAATAATCTATCTATCATTACGCCTTTTATCCCAAGAGGGGTTGGCTAAGACAATCGAATGCCATTTGTTACGATCCTGACATACCTCTTTCGCTTTTTTGCTTACTTTATATTTATCATACCTTTCATACATGCTTGTGTACCTACTTTTAATATTGCCATCGATCAATTCATTTTTTATAATGTTCAATAAAAGTCCTCAGCCAGCATTTCCTTTCACTTCAACCATATAAACCATTTTAGTCAGTCTTTCATCCTTCATTTTTTCAATGTGTCCAAACCAGCGTAAACTACTTTTCTTCATTTTAGTCACAACATCATATTTCACTTCGCATTCTTATTATATTAATTATATCATAATAATTAATTTATAATAATCGTCATTATAATAATGATTAAGAATATCGTTAAACATAATACAAAATATACCTAGGTAACTAGATATCCTACTTACAGAAATGTTCTCTTTGAATATAATAAATAACTTCATTATTTGGCCATCTCTTTGTAATATCATTAAGACCGTTCCTTGAGAGTCCTTCCGCTACATCAGCAACAATTATTTTTCGTTGTCGATCACTTAATATTAAGTCTCCTTCAAACTTGCCACTCTCTTCCCACGCGTGGTCAGATACTTGTTCATCCTCATCTTCTTCTGAATTAAAACCGTCTGTAAGGTCACATTTAATTAAATCAAAATTAATTAAATTTTGAGGGTAAAAGATTGATGAATGATGTAATATAAAATCAGTGGTACTTAAATTCGGAATTGTACCATCCAACATACAGAATAATAAACACACAAATCATTCTAACCACCAACGCTATTTTTACTTGACACGTTTTGTTTATTTATGTGTGTGGGCGTTGATTTTTTACAAGTTGGAAAGTTAGAGGGGATATATCTCGCGAAATATTCATTCACCCAACCCAATGATAATTTATTACAGTTATATGCTATTACAGTTTTATATTCTTCAATTCTATATAATATTTTCGTATTTTATTAAAAATTATTAATTATAGTTCGTGACCAACGTCAAAAAGAATGGTCAAGGATTCAGGATTGGTGTCAAAATAATCAACATAAATTAAGTTAAAATTTTAAATAAATAGCTAACAGTGAAAAAAAAGTAAAACCAGTCTATGTGATTGAATATGGAATCATTAAAGCGTCAGAATAAAATATTGCGTGAGCTAACCGTTTGTTTGAGTTCCCAAAGAAATCAATAAAAACACATAACATAATAAATTGCGTAATTTTATAAAGTTCACTAACTTGCCTTTTAACGTTTGATCCAATGCTGAAGTTTTGTCCAAAAAGTTTTTAAAATCTTGCAACTCCGTGTTGCTCATAGCCATACACTTCACCAAACACAACGCCACCAAATAAACAATTAAAATATGTCTCTTCATGTTTTTAATCCTAAATCTTACCATAAATAAACAGAGCAGTTATTTGATAGCTAGACACTTTACCCTACTGTTTAATATGCACTTGACATAGAGATGTGGTACGTTATATTTAACGGTATCATGTTGACACACGCAGGCGTCTATCGAGCCATTAGGTTCCCTGCGCGTGCACCGCCCAGTCACGTGACAGGCTACTTCCAGAACAAAACCCTTTGAACTGAGACCAGATTTAATATAGCCTCAAACTACAGATATTTCATAAGCTCCGCGCCCCGCAACTCTACGACCGTTACGACAGGTCCCACCACCATTATCTACCATAATACTAACTATTAACTCGTGCAAGACAAATTGCTAAATTCGTCGAGCAAATTTTAAAATACTTTTTGTAATATAATACAATAATGCCTATGACAAATAAATTCGACTTTTGTAATTTGATAAACGAAATGTTGAAGTGTTAAAATACAATAAATTGGTATTAGTTATGGTTGCGGTGCCACCACTGAGCATGACTGATGCGCTGTTATCTATCTGCTAATTTTATTTGACTTGTTTTCTTATTGCAGATCGTGCACGGTTAGTTATATTTAAATTGGTGTATAAAGCCCAAAATCAGTAAACTACATTGTTTTCCAAATGATCTTAAAAACCTGAAACTTTCAAAAACTGTTCGAACATACATTTTGAGGCCGTTGGTCAAGGTCATCTTATAACTGTCAAAAATATGACAAATCTCAGTTAATCCTGGAAAGGTGAGTTTATTTATACAACATTTCCATCCCCACACCGTTGATAGTTATTATTTTTCTATGAGTTCTAAATATCCATAGTTTACAAAACGAGCATTGCTTTTACGTTTTAACTTTGTAAATAAATCTTTGAATACCTAAGAACTAGAATAAAAATCTGCCAATTTATTATACCTTATTATAGGTATTCAATACGCGATATAGAGAGATGAAACTAAGAAAATATTAGATATAAATATAAATAGGTACTCACTGATATATCCATCAATTCTAATTACTCGATAGCAGTAATATTGATATAAATTTTAGCAATCAGAGAAACAGTATGTTTCTATAAATTAATTAATTAACTAATTAATAAAATAAATTAATAAAAATAAACACAAATTTTATTCATTTACTTATAATATTGATTACCTCTACCTAGAGTCGTAATTAAAATATAATTTATGTGACATTGAGAAAAATTGTGTTTGATTAAATACGCTTTTACGAAAATGTAATTTCAGTTAAGAATAATTAATTAAAATAAAAAATACAATATTTCGCAATTTTAAATCGAGACAGCTTCAGCATTATTAATTGTTAGTTTCTTGAGATTCTTCACAGTACATTTTATTTAACTTTTTCACGTCACTCTCTGATAATCCATTTCGTTGGCCAATCTTCACATTTTTCTAAAACAATACAAGTACCTAAATAGTATTATAACCTAGCCACCTTCAGGGTAAGTGAGAAAAGCAGTAGACCTACTCCTTGCATGCAAAATGCACTGATAATATTGTCTACATTTATCGATTTTCCCATCTATCTATCTATCATCACACTTTTTATCCCAAGAGGGGTATTCAGAGACAATCGAATGCCATTTGTTACGATCCTGACATACCTCTTTCGTTTCTTTTATATTCATCATGCCTTTCATACCTACATAAAAAGATTTTCCCAAATTAAACAAAACAGGTTGCAAGCAATGTCGCTGCAATAAAATTAAGGTTCTATTATTTTCATAAGAACTTTGAGCGCATTTATTCAAAACTTCCGCATTTGTATATACAGCGGAAACAACGCTTCCACATTTAACCATGTAGGGATCCAACATAATTTACCGTAAATTAAAATATTACCTGCACCGGTTCAATAGTTTTATTCCCGTTTTTAGAGAACGCAGTCTCCGGGTAGTGCATCACGCTGTCGTAGTCGTAACTTACACCGAAGTCAGTCACTGTATCGTTGTTGTACTTGGCGAAGTTATGCTCCGTGCCTGCTTACAAAATAGGTAATTCAATATTTCTTATATGTAAATTACTTTATCAGGTAAGTGTAAGGTGTGCCATATATATATGCCATAGCATATTTTTTCCTATTTTCAGCGGTCAATTTAAAAATCCTTTCTTTACCTTGAACGAAAAGTAAATTGCTTGTTGGTTGTTGGATCCAATAAGACTTGATGAGTTCTTAATCGAAAGTTGAGAAGATAATTTGCATAGTTTTTCAAAGATTCATGCACGCAGAACTTTTTTGTATGAAACCCATCAGCTTTTTAATAAAGGGGAAGACAACAGATGACAAACAATTATATTTTTATAAAACAAGAAAATGACTTGACCACTGCCTGCAATAGCAATCTAGTGGTGAGTCTATCTTCAGGCAACGATTGCTACGGGAGTCGCAATATTCGCATTCACTATTCAATACCTAGATGTTTTTTTCACGTTTCGCTTGAAGGACCCAAAGGTATGTGGCTGGTAGCACGACGGATGCAGACAGACCACAGCTACTCTACTCTATCAAATCTTTCTGAATTCCTTAAGTACTAACCTAATACGAATTTATCAACGTAAAAAATTAAAATAAACCGACCTGGCAAAATATTTTCCCAATTAATTTTGACGAAGTTATCTCTATCGAATGTGCTTTGCATGTGATAGAAACCGATTGTATGCAGCATTTCATGCACTACAGTGCCGTGTCGGAAGCACCCTTTGGATAAGTTCAATACTTGATTTGGTTCGCCATCGTCGTCTTCGTCATTACTGCTGTTGCTGAAACCTACATTTGAGAAACATCCTTTGGCGGTACCCTAAAAATTTAAAAAAGAGTAAATTCAACAAATAAATTGTCTGCGCTATAGTAAATTTCGTTTGATTTGATTCATTAAATTTCGCGTAAGCAATAAAAAAATATAAATAATAGTATCATATTTTTGTTTTTGCCATCTATTGTACTTTTTTAGGTCGCTGATCTATTGTCATTTATTGATGTGAGACGTTGCCCTTAAGTATGCCACAAATTGGTCCGGCATAGCACCGATAATTTCCCATTCCGGCCGCCGGATGATATAGGCGCACCGTTTGTTACAAGAATTGGACGATGGTCGGATTCGGTGGAGCGTACGACGACTCGCCGGGGATTGAAAAAGGAAAACTAGTCTGACTGCAAAATATTCGAGAGAAAATCCATTTCAGTTAGCTGATATATTTTAGAGGTTTTACAGAGCAAAAATGAGTTTGTCTAGTACTATAAGTAGAAAGATGTTCCCTTCATGATAAAGACTGGCCGAAATGACAAGAAAAACAAATTGTATAATTTCTTAATGCATATTTAATGCCTTGCGGATTACTCCTGCGTTAATCGTAGTAACTTCTGTGGGTGGTATCGTGATGTTATAGGTATTTAAGAATTGGGCTATCAAATGCGAAAATAATTTTTCAAACCCGACTGGTGGTTTCAGAGATTAGCGCGTTCAAACAAATAAATTCTTCAGCTTTATAATTAGTATCTATCTATCTATCTATCATCACGCCTTTTATCCCAAGTGCGGTAGGCAGAGACAATCGAGTGCCATTCGTTACGATCCTGACATACCTCTTTCGCTTCTTTTTAACCGACGAAAAAAGGAGGACATTTCTCAATTCGACCGTATATTTTTTTTTATGTGTGTTCGCGGATAACTTCGTCGTTTATGAACCGATTTTGATGATTCTCTTTTTAATTGACAGTCCTCCGGATTAGTCCCATTTTTATCTCATAGTAATTGGTACATTAGTTTTTCAGAAATTTTGAAAAAACTGACTTTATAGTAAATTGTTCTTATAATATTATAAATATGTACCTATATTAGTATATAGATTATTGTCAAACTTTATTACCTATTTATTCCTAATTTACTTAAAAAGAAATCAAGTTTTAGCATGGAAGAGAAATATTTTATTTCTAATTTAGGTAAGTAAGTACCTTGCATTGTAACATTTCAGTTTTTTTTTAAATTTTATTGTTACAAATATGAAATTGTCAATCTGTACAGTGAATGACAAAAAGTAAGAAGCAATATTTATTTAGTAATCCACGCGAACACCAATTTATTTTCACGGTCGACTTTTTATAGGTAAATCTATTGTTATGATTTAAAAAATATGTAAGTATGCAATATTGCTTAGGTATGGCATACTAGAGAATTTACACAATTATTTTGTAATTATTGTCATTAAATGTATTTTGTGATATTTTTACCTACTAGATCCAAGGTTCCAAACTGAGGCGACGCAACGCCAGCAAAAACAAAGGATTTTGGGTTAGCTTCTATGCGACTGTTATGAATTCATAGAGAGAATTTTGTTGTCAATATTTTCACAGAGTCACTCTAGGTGCTCTAGAGTCTTGCTAGATCATATCGATTAATAAGAGCGGACTGTTCTATATTTAAACTTTTATACATTAAATAAACCTTTTCTTACCCGATTACGGCAAAAAGACGGTTATATACAGTGCCCGCTGTACAAGAAAATTATACACATCGGGCTTATTTCCAAAGCCGGTATTATTTTCTGCCGGGTATTGTACGCACGTATCGTATGATTATATCAGCCGTGCGAGTAAGACGGTGTAGAAATAATCTCTGTACCTACGTAGATAAAAACCACATTTAGAAAGAGAAAGATATAATTTCCTGTAGTGACAAACCAGGACAAAAAATAGCGTCGCGGAAACTTGTCTTGCATTATCTCTATGGAACATTATCTTTATGAGAGACATTATCTAACTGAGATTATAAACGGTCTCTACACGGTCATGCTCGCACGCCAGGTACCTATAGTTACCTGTATCAAAACAGCATGTTCATTGTCTTGTTTTCGTGGTCTAAATTTAACACAAGACTTGTTGGCTATATCCACCATTCCGTTTTCAATCAACTCAACTTCACTGTCATCAAAATCGTCTTCAACGATATGATATACTACTACTTTGTTGGGCCATCGTTTAGTAGCGCCACGCAACCCGTTACGAGAGTTTTCGCCAATATTTTTAAGGGCCAACCGTTGCATATTTGATAGAATCATGTCTCCTTCAAATTTTTCACCGAACTCGCCGATGTCTTGTGGATTATCTATGAAATTAAAATAATCTATTAATTCATAATACTGTCTGTTTGATTTTAATGAAATAGTGTCGAATTTTGATTATTGAGAGTGAAGGCTGATTATGATACTGAGAAAGGTTCAACCTTGTTACTTATAAAGTTTATTTAATTGCTTGTACAATTTACGTATTAATTTGCTAAATAAATAAGAAAATAAAGTCTGCCCATATTTTAAATTGAATTTAATGATTATATGTTAATTTAGGTTCTGATAACTTGCAATAATCAGCCATTCAAAAGAAAAGCGTAGAAAAATGTCAGTTTCCCAATTTATATCTTAGATAAGCCCTTACTCAAAAGACAAAGAAGAAAAGATATGTAGTACCCGAAAAGCAGGTGTTCTAATTTTTTTTATTTAGTACTCACCATCTCCATCGCCTAAGGAAAGGGTGATATCAAAGCTTTTCTCTTCGATAGGTGCACCATTTACACAAATAGCCAACAAAAAAGCCAATAACATATACATGGTCGGTCGAAACAATTAACAATCGTAGATTAGTTCAAACATTTTCACGGCTAACTATTTATAAAGGATTGGGAACCTTAAGAAACCGTAAGGTATTATCACCTCTTTAGATAAGAAAAGTTGTAATTGTGCAATTTGAATAACATTTATCATCGACACTCGAAGTTTTATCTGAATGTCATGCGGGTTTCTCCTTGGGGCGCCACTAATTAAGAGCACTGCCTGCTGATTCCTCATGAAAAAGGGCTTTTACATGTTGCCTTCATTTCTAACTAGCAGCAAGCCCACGACTCCGCCTGTGTTGTATTTAAATCATGCATCATCTACTACTAGATGATTGCTGATTTTTTGCCCATATTGAGGGGTGTTGATTACAGGTTACGGGATTATTTATTTTCTTTGCTTTTACTTCCAATACTCATACACACAACTAGGACAAATATTTCTGTCCTTTTGAGCCCTCTACGTTTGTCTCACAAGTTTGTTTACAATCTGTCGCTCGTCTCGATGATTGTTCCTTTAGGAAAACTTCACTGCACAACCCCCTTTACCTCCATAACTTTTGAATATCTTTTGATAACATAAAGTGGTATACAATTAAAAATCAATTGATTGTAAATAATGTGCTATATTTATTTTACAAAATAATTACAAAAGAAAATAGACACACACAAAATTTGTATAATATACATAATTATACTGTACACGCATGCGTTTCACATAATACATAAAACTGTATGGTTAACTTGTGTTAAATAATGAATATAATAACGTAGGTAAAATATTATAAAATACGAACTAAAATTACAATTGCATATTATATGATCTATTATAAAATAAAATAATCCATTTTGATACATTATGGCTTTCATCATTAGGAATATAATACTGAATCACCTAATACAATAAAAAATAAAACAAATTATGTAATAATTAAACTATCGTCATTCATATTTTTAACAAAAACAATAATATCAATAGAATTTAAAAGGACTATATTTTCACTGAATATCTTTTTTAATTTTATTTCTTCCATGCGTCTAGTCAATCAGAACGATTTGTATTTAATAACCATTTGGGCGCTTGAAGACTTTAATGTTATGATCATAGAACCCAATTCCCAAAAACTCATCGCGTACATTAAAGTATCAACATGCCACGGGAATGTATATATATAAACGACATATCGATATTGACGCACACCAACGTTTATTTATACAATATAGGCAGTCTTAAATAATTAAATAATGTGTTACGAACGAAACCTCGCACATTCTCACGCAGACAAGAAAATGGTAACACTCCCATGCTAATATGAATTATGAAGTCCTAAATTAATAATATCAGCACACTAACTTCAACATAGCAATATAAAATATTCTAAATATTGGTCTAGTTTTATTATTGCGTTATGTTCCAGTCCCTGGTTTATTCATCTATAAAGAGCACTAAGGATTTACCTACTTGAGAATTAGTACTACAGCAGTATATCAATTACAAAAACTTGGGGTTCATTTCACTGTATGCTTATAATCTATATTTCGTCTAGTATATTTTTTACTAAGGACAGAGTTACAATTTAGTACTAAAATTTATTGCTACGTCATTTGTTCTAATTAATAAGGCAAAGTAATGCTGTTTCATGCATTAATATATTCGTTAAAAGTCAATAAGACTATAAACGTAATAATCATACCTAAAACCAATAATTGCAAAATCCATAATTTGTTAATATGGCAGGCTTTCTAATTGAACTCTATGGTTTGGATTTTTAAGTCGGCCGTCTATGAAATATTCTATAAAACGCTATATTTTATAAAGTAACAAAATGTATTTCTAAAGATAAATTCCAATTGATGTTACAAGTATGATTACTCAATTTATCTCAATGTCAATAGACTTCGATGTCATTAAATAGATAATAATTGTAATTACATATCTATTTATCTACAATTTCATAATATTAAGTCTCTATATCATAGGATAGTTTTGCTACAAAATCACAAAATATGCTCTTAGCTGACAAAAAGGAATAGTAGTAGAGTAAGATTTTAATAGTAAAATATTCAAGATTTAATCAAAAGTAAAAAAAAATTGGTACATTTAAATTTGGCAAAATCTCTTGGGATATCAACACAATGATTTAAAAGTTGATATTAAAACTGAGATTCGCAAAATAACTTTAGCTAGTAAAATGTAAGACGCATATGAAATTACCTAATTTTAGAAGTTCGTACATTCCGGAAGGTAAGGATTACAAGGATTTTCTCTAGGTTTTATTGCAGCGCTATAAGTTATTTCTATTTGCGTCCATCCTACACAAAAGAAAGAGAAAAGGCTTCAAAATATCTCGAGACTGAACTTTCCAAAGAACAGGTCAATAGAAAACGAATTAGAATCAATTTGAGAGCGCTCCAATTTTAAAAGCTATTCGTGCTGCTCGTTCTACAGCAGCTTCTTATATAGATTTATCCAAAAATGTCTTTAAAAGTATATATAGTATACATACTAAATCAAAGTGTCCACCACTATGATAATTTGGTGACTGCTAAATATTGTGTAGAAGTTATTCAAAATACTTCCTGTTTATCAAAAAATATTTAAAACTAATGCTTTTAGAAAGCACTGCCATAATAGAAATACTAGCGTCATATCAAAAATAAATACGATTAAAATTTAAATACACCAAAAATAGTTTTGTAGAGTAAGAGATAGTTATTTTATTTCTAAAATAAATACGAAATGCCAGTTAAACTATATAACATTAGTTCACACTGTGTTACATCTTATAATAATAGTTGGGTAATTCAAATAAAAATTAAACTTATTGTTTCTATTTTAACTTCAATATTGCTTACATGTTCTCATTCTAGTTTAATGACCGTAATGTAATAATCTATATTTTATTATTAAAAGTATGAACCTTTACGCTATTCCTAAATTAAGCAATGGTATCCCGTTAAATGATTTTAACAATTAGGTATATTTATATCTAGTAACGATATTGACGACAAATTTAATTAAAAATTACATTAAAATTCTCAAATACATTTTCCTATCAATGAACACTATATCACTCCTACAAAACGAAATGTAAGCTTCATTACTAATGCAAAAAACTTGTCACTAAAATTTCTATATCAAAATATAATGTCTACATGATTATTATATTGTAAATTTTAAAAAGACTCATCTAATTCGATGTACTGAAATGAGGGTGGGGGTAAGCGGAAGCTGATTCACATGACACGTTAATCTAGAACATTGAGGCGTTGTTCGTTTAGAACTCTATGTAAAGTCACACAATGATATGTAAAAGATAATATTTTCAATAAAAATACTGTTACACAATAATATTTTGGCGTTGGCAACCCTTGAAGCACTAGCGGCGTAACTTTCTACTTTAATTTTAACACCGGGTGCTACTTGAAGAATAACGGGTTATTAATTTAAGAATGTATGGTAGATCTTCAAAATTATGTTTATGTCTACATAGTCCGCGGTATGGCAGGCTTAAACATTCCATATAGTTCCCTATCTCGGACCAATCACAGTTAAGAATTCACACACTCTTATTTATAAAATATTCTAATAATAATTAGGCCATTTTAGGACAGATAATCACAATAGTTATTTTAACATACGCAATTCCTTCTTGTAATTTACTTTTTTGATATTAGCTGTAGCTTCTACACCATCTGTAACAAGCAAATGTAATCTATATAATTCTGAACAAACCGTCTAAAAATAAATTCGGGAGTGGATTTTACGAATATCGCTATTTATATAAATAATCTAAACCCAAATTACTTTCCTTTATTAAATGTCAAATTATTTTCTATAACTAGGCTTAGTTACAGAAACTGGCATAAAAATTCATAGACAAATGTTTGAAGAATTTCAGTTCACAGTAATAAAATAAAATTGTACTAGGTTTCAAAGTACGAGGCTTGAAAAACAGGATAAAACGAATAGCCCTAGGAAATCCGTTCTTATATGTATCAAAAACCAAGATATACGCAATATCTTTTAACCGACGACGACGCATACAAAAGAGGATTTCAAAATACCTTCTAGGCAGCAGTTTGGGCTGCCGTGGTAGGCGTCGGTGCTGTATGAGACGCGATCTTCGCTCGCTGACCGCCTCTAGGCTTGATACTCTCAGACACTTGCCACATTGCCTCCTCGCTCAGCACATCATCGAACCCGTTGAACATAGCGATTATGCGCTCGTTCTTCTTGTACTTGTATTGTCTGGTAAGAAAAATAATTGCTATCATTATTTTTGTGTGATTTTAAGTGATTTAGAGTGGGAATTATTCTTACTCTAAACAAATCGGGGTACCCAGCGATTTGACATATTAAAGCTAGCTGTCCACCAGAGAAGTGCGAGGAAATATCCACCAAATATTGCTTCATTTTTCTATTCTCGCAAATAAAGCAATGTTGTTAGTGTAGCTTCCTTGTACAGTGCTGATGGATAGTAAGCCACAGAACCACACGGTAAAATATAAATCCGACAGGTGGCGCTACTATCGCGACCGTGTATCGGTGAAGTCGTAACGGTGAGAAATGTTCCGTTTTTCTATGTGTGTTGCTATTGGTACTACTAATATACATTGAAATCACCGTTCACGAGCATGACGCCAAAATCACGTCGGGGTCACCAATATAGAAGAGGACAAATAAGTTGGTTAATGAGTTACTTTACTTACTCCTTATGAAACCTCTTCATGTTCTCCATAATCATGTACTGCTGCCATCGCTTTGTAAAGTTGATACTGCCATCAGGAAGCAGATCTGGGTTGCCAATGTGAACAAAGGTCAGATCTTGTAGGACTAAACCACTGTAAAAAAGGAAAAATTATTTCATACCAAAAACGACATGTTTTTGCGATTCCTTACAACTTATTACTCTCAAAATGGGCGAAGAAAATATATAATATAAGTATACTAATATTATAAATGGGTACCCTGGGATAAAACAAAATTATAAAGAGGTAGTTTTGCACTACTGTAAATATCGTACTCTCAATTTGAACATAGGGTTAATACGAGTGTTATTTTTCAGGTTACAAAAACTTTCATGTGCGAAAAATCTGGCCGGAAAGCCATTTCATTAATAAACGCAGGAATCGTTAATTTGGCACTGGTGTATATTTCAAACTGGCTTATGTACTAATACAGTGTTTTTCAACCTTTTTGAATACGCGACCCCTTTGTAAGTTGAAAATTTCTGGCGCCCCCCTAAGGCCCTAGGCTAAAACTACGACCTAAGTCAGTGATTTTAAAGACGTATCATAGTCCTACAATACTAAATCCATTCTTGGATACGAGCATGAAAGAAAAGCTTTTGAGCATGAAATAGCAGCTGACGGCATGCTTAAAATGGAATTTCACTAGCAAGAAAAAAACAAGAATATTCAGAGCTGGCAAGCGAAGCTTTAAAATTATTTACGCCAATTGGCACTTACGACCTATGCGATCTAACGTTATTTTCATTGGTGGACATAAAAACTAAAAAGAGAAATAGGCTCCAAATTGAAAATGATTTGATTATTTACGTCTCATAAATAGAACCATATTTCGACAAATTATTAAATAATAAACAGGTACAGCCTTCTCACAGATTTTTTTATTGTAATAAACAGTCACAGCTTTCTAGGACCAACAAATAATTGTGTTTTTATTTTACCCGCGACCCCCCGAGAAAAGCTTTGCGACCCCCCTAGGGGTCGCGACCCACAGGTTGAAAAACACTGTACTAATAAATACAACAAAACCTTACATGTATGGTATACACGGGGGCTGAGTGTCGCCTAGTGCTGTCCTATACGCCCGGAACGAAGATGACGAGTCAATGATAGTGCAATGGTCCTGCAGAGCTTCGATAAGAGCCCGCGGCCAACCGAGTCGTTGTACGGGCGGCGAGTCCAAGGCAGACACGAGCGCCAGAAACGAGTTGAAGTTGTTCATTTTACGCAGCGCCTTCATAACCTTCAGGAATTTGGTGGCGTAACGCTCTCTTTCTCGCGCTTCGCTCTGGAAAGTAACAAAATTTATGTTATACTATTTGGTAAGTAATTTATTAGATTTAATAGAATAGATTCTCACGACCAAATTATTTTAATAATAGCTTTCTGCCCCGGCTCCGCCTGTGAAATGCCGTTAAATGTGAAGATTTCCGGGATAAAAAGATAACCTATGTCACTTTCACCGGCCCTCCAACTATCTCTGTGGAAAAAAAATCACGTCGATTCGTTGCTCTGTTCTGGCGTGAAAGGACACAAACGAACACACTTTCGCATTTATAATATTGGTTGTCTCGAAGTAAGATTTTTTTCAGTTTTTCGCAATTTTTTACCAATCTTAATTATGAAATTCTTAAACATTTTTTATTAATAACTTCACGGGATCCGTGTTAGCGGGTCCCCCGTTCCAATGTACCCAGCGGAATTGATGTATTTTGAAATTATTTTATTATTCTTTTTATTTTTACATATTTATATAAAAAGAAAACATAAAAATATATAAAAAAGGAGTTATCCTCCGGAAGCGAGGTGAATACCTAAACTACCGGTGGTTAGGGCTGCAGAGAGAGAAACCTCCACACAATACGTACCGTGCTGAGGAGTACTGCCTTCTGGATCTGGCCCTAGAACCAACCGCCAATCTCAAGGCTCCTAGGTCCAAACTCTTGGCAAAAAGACCATTGACATTATTATAATTATTGATACTTATTAAACAACGAACCTGTTCCAGTATCCTCGAGCGCGCCCAAAAGCTCATCTTATTGAAGTGCGCCGTAAACCGAGTGAGATTCGGCGCCCGCTCTTCGGATTGGTCGCGCGGCCAGGACAATATCTCCGCCGTGGTCAGTCTTGTAAACAACGCGGCATCCAGCAAGGTCATCTGTTCAGCTATTTCTGAGGCTTTGAAGTCTAATAGGGTGTCCCTGCGCAACGAAACGGACCCAAAACAGGGCGTGTCGTAGTCTAATTTGGATAGCAATTGGTGTATCTGTTTCTGTTTTTCGACGAGTATCTGTCGTAGGGCTTTGGCTATTGGCAACTCCTCGATCTCGACCAGCCAGTATATGAACTCCATAATTTCTTGCATCAACGGTCCGTCCAGGTCTGATGTACTGAAAAAATAATGACGCGTAGTTAGTTACTACTATTTTAGACCATCATTAGAGCATTTTCTGGACAAGTTTCCGAACAGACAGAAAGACAAACATGTATTAAGAATATATTAACTGCAACATCATGTATTTTCGGGACAGATTTTGTTGTAAAATTGTTCTTTCTCGTGTTTCTGGTACGTGAATGACCTATCCTATCTTATCTTATCCTTGGTTACCTTATCGAATCTACTCGCAGTACATCTAGCTCACATCTTTCTAAGAGATATGGACAAAATAAGCCGCGTTTCACGGAGTTCATTGTGTACTTTGATAGCTCACTTTAAATTTTCAGGCTCAATGAACAGCGTCACTTATTTATTATTTTTAGAAGCGTGGAAGCCGGTTTTGTGTACCCCGAAGCACGAGAAATCTATTTAAAATTATTTAAAGCATTTCTAATTAAATATGCACAGAAATACATACGTAAGGTCAGCAACGACACGCGTCAACAATCCTAACGTAGACCGCAGATCGTGTGTTCGAGCTTGAAAATGGCGCGCGCGTCGCATCAACCTTGCTAGCAGTCCGCTCGGAGAAACCCACGTACGGTACGTCGTTAGGAATGCTTCTTGGTATGAGAAATCTGAAATTAGAATTGAGGTTTAAAACAATGGAAAAGTTTACGCTAAAGCAAATAAGCTTCCATATTTTTTAGCCAATGTTCTGTTATGCCATTCCAAGCGGAGCGCTCGTATTCATTAGCCATATATATGTATTTGAAAAATATAATATGCATTAAATATGAAAGTATATTTCGCAAAAAGCATTTTTATATAGAAATTTGAAGTGTCCAGCAAAAGCTCAATAAACATGCGAATTAGCAAAATTAGTTTTTCGAACTTTACACTGGCACTTACACTCGTCCATTTCTGTAATCGAAAGCATGTAAGTTAGAAGTGTTAAAAGGAGAAGTAGAAAGTTTATGAAACAGTAACCATACCATGCTATCCCATCACCAATAACACAAAAGTGCTATATTATTTTATGAACAAGAAGACCTTTGATAAATGATTAAATTAATATTGGTTATCGTGTATAGTTCTAACAAAATTAATTGGCACAACAATCTATTACTCCATTCCGGATAACGGGCTACCAAAGAAAATTATTCAATTCAATGTCAAATTATTATTAGTCAATTCGCGTGACCCTAATACAAACAGACACAATATAAGTAGCCAATATGTTTTTCCTGAGAGCTCATTATCTGGAATGGAGTACAGAGTGCAAGCCGCCTCCAGTATCCCTGACCTACAGAGATGTTTTTTTTTTTCAAGTTTTGAAGACAGATTTCATGTATGTTGGCATATAAATGAAAGTAATATGGACTCTGTGGCCTGCCTGTCACAACGACCTACTAACCAAGTCGCTTAAAAGGGTTTATTCCCACTTGTCCACACGCGTCAGCAAAGTCCATTCAACAACTGGTTTTAATATTTGGATAATGTCCGCACTTCCGCTATAAATCAGTTTTTTTATATTGCGCAGTGCTGATCCATGCGTACAAGTCGGGATCCACCCCCCAATACTTATTGTTTTTAATAGTAAACAATTCTGTGTCATCCGATGTTGTCGGAACCGAATAAAGTGTCTTCACCGAAAGTGTTTGCTCGCATTTAAATCGTTTTGTTGCTTAGTAGGTGGTTGGTCTTCCCCCATTGCATACTTAAGTATATTAAGAAAACTAACCTCTGGTAGCCTTCGTTGCCAAGACGATCAGGGCATCAGGGTGTCCACCTTTGACGTCAGGACCGTCCTTGCCATCCGGCACTTTGATCACGAGGTAAGTACTGACGTCTGTCTTCAGAACAATATCATCAGTGTCGGTCGACGCCGATGTACTATTATTGTCGTTATCAACGACTATCTCAGGGCCGCCGTCGCTTCTCTGTAAGTTCAGATATAAATTTAAAGTAAATTAAAGGATAGGCGGTAAAAAAAATTCGATGTTTTCCTACGTATAACGAACGAAAGAATACGCTATAATTCTATTAAAATCTAATCAAAACTCGAGAAAACAATACAAATGTGTGTATTTACGTACAATGCGTAAAGTACTTATCATTTTGGATTTAATATTTCATTTCATAAAGGAGATCCCTAAATTTGGGCTTATATTAATTTGGGATTATATTATGCAGAATAGTATATGTATTTGGTATATAATTAATAAAATTGTCCTGTATTTTAAGCTCTTGAGAAAAATATTTTTAGTTTTTTTTGTTTAGGAATAGAGTTGACTGACAAACTTAATTTTATAGTGTTTAGAAATAAAATTAGTTTTGATTTAGTTTTTTTATAGTTTTATATTGTTTCAATGTTAAAAACACATCCAAAAGTGATAATAAATAAAATATCGACGTTCTGTCAGTTGAGTTTAAGTTGCGTTCGGAAGTTCACCAATGGTCATTAGTTTTTCTTATATGCGTAATATAGTAAAATAAAAATTTACTAAAATAAGGCGATTAAAAGTATATGATTCATTTATTTTGCATCTCATTTTAGTTAGCTTTGTTCTGTATAAGTTACATTTGAGTACTCCACACTAGCCCAAGTATGTATGGGAATTTAGGGATCTCCTTTTAATGCCATTCAAAAGACTTTAAAAGCTATTTATGTGTAACAGTGTACACTGTATCTATATATACTAAGGGCATACATCTGTTTAATTATGTTTTGTCTCTCTTTACCACATTGAATAGCATACCGTATATCCGCATGATGCGGTAAGTTTATAAAAGTTTCAGATTTAAAATGTTAAGTATAACATAATATAATTACATGTGAAGCATGAGAAGCGTGAGACGGTACTGGTGAGGGAGTGGGCTGCGGTATAATTTCCAATTCATCCTCCAGTGGAAACTTGCCGGGACTGCTTGAATTCAGGTAGGATTCGTCGGACGTCTGCAAAATATAATATAATTACATATAAATAAAAGTAAACCCAAGTAAATACATTGTATATAATAGATTCGCAAAAGGAAATTTCAAAACTGCTTTAAATTCTGACAATAATATCTATTTGTGTGTATTTTGGCTATAATCTTCAAAGTTAAGTTACAAGTTAAAATCAATGTAAACTCACCATATTATTGAGTATTGATTCATCCGCAGAGCTGTTATGCGAGGAAGGTCGAGGCGACGGAGGCGGCAAAAGTTCGTTTATTGTAGAATTAGCTTGTATCTGAAATTATATACAATTTAAATTTCTAGTCACAGTATAGTACTCAAATAGAAGGATAATATAATTTAGCGGCGGTCATAGTATAGTGGCTGTGAAACCTAACAACGGTGAAGCAGCGAACAGCGAGATGCGACTAGAGAGTGGCTGGTGTATTAAGAGACCTTTCGATCACAAAATACCTCTTTAAAATATTATCGGGTAAATGTTTTTCGCTGGGTACCCCGTGGGGCGATAATACGGTTCTCGGAAGCCGATTTTTTTAATAAAAATAAATCTGGGTAAACACACCCAAGACTTTCTTATGCAATGACCGGTAGCTTTTTGAGAATGTTTGATTAAATTGTTAAGTGCAGAAAGTACTAACCATCTTAGCTTTGCTCATTTTAGGTGGTAAGGCAGGCGGCTCCGGCGGTATTGGGCTGGTACCGTTTGACGTCGTGATACTGACGCTGTCCTCAGAACTACTGTTAGGGGAAAAAAATAAATATTAGTAAGTAGGTATGTATGGTATTATTACGTCCGGTACACTCCGTAGTGAATGTCAAATTGCTAAGATCATATCGTTGTATTTAAAAAAAGGCATAATCTTTACTGTTGGTGACTCTACATTTGTAATTCAAATAAAAAAATAAACAGGGATCAGGTCAAAAATAATATTAAGTACGAAAATATAATAATAGTTTGATGCCAAAACATTCCTTAGCTTATATAACACATACCTTAACGGCGGCGTACCAAAATGCTGTACAGTGAACGACTGCGCTATAGATCTCTGCACGTGTTGATGACGCTGCACATTCAAACTAGCGGCATTCGCGTGTTGAGTACTACAAAATTACAAAATAAATGTATTTTACTCGTAGATTTCGTCTTAGGTGTTATGTAATAATATCTCTATACTGTATGAAAAGAAAATATGAACAGTCACTTTATTAACTTTATGGAATAAGTGCATAATAAAGTGCAATGACCTGTAAAGATCATTAACATTATTTACATGGGGATATCTCTGTCAAATGTTTGGAGAAATTTTCAAAATTATTTATAAACGTAATTTTAGTATACTATTTAAAGTAAAGTATGTCAATGGCATTATCTTAAAACTTAAAAAAACAGTACTTACCTCGCCAAATTATAAGTGTGTATAGAATGTCTGAACATGTCCGTGGAAGCGCTCGCGTTGTGACTGCAGTTGCCGAACATTTCCATATAAGCCATGACTGTAAAAGACAACTTTTATCTCAGAAAAATAATCAGTCAATGCTACACGACTAAGTACCGCATACTGAGAAGTGAAAACCATTAATCGGGTACAGAGTTTGATAGCTTGGGTAAACTGGAACACTTCCCGTATGTTTTATTTACAAAAACATTTATCGAAAGCTAGTGTTAACATAAATCATTGAATAAGCACGCTAAACGTCTATTATCTCGAGTGCTAATTGAATCAAGTGAATCTTAACACTTTTAATAGGTAACTCAAACAATTTATGCTGTCTTGCAAGCTTTTTACATGAAGTGCGCACACAGAAAGTTTTGTTGACAAAAGCACATGAAGAAATGAATTTATATTGTTTCTTATGAAAACAATACGGAAAGGCATGTTCAAAGCTAAAGGGCACATTGAAATTGTATGAGATAGATATAAAGAAATGATTCGTGACATATCGCTGAAAATCGTGCATGAAAATCGTGAGATCACAAAGGCGGGCGACGATGTTATAAAACGAGTACAGTATCTCCTGAAAATGTGTGTAAATGAATTAAGATACGTCCTCTGTGGCTGTACCTATTAGAAATAGGAACAGATAGAAAGATATATCGTATGGGTTTCTAAATAAGTCTGTTGGCAATGTTGAGTTTTATGAAGAAGGCATAGCTCGAGACATGCACGTAAATACGGCACTCACCACTGTAGGCGACGCTTTGGAACACTGCCGCGCCGCACCGAGTCAACAGATAAACATGCTCATTTACCATATACCAACCATTTAATAATACGATTTTAGTTACAATATCTGATACATGTATATAACATTGTAATTTAAGGATTATACTCATGCATTAGGAAAACTTCCAATTATATTGATATTAAAATATTTGTGAATATCTGCAAAACATTTATTTACTATCTAATCGGAGAGTCATTCCGTCTTATTGATAAACACGAATTAGAGCCGTATTAATTTAAATATGTTTGTCTCCCTCTGTCATTTTGAATAACATAGAGTGACAAACATATATTAATTAAAACGTTCAATTATGTTTATTAATAATTCCGATTATATATTAAATTGGCTATAAAGAAAATAGAAGCTAAAAATATACTCACTATGTTTTTTCTTCAGTGGTAACGGCGGCGGATGATGTTCAGCTAGTGTGTGAGGTCGAACCTCGCCGTGCAGTGAACAAGAAGGATTTTGTCTGTAAACATTCGATTACATTAGAAAATTGCTAAGACATTGCGTGCAGGCCAGTGTGCGCGTCCGGTGACCCCGAGTGTTAGGAACAGATTTATATTACTTGTTCCATTGCGTTTTTGCGAAAAAAATAGAACTCTTTTTTTCAATAATCTATTTTTTTTTTTCAGGAGAAAACTCCCTTACCCATCCTTCACATTCACTTCATTCAACAATGGGGAGTTCAATTTCGATAAAAAGAAGAAATTAAAAGAACTGCCATCATTTGATTATATTTTTTTATAAACAAAAGAACAGAACGTTAGACATATTAGGAAGTAGGTATAAAAAAAGGTTGTATGGCGGCGAAGTGTGCGGGATGAAGTGTATTAAATTTAAAAAAAACTTGTGTCAGTTACAATACAGTTACAGTATACAGAACTTTTGATTTAGTACAACTTTTTATAACCGTAGTTTTGGTTAGGGAATGTCAAAGTCAATCACGGTCACAATATATAAATACCTACTCGGTTAATGCGTTAAAATTTCAAAATGCAATATTACCTGATCTCAACATTAGGAAAGTGATGCTGTACATCAGCTCGAATGTTACGTCTAGTTTTCGCTGGTAACTCTGGTGGAGTCTCACAGCCATCCAAATTTAAAGACGCTAATCTGAAATAGTTAACATCTATTATAATATAATATCCACTTGAGCGACCGGTTACGCATCCCGGTGACACAGTATCCGAAGGGTAGATTTTTCAAATGTAGCTTAGCTACTAAAATGCTTATTAAACGACTCTAACGATGGAGCAGGGAAGTATTCAGAAAGCCAGACGCGCAAATAAGCATGCGGATGTTAATAATAATAATGAAAACAAAAACAAACAACACAAAAGCAGACACTCACTTATGGTTAACAGACTGATGCGTAATAATATTGTTCATAAAATTCATGCGGCACTCAAAGCTTTGCAGAGTGCTTTTTAACTCTGTCACACTGTCGATACAGTCAAAAGAACTGCAAAAGTAAAAGCAGATTGAACATTAAAGTACAAAAAAAACTGCAAGGAATACAAAATAAACATATAAATGAAACAAAAAAATTGCAATGACAAAACTATTGATATTTAAAAGCGTAACACAATCAAAACTAACCTCTCGGTATTCGCAGAGTACTGATGAGAAGTAAACGCGGAGGCAAAAGAACTGTCGGTGCAAGTTTCGGAGTGACTGACTGATACAAAACCAGACTCGTTGGAAAATCTGAACAAAATTAAAAGAAAGCGTTTGAGCACGATATATTTTAATACGCCTTTATCCTTAGAGAAATGGAGATCTCAAAACAGTACGATCTCTTTTAAAGAAAGGACATTGTATTTAATCCCTTCTAAAAAATCTGTGGCGAATCCATCAATACGCATGGCAAAACACAAAAACTGATCTAAGCATATGCAATAATTATAATAAAAATAACATACCGATTATGATTTGTATGGTGAGTATTATTAATATTTGACTCGTGGCTGCTGGAATCGAGTGATATGCGACCGTCGCCCGTGCCGCAGTTGCATACAGCTGGACAAACAATTAAATTAAAACTATATACCAGAAAGCTAGTAGGAAATAATTGGAATTAAGATTCATTCGAGAGTAAATTATAACGACCATACCACCAAACGTTCGCTCCTTCTATCATCTAAATTACCGTTTCCCATGACGTTGGGACTCCCAGGGGTCTATTTCTACTTACGTCCACGTCAGCAAGGAAATAGTACTAGGGGGTCTTTTAGGAACCTCTGATCTAAATAGTTCCCAATGAAATATTAAATGTAAAAAAAGGGTAAATAACGTACCAACGAGCTCAGAATTAGGCATAGTAACAAACATATGATCGTTATGCCCGCCGTCACTCAATATTCGAGACTCGTCGTCGTTTGATATGTTCAGCATAGAATCCAGCGACCCGCTACTGTGCGACTGTAGGGATAACCTGCAACAAATTTTACATTATAGTTGTTCCAACGAGAGAATACCACTTTGACATTTGTTATTTTGAGATAATTAGTGATGTCACCATAGACAGTTATTGCATACTTGCTAATACCTAAATACTTTTGTAATTATTACCTGGTATTTTTGACTGTGATCTCTGAAATAACTAATACAATGCATGTAACAACAGTAAGTTATTAACAATATTATTTATACCTACCAAGGTAATTGTTTTTCCCTGCCGTAATTGGTTTGTTTTTTATACAAAATAATTACTCTGACTGGATATGCACGTGCGGTGTGCGGTCATGTCACCTTTTTACGTGTTTCTGTATAGGTAATTCCATGTTTCATGTCAAAAATAATAGTAAAATAAAATAAGATTAAATTAAATTTAAACACGTATAGTATTTTATTCAGAATCGCCAGTAAAATCGTACTCCTAGTATTTCGTGCTACATCACTAAAATTTAAAAACAAAAAGTGTCTTACGATGTCCATACGATGTAACCTTGTAAAACGCAGCCCGAAATGAAGAATGTTTTTTTCTTTATTCCTTAAGAGCATTAAAAAGTTTAATTATAACATTTAATGTGTAGTTCCGAAACGTATTATTTGAAAATAACATTTCTATTGTTAGAGCTTTTTACGCCGAAAAAATTTACCGTAATTTGAGCGCCATTCCAAAGTTACTTCGCATGTTAAACGTCAAAATGGGATTCTCTCGTTGGAACAACTATAATAAGGTGATTATAACTCGATCCTAACCCTAATTAATATTATAAATGCGTAAGTGTGGTTGTCCTTCTTTCTCGCCAAAACAGAGCAACGGTTCGACGTGGTTTCTTTTTGCTCGGACATAGTTGGAGGGTCTTCCCGGAATTCCTTCGAGATAAATTTTTGTCCCATTACAAAATTTTCCACGGACGACGCTGGGGCGGAAAGCTAGTCATTAATAAAGTGACATGAGATTCAAATAAAGCCAAAAACCAAAAATAATTTAATAACGGAATAGTGTTAATAATAAAGCTCGTTTCCACTCTGTGCAGAATCACCCCTCCCGTCACCAGAAGAGGGAACATAATCAAAATTGACATAGAAGACGATCAGTTTTAATATTTGACCGATAATTTTATTATATGTATATCCTAATATAAGTTACTGATTATTCAATGAGAAACTATGAAAGTGTACTGTTATTAGTAATTTTCATTCATTGCGTCTCATACCAGAGGGTTACTTGAACGTTCATTAAAAATTCGATACTAACCTGTCAATAGACAATCCTAAAAGAGAGTTGTCATTGGCAGATTTTCGTTTAGGCGGTAGTGGAGGAGCCAAATCCATTTTTCTGTAATAAGAAAAACAATTTTCAAATCAGATGTTAGTCGATCTGGTCGATCAACTTCTTCTAAAAATAACAGATGTCTGTTCAATAAGTCCAAATCTAAGTCCATTAGGCTTGCCACCTGTTCTGTTTAATATGGACTACTAGGTAAAAATTTACACTATTAACTATGTATACATAGCAATGTATAAAGGTGTATGTTTTGTTGTGTTGATCAGTAAATCAGCTTTATTTCAATAGTACAGATGTAATTTATTTACTTTTGTCACCAACGAAATAACCTATCTATGGTTGGTATTTTAGGTATTCAAGCATAATATTTTCACAGTTTTATAATTTTATGAGTATCTCTACTCGGGGATAGAGAACTATTTTAGTCTCCAAAAAAATCAACAGAATATAATAGTCAACTAACCGATGAGGTCTCGGTGGCTTAGGTGGAGGCGGATCCGGTGCATCTAGTACAGACTCTGACGAGTGTGAAGCCCTCACCCCGCTACCTTCTGAGCCACCATCGCCAGTCAGCAACGACAACTCTTTTGGCGTCAGCGGAATATCTGTAATATACATATAAATAATTATAATATAGAACGATTACATCCATAAGAGGTAGCGTCAAGCACTCTTGCTTACATACTCTTACTCATTTATATAGAAATGCTTCCTGGTGGCAACAGTTATATTAAAATAACATCACGAATGCCTTACGGCTTCCGAGAACGTGTTACCGGTCCCCAGGATATTCAGTGGAACAGACATAATTCATCCTCATCCACATTTACCTCCCGTCTATTGAGATATTTTTATATATATAAGAGAGATTATAGAAACTATAATAGTCAAAATACCTAAACAGATCTGGCCAATCGTTAGGTAGCCCCAAAAAATGTTACCATCGGCTAAATGAGAGACTTGCACTGCAGTACCTTTCTGGTTCCGTTATTGAAAATATGTAAAACCTATTTGTATTTTTTACAGAAAACTTGGCAAAGTCGACACTACTGTCCGCAATAAGCGTGGTAACTCATTAAACATATTCGACAGGCGTACCCTCTTTAAGACTGACGCCATAAGTTCGTTCCACTTTTCGTCACTAAACTTCTTTGTTCGTATGCAGAATGTATAGACGGTGTGTGGATGAAATCGTGCAAGCAGTGCGGGTGAGAAAAGGGGATGGAGGGACAATGTCATGAAGTTCTTCAGAACATTCTCCATAATACGTCGATAGAAGACGCTAAGAGAGGCTTGAGGATATTGAAGCTCGTTTGATTCTGTTTATTTAATTGATAGTAAATAAGATACGAACCAGGTAACGAGTTCCTCTGCGTAGAAGCACGAGGCGATACAAGAGCCGGCCGGGGGGCCAGTGCGGGTCGCGTCATGTGTTGTTTGGCGAGAGACGCCACGTCAGCGACAGCGGACGTCACGCCGGCCACAACGCCGCTTACGTGCTCCGGCCTTAGCACGGACTCTTCTCCACCGTCTGTAATATTTTTATTTAGAGATTAAGTTTATATTCCTTCTTAATATTTTTTCCGACTTTCTCTGTGCAAAAACATCACGTCACAAACAAACAAGAAACACACTTTCGCATTTATAATATTAGGATTAGGGTGTGTCTTCCGCCGGAGACCAGTAACACACGAACGGGCATGTATGAGAGACGTGATGAATTATAAACGAGGCGAAAATGTTACATCACACGCCACAATTTTGAAATATTATTTTTATAAAATTAAAAATATTCTATTAATATTATATTTTTTGTCATTGGTGAGAATGCTAGTAATGAAGTAATGTCTGTATGTAGTTCGTATTAAAAAGCACTAGATAATTTTCTTTAGGAGCAATTTATTTTGAATGGAGTTATAACCAACACATGCCCGAAATTTAATGTCTGTGTAAAAAATGACACCAAAATACAATTATTCTATAAATTATAATAATGCATCATTCAGTCAGCTATTAGCAGACTCACGTGTCCGTCCGTAAAAACACGCATACTGCAAAGAATACAATCGCTTTCTACAGTTCAAGGGAAGCCGTCGCAAAAACGGCGAGTTCACACGAGTCACGCTCCCAAACAATAAACAAACAAGTGTAATAATTACTAGATTCCGCGTTGAGGTTGGTCGTCGCTGTAATTTCGTCGCAGAGCCGGATCAAACACGCTAGAGCTGTGCATAGCCTCTTCATGGCGTTGGTTAGCTGGGGTGACCGGTTACAATATGGTTTTATTGCTGAAATTTTACAAAATAATCTTAATAAAATTGAAGTGATTTCAAAATATTTATAAATATACGAGTGGAATTATGTATTTTACACGATACTGAAGCATAAATGACGGTTCTTGGGTTTTTCGTTAAGGTCGTCTCACCGGCTCTAAAACGGCTCAATGGATTTTGATGAAACTTTCAGGAATCATAGCGGTTACTCAAGACTTAGAATCTACTTTTTGTTTCATTTCGTTATCTTAAAGGTAAGTTAAATAAAAAATGTATTCCCCATATATGGCTTGTGTTAATGGGATTAGTTTAACAGTAATAACAGAATATCACGAGCGAAGCCGCGGAAAGCTCTAAATAATATAATCTGCAATAAAAATGCGATACCAATTTCTATGTAAGATATTTTAAGCGATCAAAGTGTCTATTTATATTTACAATCTCATCTTTGTTTTATTCAACATCGATTTAGATAAAACTTTAAAAACTTTAAAGTACAGACTTTTGTATTCATTGTTGTAAAATTCAGTATTCCTTTCGGAGGAATTAGGTGGGCCAATATTTTGATACATTGATCAAAAATTAATGCACTGGATAGTAAGAAATAATTTTATTTCCTCGTAGAAAAGAAACTGATAATAATAAAAAAAATACAAAAATACCTTTATGAATATTTGCAATCATTTCAAAAACTATGGTGCCATTGTCGGGTAGCATTTCTAATTTTTTCTTTGTTATAACATCGGAAAAATGTTTCAAGCCATATGTAACCTGAAAAAGACAAGATTAAATATTAAAAACATTTATTTTACAAAACTACTTGTTATTTATTGCATTACTAGCGACTCAAAAATACCATGGATTTTCCCGAAGAATAGAGAAATATCTCTGTGAAAAACCAGTTCGAACCGTGTTAGCTCCGACGTGAAAGAAGGACAAATAAGCACACTTTTTTCGCATTTATAATATTACTATAGTTTTGGTATTTTCATGGAATAGAAACTTGAAGTGACTCGGCCGCATGGTTAAGAATTGTTCGAAATAGAATTGCAGTCACGGCCACAAGCCAATGATGTCGCTATTGACAGCGGTGGTTGAATTAAATCAACCACAGCGCAACCACAATACATTTATTTAAGTAAGGAAACAATTTTGTACACCACTTCACAAAGGCTAATTATAGCTGATCTACCCTTTTATAGCTAAATTGTATTGCGGCGGTAGTCGGAGCTAATACAACCACATATGGTCAAAGCCTACTCTTTGGTCTAACTAAGGCCTAAGCCAAGGTCATGCCATTTTATTTTTAACACCCATTTTTAACACCCGCCGAAAGAATGAGGGTGTTATTAGTTTGAATCCTATCTCTGTCTGTGTTATTATACACATTTTGATTATAATATAGATAAAGATACATTTTCTTATCAGTTAAACTTCTCAAGTTTTTATATTTTTATTCTATTAAACACTCAAAGAATTTCAAATCGATTATTGTGTTACGTATTGGAAGTTTAAATTAGTAGGTAATTGATAACACTATGCTCATGGCATAAATTGACGCCACTTGCCTTGATTGCTTTTACCGCCAAAAATAACGTGGTCGCTGCGAACTAATGACGCGCAGCCGATCGTAGAGCACTAGGCACTAGTCACAAGTGATACGAACGTGACACTTCTAGTGTTTTTATTTTAACTTTCAATCCCGGGTTAAGGAAATATTTGCATCAAAAAATATAGGTATTTGATTCAGTGTCAAGAAAGTCATTTGCCTGTGATGTCATTGCCTGGATACCTATTTATAGTACAAATTATCATAGTTTTGTGCCAAAACATTAATGTTTTTGGATGTTTGTCTGGATGTATGTCCAGATTTTTTTTATGAAACAGCAATCATCTTGATACACATTAAACGACTTCAAATATATAAAAAAAAAATGTTTTAATTAAGTCTATTGCTATTTTAAATAACTTAGTTTTTTGTGGGTTCAGCGTGATTCGCTATTTACCCTATTTGGTTCGACCTCAAATTAGACCATTTTCCTGAACCTGCATGTTTTTGTTAAACAATTACTGAATCCAAGGCCAAGGAGACTCATAAATAATGATCCATGATACATTTTCCTAGTATAAATCAAACTGTGTCGTAGAACGTAAAATTACATTCATCAGATATGCAGAAACAATCTGAGATTGTAATTTAGTTCGGTGTAATATAAGAGGACTTTCTAACATACATCTATCTGCATGGCTAAGTTCAAAACTATAATTTTCTTTATTCTGAATTCTAATCTATAGAAATACATAATGCTATTTACACGACACGATATTGAAGGATAATGTTTTTAGGATATTTGTAGGTATCTATCATCACGCTTTTTATCCCAAGAGGGGTAGGCAAAGACAATCGAATGCCATTTGCTACGCTCCTGACATACATCTTTCGCTTCTTTTATATTCATCATACCTTTCATACATGCGATTGTGTGTAATTTTAGAATTGCCTTCAATCAATATTTTTTATATGTTCAATAAAAGTACACCTAGGTCTTCCTCTCTCAGCATTCCCTTATTAATTTATTTAATTAATTTCGATGAAACTTTCAGCCATCATAGTGGTATTATACCTTTTAATAAAGAGCACTTTTTATCACCGAGATTTGTAGTTATTATTTTTAATCTTTATAAGCTTTTTAAGGTTAGTTTTACTCACTTGTTTGACTAGTTGATCTAATTCTTTGGCAGGTGTGACTTCCCCCTCCTCATTGGTTACAGGTTTTGCGCCCATCATCCGAAGTTTCGGACTAAGTGGGGAATGCGATCTGTAAAGAGACGTACATTTTATGAATACACTGATAATTAAGTAGATTGTTTTCTTATACTTTAAATAAATATTGCAATATTTATATAAGATAGCTTTCCGGCCTGGCCTCGGCTGTGGATTTACGTTAGGTTTTTTAATTTTAGACATTCAAATGGGTGACCGAAAAATCACGTTAATCAGAAGAACAAATAAATACACTTTGGGATTTATAATATTGGTTAGGATTCATAATACCTTCGACACATATATATTTCAGAACAGCTTTCTGTCTCGACTTCGCCCGTGGAAACTTTAGAAATGTGACATAAAAATGTATCCTGTAATTTTCGGGATAAAAACTAGCCTTGTAACTCTGCGGCCCTCTAACTATAATAATCTATGTGCAAATTAATCATGTAGATACGTTGCTTTGTTTGTGCTTCGAAAGAAGAACAAATAAACGCAATTTCATTTATAATAATACTTAGTTAGGATTTTAGTAAAAAAAACCGAATGCAAGTCATTAACAAATAACATTAATGTGGAATGCGATTTCGAAATATCTGATTTGCATGCAAGCCCACATTACATTGACCTTAAATTACATCAACTACATACAATAAAACTGTTGAATATGATATCCAAGTACAGGTGAGCACACCTTGCTACAACTGTTATAATGTATAATCAAGAAATATATCATTTATAATTAGTATGTATTAAATACAAGAGATGATAGTTTTGCTATGCACTGTTAACTTTTATTCATTCTTAAGAAAATGTGTTTTATAAAATGAAAATGTTTATTTATGTTAGACGTGAGTAAAAAGTTTTAGATACCATCAACAACTTTTTTAGGGTACGAGAAACGAACGCGACATCCTATCCTTGCTAGTGCTACACTGGTAACAATGTCCACAATCCACATTTAGCGAGTTGCTCATATTTTAAACATAACAGGTGGAAAACCTATCACTGCACTTAAAAGCCCTATATCCATTATTTGTATGGAGATAAACTATTCCCAATTTATCTGTAAATAATCCACCTGTGTCACTGTAATTGAGCATAAAGTTACTTATTCAATATATCCAAGTGAAATAGTCGTTATTTTTTCAATTGGTTTTAGTTAATAGGAAATATGGGTGGTAAAATAAAGGCTTATTTTGCCCCTGTTTTCTCGTCCATAATCTATAACAAAGCTCTTAAATTTTTTTAAAGCGCTTTTTAACCATTACCCTTCAATTAAAGAGAAATTATGAAAGCGAAAACGGGGGCAAAGTTTAACCACCCATATTTCATATTCAATAAAACCCATTGAAAAAATAACAGCTATTTCACTTAGATAAATATTGAATAAGTAACTACATATATGCTAAATTACCACTGTGTCACTACACAGGTGGATTATTTACAGAGAATTGGGAAAAGTTTATCCCAGAAAAGTAATGGATATAGGAGCCTTAAAGTGTAGTGTCAAAGAATATTTTCTATTTTCTTTGGTACCTACCTTGTTTTATAAGCATTCTGATTAAATTTCTTGTGAAAAATGTCCCTCTGCTTGTGGATCCAACAAGTTACAGAATAGGATGCCATTTCTGAATAGAATTAATCACAATTTACACAAAATCCACTAATAAGAACGACTATTCACTGTTCAAATACAATTTAGACGTGTTTGCATTAAACGACATTGTAACTTAACGAAACAAAACAAACTAATCACACAACACACTTTGAACTAATGACAATTCGGTGAACAAAGAAGTTAATGAATGTCACAGACACTGGCTTGTAATGACTCATTCTCAGGTCTTAACAATTTTTTATAACGACACGCAACAAAAAATTAATTGCTATAAAAGTATAAAACAATTTTCATCGCTTAGTTACAAAATTGATGCGACTAAACAAGCGACCAGTCATTATGCACTGTCAAATGAGACTGGTATGTAAATTTAGCAATTTAGATAACAGAGGGCCCATATCTACTACGGTGTAAACGGTTTTCTCTGATAACAAGTGAAAAATGTGATAATGAAATCTTAATGTTCGACTTAAGTTTATTTTTACAAGATATTTGAGGTGATAATAATTGTGTAAGTATATAACTAATTAACTAATTGTTACATTTTCGTAATTGGAATAAATTACATGTAGGTATGCATACATAAATGTGACTGTAGTTAAAACAATGAAGAAATTCTCATAATTACAATACCTCAGAAAGCCGTAGGTACAATTTTGATTGAAATTATTTGGGAATGTTTACAAACATTAATTTTGATGAAGAATAAGGGAGATATGGCGTAATGACAAAAAAACAGAGACAGAGATATAGTATTTGCTAAAATTTTGTACAGACCAATCTCAAAATATACGCGAAGTATTCCTCCTATATCCTGCGTCATGAATCGAGCAAAGACCGGTATAATATAATGAAAAAGTATATCTAACAATGAGTTTGACGATGCTTGTTGTAATTATTACTTTATTCAGCTGCGATGTCCATTTACGGTTAATCAGAATATACCTACACACAACACTAGTTTGTCACTTAATGAGTCACTATACATACGTAAGTGATACAAATTAAATTCACGCGAAATTCCTGTTTTGAATACGTAAAAAAAATATGCAAGTTTTTAAATCCATGAAACTACGAACTTTACGCGGCAACACCGACATTTTTTGTTTGTATGACGAATATAACATTTTTAGCTTAACATTTTTTTTTCTCGGATTAACTCACAGCTCCCGAAACCGTGATATCGGTCCCAGGGTACCCAGCTTTATTTAGCTTAATTACATTATGTAAACTAGACTGAGGCTAATTAACAGCAAAAATTCCATGTCAACACCCACATTCATAAACACACGCTACATTTAACGGATTATAAAATAAGCAACATTTAACGTTACACGAATTACGACTTCGCCCCACTTTCAATGCCGTAATAAAATCGCGATTATTATTTGCGTCTTCGCAAGAATCGTGTATTTCTGGGTGACGTGTTGCCAACCCTGTTGCCTTACAAAATAAACAGTTGAGTCACTGTCGCGGAAGACGATACACAATCATTACTCAATATCAACGGCGGGTGTAGGTATCCATTATTCAAAGACCTAGATATAAGTAAGTAGAACCTAATTTATAACTAACCTAACCAATACGTAATTTTGAAAGGTGCCCATAGAAAATTGTTCGATTCGACAATAGGACAAGAGAAAAGAAACTCATGTCAATCAATGTTGTTCTTATCTGTTGGGCATTATTCTACTTTAGCATTATATGTTTTTAAACACAGCCGAATATTATGTGAATCGCCATCCACTAGGTGTGAAAGTGACTATGGAAGACCGAGGTGACAAACAAGAGTGCATAGGGTCCTATGTTTATCATCTCCACTGCAGTGCCGGCTCATTGATAACACAGTGGTTATGCACGAGTCAAGGCAAGAGAACTATGTCGGTTATATATTGGATGGATATCTACTCAATATGCTCATCGTCCGAACCGACAGAGTCCTCCAAACTAAACGTAAAAGGCATCTTGCGATTGGGCATGTGGCGATTGCGTTTCTCGTTACAGTAGTTGCCTAGACTCACCACTTTAGATCAATACCAGGCGGTGGTAGAGTCATAAATGCATAACAATAAAAAAATCAGCTATGATATTTACCTAATAGCGGAGACGACATGCGGCGGGTGGTGACCCTGGGCCGGCGAGCGCATGTTCGAGATCCTCTCGAGCAAGTCGTCTTTGAAGGAGCGCGCCCGACGCGCCAACTTGTTCGCGCCGCGCAAGGATCCGCGGTGGCCGGAGCCTGGCTCTCCGCTTACTTCGTTTTCTGAAAAATTATAACTTGGTTAGTACCTAATATTAACTTAGTGACGTAACACAGACTGGACCAATTTATGTGTCACAGAAGTGACTTGTACCATAGCTCACACAGAAGTAGTCGATTGTCAACCTCGGGTGCTAGAAGATTCGTGTTCCATGTGTCACACTAATGGGCGCTGCTTCATAATATTCTATAGAATATCGAGACGAGTGGCAAGTTATGTGCCAGTGTCATACATGGACTTGAGAGCAAACTTGTTAGCGCAATGAACTTAGTAAACCGCGCGGCTTATTTTGTTTGTTGATTGCAAAAAGAATCAATAAAATAACCAATGAACCTATTCACAATATTCACGTACCAGAAACATGAGAAAGAACGATTTCACAAAAATTCGGTCTTGCGAAAATACATAAAACGGACACAGCATGACGATTCTAGATAGCAAGTTTTCATAAAGTATGTGAAATTATCTATAAGATATATACGAGAAAATGGTACATTAGTAAATGTATTAAGAGAACTCGAGTCGCAAAATCGGTTGAAAATACACGTGAAATTAATGAATTTCAGGGCTACATAAAACTTAGGTGTAACTAATTTTTTTTTTATGTCTATTTTATTAAATTTTCTAAAGTAAGACATATAGTTATCGCGTAATTTAAGAAGCATGAAGCATGTAATTTGTTTGGGACAAAAGTTATGAGGCGTCTACTTAAGATTGTAACATGAGTTGCAAAGAGTTCAGCCAAATCCATTGTGGACCTAACTTTTAATTTCTATGTTCAGTATGACTAATGGTGCATTTATTAAAATAAAGGGCATTTTAAAATATTGTTTCGGAATTTACCTATATTCTAAACCTCTATGAATATGCAAGACAAGAATACTGAATTTATAAACATTTTGTTATACCAAATTCAAAAGGCAAAAACCATTGTTAATTGTTTTTTTATGATTTTTTTAATATAGCTTTAAAAATACTTTACTTTTCAAAACACCTGCCTTAAATTCACGCAATTTGTAGTAAATAATGAAACATTTTTGAAAAGTTTTTTCCAGCTGGCCTTAGTGACTAGTAGCTAACTTTACATAGTCTGAGAAAACCTATCAGGCGGTCGTGAAGTCAAATGTCACTTAAAAAGCCACTAAGGTAGTAGAACCTTATTAAATTACATCCAACGTATATCAATCATACTGTGTGATCGATCCACCACTCAGTAATAACGTAGGATATGGTATAAGAAATAAAAATAATATAGGTAGGTACTTATTTATTTATTAATGCGGATTTAGATGAATTTGGATCAGAGATAGGATAAAATGCTATTGGTCAACCTGGAATGTTTTTACTGTGCAGGTAAAAGCTTACTTAAAATATTTTATCAACAAATCCTATCTAATATTATTTTTGTTTGTTTGTTCTTCGTTCACGTAAAAACACGATCGAGATTTTGCAAAGAGATAGGTTAGAGGTCCTGAGAGTGACATAGATTCTTTCATATACTTTTTATACTGGAAATCCTTCGGGACAAATAAAAACATGTTGCTTATATTGCTATATATTGTTGCCTATCTCATACAGGAAGAAAAAGCAGGTCAATTACGAAACGACCACAACTGTAAAATTAATAATTTTAAGCCATTTAGGACATTATTGCAGAAGAAATGTGATTCTTGCATTAAATTATTAGTAAATTAAATCCAGTGTGTACGAAAAAATGTCTTATTCACCCCGTTCGTATTATTGTGTTCATAATAAATTGACCTTTAAATTACGTGAGCATTATTGTGTCTGTATGTAGACTAGAAATGATGTCAGATGCAAAACGTTCAACTAACAAGTTTAGTAGTGTTAATAGAAACGATTCATACGAAAACATATTTTCTATAGATTTGATTTTAATGTGCTTATAAGGTCGTCTTTGTTTTTTATTTTAAAAACAGATAATTATGCTTACCTAATGTTGTCACTCTATGAAGAATTTGTCATTAAAAACGGTAGAGAGAGACAAAAAACCTATTATATGACTAAACAGCTATTCAACTACGTTTATAAATCTTATTACAAAATAAAAATATAAAAAATGCTTTTTTTTCTTCACGGGTTGCCTTAGAGCTCCCGAAACCGTGTTACGGTTCCTGGGTACCCAGAGGAAGACGAAGTCTCCCTCGTTTAGGTATATTTAGATGGCAAAGCCTCTGGTTTGTCGGATTATGTACATAAGTTCTTAATTAATAAAATCCATTGGTAAATTGCCGGGATCCGGGATCGAACCCGTGGTCTGCCTAGATAACACCAGACGTCTTAACCACCGACACTGATGTTGTTGAAATGTTGTTCGTTGGTAAGCGCATCATTTGAAAACGGCTGGACCGATTTGGCAATTTTTTAAATGTTGGTAATAGTCCGAATCGGGTTTTTAGAGTAAGAAAAATTGGAAAGTTTTCTGAAAAAAATTAATATTTGGGAAAATCTGAAAGTGTTTTTATATGGGATTTTTGTAGTATGAACTCAAGACTATGGGCACCACGGGCGAACCCGGGGCGGAAGGCTAGTTAATAATAGATATCATAAAAATAAAACTAATATAGTGTATTATTTTGTAATTTCGAGTAATAAATACTATGAGGGCAGGGGTGCCTGCAGCAGACTCACTTTTCAGAAACTGTCACTACCCTCTTTCACCTTAAATCAGTGTGGAGGGCCGGAGAGTTAAACAGGATCCACGGACTGAGGCGGGGCAGATAGCTGGTAATAATATAAAACCTACTCCTTCCAATAATATCGTAAAGAAACAAAATAGACATTGTTGTGCATATACAGACTCCTTCCATAGAATCAATTTGACGCGAGTATTTGAATTAAGAACAGATTGAATGGTGTGGGTACACTCAAATCCTACCTTACAGATGACGTCAGTTGCAATTTCGTCCGAGGGCCTCTGCTCTCCCTAGAGATCAGTGTAAATCTACACGTGACACGTCATAAACACAACTGTTCAGTGCAGAACGGACGTCCAGGCGTCAGGTTTATGTGTAAGGATCGTGCGGTATATAAATAGACCGGCGACGACAGGACGCGTCGTTCGCGAGTACGTGAACCGACTGACCGTAAGTCGCGCCACTCATGGCCGCATCATGAATGCGTCATCAGCTCATAATAAGCGACGACATAAGCATACAAACAACATCAACAACGCGGTAACTTCCAATATTAAATTGGTCTAATGTCTTGCTTGGAGTTAGAATAATGATTATGGTGAAATTCTTAAACGTGCATACGTATGAAACGCTCTATATAGAAGTGAGCGAGAAAAATGCGAGTGGACCACCATTTATCTGAAGTGAAATTCGGGTCAGAAAAGTTTGAGAACCTCCCTTGGATAAAGCAAGTTACGCGGGTTTACTAAATTGAAGCAAAGGAACAAAATGTATGGGCACAATTAACTTTTATTGTTACATGGGTCATTTTAATTAATTCGTCCAAATTGAAAGGCAAAAATTAACCGCGTAATTCCTCCTTTAGGATTGAGTGAAGTGCAGCTTTATGTCCTCACTGCCTACCCCTATGAGACGCTTTAAATCGACAACAATGTAATGTGATATGATCACAGATGTTAAAATTGTTTAATTCAATGTGTTGATATAAGCAAGCTGTCCATGGGAATTTTAAAGTGCTGCATGTGTTTACGATGTCGTGTTATCATAATTATCATTTATAAATGCACAGTGGTATTTTATGTAGAGTAACCGGTGCTTTTAAGATCTCACTTTATTTCAATTTACATATCAATTTAAAAATATTTCAGCTACTGCTGCATGAATTACTTTTTTTAACATACATGCATGCCGATTTTATATAGCACTAGCAGTTGCCCGCGACTTCGTACGCGTTGTATTAAGAATATAACATTTACACCCCATTTCACCCCATTAGGGTAGGTAGGCGTAAAATAGCCTATAATCATTGTAGTGACAGAGATTAGCGCGTTCCAACAGCCAAACAAACTCTTCAGCTTTATTATTAGGGACAGATAGCGGAGCCTTAGTAATAGGGTTTCCGTTGTCACCCTTTGTGTACGGAACCCTAAAAAGACGTGTTTTCTCTTTGTCGGTATGTTAGGATTCGAGATTAATTTAACGAATTAATTTTATATGTATTCAATTTATAATTAATTATTTACGAGATTTATGATTACATCGGCCGACCTTCAGAACCGTTTTAGGTGTAGGTACGCCATCTGTTGGCGAGTAGTTGAACTTATTTATCCTAGGTAAATAAAAGTGCATCTCAAGAGTTTGGCCACAAGAACTATCTAGCAGACTAAATTAAATTCATATCAACTTTCGTTCATTGTTATTTAAATAGTTAAAGATATACTTTCAAATATAAATCGATTAATGACCTACATTGACATGCATAAATAAAAGTTTTATTTAATTTATGCATAAAGATGATATCAATATTTTTGGTGTAATCCAGTTAATTGACTGCTTGAAGCAGAGCGAGACATTGTGATGGCGAATCAGATAAAACAGATACAGCTTGTGCACATACCTACACGCTTCTCTCAATTGTATGAGTTTGAAATTTTATAACAATTATTACCTTGAGCACTAAGTTAGAAACATAATTTATCGAAAATTAAAATTTCGTGGAATTAATAATGAATGAGGCAATTTAAAATAATACAAATATATTGGATATCTATCTGTTTCTATGGCGGTATCAGTCCCATTTCCTGTCAACTCCCTGCGGATAACATTATGTTAAACACCACTTAAACACATTTTACTTTTAATAAATTAAAAACTAAACATAAATTAATACGTCGCTAATTCGAGTTTATTAATAAGAGTGATAGAGTCTATGTGAATTTATATTCAGTTTCATATTTTAAACGTTAATTTTCAGTTCAATAACAGTATAACCAACCCATACAAAACTATGATAAGAAGCAAATAACTGTGACAGACACTATGCCGTAATTGTAGTAGTGAATGGTCAGTGGGTAGGTAACCGTAATTTCGCGACAACTCTACTTCAGTTAGTACCGTAAAACTAACAGTACGCGAGGTCTCAAAGATAACATATAAATAAAATACAGAAAAACCAAATCTAATAAAACCATTGTAAAATTAGAAGAGGGTCCGATCTCTAGGGAAGATGAAGTATTTCGAATTTGCGCAAAAGTCAATTGCACATACAAGTTTTTAAATAGTATGTTACTTTGTACTTTTTTCGAAAATGTCTATCTATCTATCATCACGCCTTTTAATCCCAAGAGGGGTAGCTAGAGACAATCGAATGTCATTTGTTACGATCCTGACATACCTCTCCCGCTTCTTTTATATTCATCATACCGTTCATACATGCTCGGCGATTGTGTGTACTTTTAATATATCCATCGATCAAAACATTTTTATATGTTCAATAAAAGTACACCTAGGTCGTCCACTGCCAGCATTTCCTTCACTTCAGTCATATAAAACCTTCCTTCATTCTTTCAACGTGTTAAAACCAGCGAAAACTTTTTTTCATTTTAGTAACAACATCACCTTTAACTCCGCATTTCTCTAATGACATCGAAAATATTGCCTAAATTTATTTAATTTATTAATATGTAGATAACTTTATTTATATTTATCAATATATATATACACATACATAATTCTATTTACTTTATTCTACTCAATAATAAAATTTCAGCTTAAATCAGAAATCACATGGAGATTTTATTAACAAAAATTCAGACAATCTAATTGAATTTTGAGACTTCGCGTACTGTAATCTTATTTCATCACGTAAACTTGTTCTTATTGCTTTTACTTATACTTAAAATAAATGTAATTTTTAAGCTCAAATCGTTTTAGGTCACACGTTTCGTGCAACAAAAAAAGACATGTCTCTAATGATCGCGAATTCACTATAATGATTATCATGACCGACACAATGGAGCGTCGCGACGTAGCTCCCGCGCCTCTTACGTCCATTATGAGAGCGAGCATTTCATTAGTTTTATCTCTTACTTAATAGAGCATTGTAACAATATATTTCGGACTAAACACTACCTGTTCCGACTTCCCACTGTCCGTGTCTGATCTAATTTTACATAATATTGTAGGCGTTGACTGTGAGATTTAATGTTGTGTGAATTACCATTTTGACCGTGATTATAGTATTCTATTTCTTGATCGAAATTTTCCCGATTTTTACCTGGGGGCTTAGACAATGTACAACTAAACGAATAGAATAGAATGTAGAATAGATAACATTACTAAATGTATGGGACAGACTGAAATACAACCACGTGACCTAACGAAATTGTCTTTCACTCTGGCAAAAGAGTTTATATACTTGTATACAAACTTCTTGAAGTATAAACTCCTTGTAAAAACGAAGCGTAGTTATGTCATTTTGTCTTCAATTAGCGTCTTTCGTGAACGCAAAGTTAGCGTCTGCACACCCTTTAGATTACGTTGAAAAAAATGGCGAATATTTTGGTAAATCAGCAAATTTTTTGAGGTTTATGCCCAGTTGTTGTTTTTCGGATGTTTTATTATTTAAATAGTTAAAATGCATAAATTGAGCTTCTTGTGGGCTGCGCATATTTTCTCCATATAATATTAGGATTTAGCATTCCGAGATAATAGAATACTAGCGTTCGTACATTGTCTATGTGGGCATGCCTGTTTTACATGTATAGATTTTCCAGTAAGGCTAACTAAACTGTCAAATAGAATCCATGACTTCGTTTCATAATCGTCGTTGTTAATGTGTTAACAATTGGTCACTTTATCTACACATTGTGAAATTTACTCAGTAACTAATCAGAGCAATCAAACTCAATCCATTTCGAAATATATCAGGAAATTATAACACAATTATATTCATAAACGCAAGCATAAATTTTGTCTCCTATGATTTTGAATGACTGGTTTGTTAGAGGGTTAAAGATAAGTAATAAAATATCTTACTTAAATACTTAATAACGTTCTATTTCAAATTAGTATTATAAAGTTATAAAGGAAAACAGTCAGTATTATTGCGCCAGACATGTTTAAATCACAATCCCCCTACTCTTCCATAAAACAATTCTCTATCAATTCTTATTTCATTTTAATTGAATTGCAATAATAAACGTAAAACCTGTGTACAACCTTCGACAGACCATTATTAAGAAAAGCTTTTATTCGTAGAGGCATTCTAAAATTGCTAAATAGGTACATGGTTATTATTATTTCTATAGTAATGAATACAATTCATACCAGTTCTTTTAGTACAGTTGATGGAATCGCCGTTGATCTGACGATAAATGCCAGGGCCAGGCGCCAGCGCTGTCCGAGACGGCAATCGCTGCGCCGTTCGTCGATACGGATCAACCACACTGTAGGATTTTCGAGTATTGGAATCGCATCTCCCGTACACATCCTCCGACGGCGAGGTATAATGTTTCAATCTGTCTTCTTGCAAAAGGTTCTGAAGGCTTAGTCCATTTCTGATTTTCTGGCGGCCACCTTCGTATACCTTTTTTTGCTTTAGAACTAAGTTGTCCAAACTTTTACAAGGGCTCAACAAATTGACGTTATTGTTTCGCAAGTCATACCTTATGGTATCTAGACGATTAGATGGACAATGATCAACGATTATATCTGGACTCTTATAAATATTCTTTTGGTACAGATTAGAATTTGTAAATTGAGGAGCTTGGTCAACTTTATTCCTCGATCCACGATGCTTGATATTCCGTATATTTCGTTTAATTACGGATGTGCCGCGCTCTTCTAGCGCTTGTAGAACATCAGTCGGTTCCAGGAGGCTGATAGGTCCGAGCCCCTGTTTATAGACACGGTAACTCCTCTTATTCCGTCGTTGGTTTAAATTGTCATCGTAAATAAAACTCTCGTCGTAATGTGGCATTTTAAAAGTTATGTAACATTTAATGCACTATTTGACAACACCATTCATGTTTCATGTTTAATTTGCACTGCCGTTAACAGATTTCACTTAGTTCATTATCTTCTAGTTTCTACGTGATGTCGTATTTGATAGCTTCGACGCAGACATTCCCATAAGTTGACACTAGGTACACCGGCTTGACGGGATTTGGAAACTTGCCGTGAAAGGGCTCAACAAGTAGAGAAATTATTGAAAGTCAACAAGACTTATGAATATTTACTAAAGAAAACAGAGGGGTCTATTAGATACATAATGTACGAAGTCTACTGGCATTTAATCCTCAAAAATATACGAGACGCGTCCGTTTCTGTCAGACTCAGAAATAGCAAACATGTACATACAATTAGGTCATTATTTATTTACGTTTAACGTCGCCGGTGTCTTGTGCGCGTCACATGTTCCTTTGCAAAACCTATACACGACCTTGGTGCCGTATTGGCCAACAATTGTGTCCATTTATTCAAATTACTGTCCTCGATTGGCAATCGTGAAAGAAATACGTTCAACTGTGACGAGAGTTTAGAAACTATTGTTTTAAATAACTGCCTGTCACTGTCACATGTTCCAAGCCGAAGGTTACACAATATTGGTTGTTAAATATTTGCATTAGCAGAAAGCCATCGGCAGCTTTCTCTGTATGCGACAAACTAAGTAGATGTGTAGTTGACTTCAGCTTATGGAATCCTACTCAGGCATGTATGCCTCGTTGGCTCTAGGTCTTACACAATCACACCATATACAGTATTCGAAATCGTTCAGTCAAGAGTGCCGTATGCTTCGACCATAAATTTTCTATTGAGTAATAACTAATAACACTGTCTGATAAAAAAACTTTGCACAAACACACAATTGAAAGGACATGGATTAGGAATTTACGGATATTCAAACAGTCCGCTAATATATAAACACACCACAGTTTATTTTTTATGCCGGTCCATAAAGACGATTCCGGGCCGGGTCTACTAGAGAACTCTACGTCAGAAATGTGCAACCGGCGGCGGCTGCGAGGCGGCACTGCGAGCGCGGGCCGGTTGGTGGTTCAGGCGCGGCGATCTGCGAGAGTGAAAGTGTTACGTTTGATCTGCGCCCGCGCACCTGTCCACACGCTGACATTACAACGCCCTTCATGATAAATTTACTATGTTTACATTCATGATAACAAAATAATATCAATAGGAATCAATACCCTGCAGTATTTTGTTCAGGATGTTTTACCAAAACGACCAACGCTGACTAAAGTTCTAGTACTACTATTTAATATTTATGTGCTAAATCACCAAATAATCATTATTAAAGTTAAAAAAAACTTGGTTAACATATCGAGCCACAGTTTCTACGCGCAAGCGCATAATATTTAAATGCATAGTTGGAATCTAAGTACCTATATAATATTTCAAGGAGTACTTACTACTTAGTCTCGTATACCGCAAATGGTATATTTAATGGAGCTACACTAATATGTTAGGAGATGTATGTCAGTTGACCATTAACGGCTTGCTGGCAAGCTGACATGAGAAAGGCTACTAATATTTTAAAATTCAAGGTCTAGTCTAGTCGCAAACAGAGTCACATGGAATAAGATCTACATCTGATATCCTACATTTTACGCATGTGGTATCGATTAGGTCCTCGATAAACCAAAAACTAAATGTCAGGGAATTTAATAATTTGACGCGATATACGTTTGAAGTAGGTGTCTGACATATTGTCTGGTTTTTCATGAAACCCCAATGAAAACCTGCTGTTTTCTAGACTGCAGACTAAAACTTTGAAGTCTTGAAAAGTGCATACTACACTGTGTTTGACGTGTTTGTTTATTTTGTTTGTGGCCATGTGTTTCTAGAGTCGATTTCCTTAATTTTGTATCTTTTCCGACAGAAAATTATTTTCAATAGATGTTAAATATGGCATTATTGCATTGAAGATAATACAATTGAGAATTGACACAAAAAGCTTTTCCGTCATAATTTCCCGATGAGTTCTGACTTTGACACTTAGTGAAGACATAATCAAACGTATATAAAATGGTAACTAAGCAATATATACATACATATACCATTCAAAGCACCTACCTACACAATACTCAACTTATTTTACGATCAAATGTGAAATCAAATGGCTGTCGAGCTTTTCTTAAATAACCCTTCCAATGTGATTTAAAGTACTGAATTGCCATTCGACGAATAGAAATATGTGAAGTTGGATACGTGTCCAATTTTATTACTTTCCCATACGACGACGTAACGAGCCAACATTTGCACCATTGAAGAGAAAATATCAAAATGTCGTAAACTGTTTCTCAATTATACAAATACTAGGGTTCCTGATAAAAAAGGTTCTTTCAACTCGCATTCCATGATAGGTCAATAGAACCGGCACAGTTGTTTTATTCGTTAGAGCTTGCTTAAAAATTGGAGAGCAGAGTCGAAAATTTTTCCACATTTGGAAGTAACACACTTTTAGTTGACGCTAGCGACATAACGCGTTCGTAGATTTTCCTATATCATAAAATATCACTTCATAATAAACTATTGCAATTTATATTGCAGCAATACGTGTCGTGATAAATGTAAAAAGCTATTGATGACCGCTACTCCGTCTGGTCTAACAACTAACCAATAAATAGCGCAAGTCACGGACTTGTTCCAAGCACCTAACTGTCTCGTGTACAAATTGTGCTCAGCAACCAAGGCATTCAAGCATCAAGATTATTATAGACAACTGTGAAACGCTCGTTGGTCGGGAGAGTCGAGTCAAGAAGCGCAGCGGCCGTTCTAGCGGTACTCAGTTGTACGTTGCAACTCGGATGCATTTAACATAAATAGTTTGCAATATACAAAGCTATATGTTTTTGCTTTTAAGAGTACATTAGCATTCGATATTGAAACACAACTTTTTATGTTGTACTTGGTACGGTACCTTGACCACCATGTCCATAGACGATGTTCACGTCTCGCATCAATTCCTTTAAATTTTCATAATGAAATGAAGAAAAGTATTGTGTGGCACTAAAAATATTTAGCGTGGTGTTATGTAGAAAATTGTCATTTGTTGATACATTTAGAAGCGGTGATAATTTCAGTTTACAAATACATATGAATAGGGAACAAAATGGGTTTGACCAAAATAAACGAATACGCGCAACGGTTAACAGTTTAACACTAACCAAGTAATGAAACAACATGATTTACGGTAACCGCACCATTCTGGCAACGCTGTCACGTAATGCAACAGTACTAAACGGGCGAGGAAGGAGTTCATCGCACACTAACAATTGATTAAAAATAGATCAAAGCGGCAGTCACGAATGACGTTAATCAGCGATCAGATCCGTGGATTAGAGGTGTTCTTCCGGCGCATGCCACGCGGACCACTTTCCAATAGCCAGCTCGCCGCCTGCCTAACGGGATATCAAACCAATGAGCAAGTAGTTTTGCTTGTGAATATATTGCGAAATTAGAAATAAAATGCGAAACATTAGATTAAAATTTGTCAGGAGAAAGTTAGATATAATTAATGTAGTACGAGATTAGGCACTTTCGGTAACGTCAAATTTCAACTAAGAAATGCAAATTTCAAATCAATAACTGGACATTTAGAAATTGTATGAAAATAATTTTACAACCATTATTGTATCAGATAACAAATTAGTAAGCGGTACAAAGGAAAGACACTCGATTCGCAACTCTGCAGTGAAATATTTCCTAACAATACCCGTCACGATTTTGTGCAACAAAAAATTAGAGTGGAAAGCTTAAGATTTCATGTTTATTTTGTAAGAGCCCGCATCTCGCGGTTTGCTTATTATGATATACATTTTTAAACAAAACCTGACGTTGTCAATACTTGCGAAAGTATAGTATATTTTAATAAACCTATAAAACATTCTAGTTTAGCTACAAGTCCTAATTAGAAATATGTTAATATCTGTCGTATGTGGAGATAGTCAACAATAAATTAACACATTAAACCCAGATGAGAGAAGCCAATGAACCTAAATAGTAAACAATAAGTAGTAAAAAATAGTTTTACTAATTACAACGTAGCCAACACGGGTTTACAAAACGCTTCGGAATACGCATCTCATCTCACGCTCGGTGCATTAACAATGGCAAACCATTGCAGTCATATTCATGTATGGAAGGCCGAACGAGTGCCAATCCCCAGGTAGTTAAATAACTAAACATAGCAATTTAATTAAATTGAAATAAATATCCAAAAGTATTTTTAAGTATATTTTCTCACGCTTGGAATATTAATACAAGGTTCTCGTTTCGTTAATCACGCGATGAGCACCAAATGAATTGTGCAGTACTGTTCTAGTCATGAACATTGTGAAACTTTATTATTTCCTTGAGATGATGACTTATGAATCGTTAAGAAATTAATGAATAAAATCTTAGCATTTATTGAATTATTTGAAATTGAAAATTTGTGTCATTTTCCAATCAAAAAATCGAACATAATTAAAAATAACACTATTTCATATGGATATACGACAATTGTGAAACGAACTCATGGTGTTTATCTTTATTTGACACTTTAGTCTAAGCTCCATGGTGATCGTGATCAACTATAATTTTAATAAATCGTCATCCGGGCTTTCAAGCTATGAAGCTAGACACATCTAGCCGGGGCGTACGGTTACTCAATAACAAAATTGATTCCTTCCTACGAGAGGTTGAGGCCGTCGGCACTTGCTGCCCGAGTCGACATTGCGCAACGAGAGAACGGATCACCTATCGCTAAACCACATTAGGTAATGCAGTAATACGAGATAATTCAAACAAGCATTTATGTTCCACTCCTCATATATAATATGACGGAAGACGGACGAGAAAAATAACAACTGACAAATATGGATAAAAGAAAAGCAGGAAAACTGGAAAACCATAAATAATGGGTAGATGACATAATTAAAACTGCAGCAGATAAGATGTGATGAAGTAGCAAGAGATAGGAGAAAATGGAAAAAGATGGAGAAGACTACCGACTTATGGACTTTATAATATCTAGCATATAAATAATCTCAATTCACATATAGGGATATGTAGAGAGAATGATAGAGCACACTGCATGCCCACGAATCCACGATCCGTATTTATACATACATGCATATCGATCCCTATGCTACGTAGTTGACCTTTCGAGAGAACTGAAGACTAAGAAACTACGTTTCTAGACTATCAAGACTTGTAATAAAATTATGATCAGGAGAGCTTGTTCAATCTCACAAACTCACATAAATAAATATAATATTAAATTTTAAGTTTCATATATATATAATATGAAATAAATACTTTTAAAATTATATTTAATTTGCTATTAAAAACTAAATATGTCAACAGTATTTTTAAATATGCGTTCATTCTACGTGCCCAAATATAGTTTCATCATGAAGATAAGTGTTGATTTCCAACACCTGAATACAAAACAATTTGTTAGCCTTACCAAACAGCCTTTATCTATAAATATATTTTTTGTTATTCAACCTAAATTACCGTGGTACAATATTCATAGACAAAAGTATTTTTTAAGACTGTATTCAAAGTAGTTAAAAGATCTGAAAATTTCCACACTCTAAATTCATAACTTCAAACTAATCTATACTATATATATATTTTGTTACGTAATTTGTATACTGCCCATCGATAAACCTTTATTATGTATTTTCTTAACAAACACCATGTGTACTTTGAACATTTTCTGTGTCCAATTAATCCACACGTACAAAAGCTAATGAAACCGCGCGATAAAACGGAGAGATTTAAAGACATGGGAACATTACTTTAACCCCGAGGTCCTAGGGCTCATCAGGTTGCAGACAAGATCCATAAACTGTATTCATGAAACGTGTATCTAATGCTAGATTGTTTAGCCTTTCACTTTTACTAGCGATGCGAAACGGTCGACAGGGTATTACGGGCTGATGCTGAGTCCAAGGCAATCCACCTGTTCAGTTCGACCCATCGGCATCAATCACTAAAGCGGCTACTGTTTGACATAACATGCATTCCTAGGTGAATCACCTAGTTCGTAGTACGTAAATCTCAAATGTATAAAGTCGGAAAGACTCTGGCTTCAAAAATATCATCGGCTTAATAAAGAACACTTAGCCCGTACTAATAAACGCTGTACTTTATACAATGTTTTCTCTCTATCTATCGTATTGAATGGCAGATTTTTTTAGAGAGAGACAAGACAAGGTCTGTTAAGCACCCGTAACTTGAGTAGATTTAAGTTATTTTGTTTAGTTTTAGTTGGCAGAATATTTTTTTTAAGATTCTTGATTCTGCATTCCTATTTTTTCTGTCACTTTTGGCACTTCAGTTTGCATATAGTTGCGTGTAATTCGACTAAAGCAATATTAACGACTTTTAGAAATTGTTTTATCAGTACACTAGCGACTCCGCGATGGGTTTACAACAATTTGCATACCTACAAAAAATATAACTATTATTAACTACTTAAGGCCGATTTAGACGGTTCTAGTGGTTAGTAGAGTGCGTTAGGATAGTACATTAGTTGAAACATGTAAACGGTAGTTTCCAGTACTCGTACTAGTACGTTCCACTCGCCTTTCAACTAGAATCAAATAGAATCGCTTTTTATTTTTGTTTCAAGTGACACCCTCCCGCGCCCGCTCAACCCCCCGCGCGTTCCTGACTCGCTACTCGCTGTAGTCTAAACGGTCAGTTTTAGTAACTTGCACAAGTTGACAAGGAGAGTTATGTGTGTTTTGGCCTACAAAATGGCAATTTACTGGAAGAAGTATAAACGCCACTGGAAACCTACTAATGCACTGGCATTCGAGTGCCACCTACGCACTCTACTAAACACTCGTAACGTCTAAATCGGCCTTTATGTATTAATGATAGATATATGCTACCGCAGACGTTTTTATAGATCATTTTATTCTACACAATGTTTTGTTATATATATATGACGGATTAGACAACGTACGCCATATAAACTCGCTGGGGCTAACTTTTTCCCCGACTAGATTTATTTATACTGTAAATGCTGTCGGGTTGTGGGGTAGCCAGGCCGGGTAGGTATAGCAGGAAAACTCGTAGTAAACTTTCACCATTCGTTTATTGGTCGAATTAACAAGGAAGGAACAAGCAGGAGCAGCAAAAGAACAACCAGTAAAAGGATCCGTAAGGAGCCTTCAAAGGAACCAAGGAGAAGGAGCCGTCAAAGGAGAAAGAGCGCAAATACTTATTTGCGCTCCTTTTATATAAACATAGATATTAGTTCTTGAATACTGATTCAATACATTTTATATAGTTATTTACTTAGTTGATAAAATAGAAATATAATAAATTTTACAATTGGCAGAGTAACTGTCTAAGTCAACAGTTTGTGAAGGAATGAGTAAAATTTTAATTTAGGTTCCACACATCGGATATTTGAAAATAACATACAATGTTCTATTGAATTAAAATGAACAATATCGTGTTCTAAAATCAAAATAAATGCTATTTATGATGGCCAGCTTGTAAGCGGCCAGGAAAATAAGGTCGTATCATCACAATGCTCAGCTCCTAAATATGATAAACCGCAACAAAATTCGTTTAATAGTGCGTGAAAAGGTCACAGGCAGACGCAGCGGGGGACGTATTTTATAATATGTAGTGATTAACGCACGTTGTTTCCCTAGTCACTTTAATCATAAATGTTAACAATCCAACTTTTACCTAATTAAGCAATAGTTAAGTCACGATACGCAATACTAAAAATGTACTACTCGTTAAAATTCCTGTCTGTAACAGGGGCATACGTTACGTATTAGGTAATTTAATGTCAATTAAATCGTATTGCAATTGGCAATCTAATATTATAAACGCGAGAGTTTCTATATCTGTTACTCAATCACGCCAAAACGATTGACTGATTATATCAATCACGCCGAATCAACTGATTATATCCTGGATTCAGACAATTAAAACTAGCTCTACCATCTCCAAACTCTCAACTAACACAAAGACTAATAAACCTAAAAAGGAACCACTTGAGACTAATTACACAAGTCATCACATCTTTTTATTATCGGCATTACAGATAGTCCACTAGCAGCATGGAGACTGAAGAAACGGTCACCCACATCCTTCTGGAATGTGTAGGATTGATAGAATACAGGGCTGCTCATCTCGGTACCCCGAGAACCTTTCGGGAGGTATGTGACAACGTGTCTGATCGGCTTCCTGGAGGAGCTGGGATGGCAGGAGTAACTGAATTCCCGCATCACGAAAAATAGGCGCTAAGACGTCGAGTTGCGGAAACAGAGCCCGATACCAGAACCATATATCCTGGATTTTGGATTATCAACTTGAAGCAGTTGAAGTCCTTGAAGGCTTGACATAGTCACGGGAAGAATTTGTTATTCCTTTGTTCCATTTACACGCAGGTGAAACCGTGGACATAATAATATGTCAGATAATACTTTTTTAGGAACGCTTCATATTCTGAGCTACTTACGCTATAAAAATGTTATTTATTAAAGGGGTTAGCACTGCGCGGGAAAACCCGAAAAAAGTTATCATGTTGAGTGTACATATCAAATAATGACATCATTACATAGTTATAAAGACTGTTTAAATAGAAATACAAACGTGTTAACTAGATAATAAAATAATGTATGTCTTACTTGCTGCTGCTAAAACTATAAAGATTCACAAACTGTGAATGCAACTCGAAAATTGAGAAACTTTATAAATGATGGTATGAATAATAAATAATTGAAGAAAATTCATATTAAAATATTATTCTTATTATTACAAAACCAACAACTAATTAATGAATGGATGTAATAAAGCAATATTTAAATAAAAAGCTTTCAATTTGTGCTGTTAAATATGACAAATGTTTATTTTTAGGGTTCCGTACCCAAAGGGTGCCAACGGAAACCTTATTTCTAAGGCTCCGCTGTATGACCCTCCGTCTGTCCGTGACTGTCACAGGGCTGTATCTTTTTAACCCGAAATAGGTAGACCCTTGAAACATTCACTGAGTGTGTATTATTATGGCCGCTATAACAAAAAAATTAAAAATAAAATAAAGTAAAAAATTAAAGGTTTTTATCGGCGTTTTTTACTCGATTTAAAAAAATGGCAATAAAAACAAACGTATAACTATAATGCATACTCTTAAGTTAAACAACAAATAATTAAAACCGGCCAAGTGTGAGTTGGACTAGCGCAAATTTTTTATTGAACTATTGTTATTGTATGTTGGTACGGAACCCTTCGTGTGCGAGTCCGCCTTGTACTTATCCGGTTTTTGCTAACTGTCACGCATACCATCTTATATTGAACAGAGTATAGTATTATTTTTATTAGTTTCGGTATATTTACACGTCAGTAACAACGAAATTAGCTAATGAGTGGGACAAACATGTGAAATTGTCAGTATGTACATCTCTTATATAAACTACTGAAGTCCGGGTTTACAGACAAATAAGAATAATTGTATTTCGATTTCATTGTCCAAGGTGCAAAACTAAAAAATCGTAGCATACCTACAATAGGATATGAATCGTGGTATCAACTAACTTCCAACTATTATAAGTCGGAATATTAGAAAGTATTTATTGGAAAAATCGGTAGGTGATCGCTAAAAATACTTTGAACTTATTCCATACCGTTTGAATAAGTACCTATACTATTAGAAGTAAATACCAGGTACTATTATTAGATTATAATTACATGTCGACAACTGAAATCAATATAACTGTAGGTAACAACTATCTTACCTCAATTTAATTTGTATGTTCTACTAGCTGATTGCCCGCTACTTCGTGCGCGTTGAATTAGAAATACAATTCACCCCCTTGGGTAGATAGCGTGATGTTAAATAGCCCATAACTTTCCCCTAATCATATGCAAAAATATGTTTTCAAATCGGTCCAGTAGTTTTTGAGTCTATAGAATACAAGCAAACAAACAAAAATGTTTTTATATATTAAAAGATTGTTATTTTTAATTATACTAAAATTATAAGAACTAAGATAAGTAGGTAGGTATGTATTTTTAATTGCCAATATTAAATTTTTTGAACCACCCATTTTTATTAGTTTAATGAAAAGTATAAGACATGTATTTTTTTGTTTAGTATTAAGATTTTATTAATTAAAATAATTCAAAAAAGATAGACAAAATAATTGCGTTGCATTGGCCAATACTGACAAAGAAAAAAATCATGTTATCACTTTTTTTTAAAGATAAACCTCAATATTCCTCTCTTTCGTATTTTTCAAACAAGTAACTCGACAATTAGTTATATTAAGCATTGTACCAGATAAATGAAATTTAGTCCATTGCCCATTGGTAATACAAAATGACTGCTTCGTCTGGGAATCGAAAGGGAATCCCTACGTCAAACCTACATTAACAATTTAGGTCGCTAAGCAAAAAAAACACGTTTAATTTCACTGATCACCATACGATTAATGTAGTTCCCACAAAATAAAACAATAACAACGATGACAAATAACTCGCACGAAGATTTGTCGTATCCACTATTATCAGATGTCGTTAAAGCTTCCCAACTCCATCGCAAACGTGATTTTGTTCAAAATCGCATAAGATCTTATAGGTACATTATACACTGCATAACGCCTAGCTAAGTAGGAGGGTACATGAGCTCGTGATACCGTTACAGTGCCCTAGCAAGTAGATAGGTACTAGATATCTTGTATAGGTACGTAGGTATAGCCGACCAAACGGCCGGAATGGGAAATAAATGTATTATGTACGTACGCCATAATTATCTCCCTAACAAATCGAAATTAAATGTTTCTTTTAAAATTAGACTAATTTATTTATTTCGTAAAATACGCCTAATATAATCTGTTGGAGATGGCGTCTTTTACAAAATAAATAAATAAGTCTTTAATAATTAATTAACTTCAGGAATTAAAATCGAATTATTACAATTAAATATTAAATTTATAGCGACTTCGCACGGGTAGACAAAAACGACAAACCAAATTCCCGAAGGAATGATACGTTTTCCCCTGACCAAAGTAACCTACCCATGTCGCTCTCCAGCCTTTCATATTTTTTTCTTCACAGGTTGCCTTATACAGCGGAAGACTAAGTATCCCTCTTTTAGCCTATAGTATTTATCAGTGCAAAATATCACGTCGACCCGTTGATCTGTTTTAGAAGGACAAACAAACAAACACATGAACAAAAACACACCGCAAGAATGAATAAGAATCTAATTATCTCTGCCGAGTTGTACAACAACGATCCTCCATCGATATCGTATACGTTCCGCATGTTTACGTCGCAGTAAATAACAACACTTTGTTAGATACTGTACGGATGAACCGTCACGTATTTACTATAATAATAAACAATAAGCTGCATTCGCATTATCGCAACATGGTCAGGTAATCATCTCGTCTATTATGTAATTTAATAACAATATTGTGAGAGTTATTTTAATAGATTTTAAGAAACAATTTATTGTTTTAATTGGTCAATAAAGAAAAAAACAATCTCTTGTATTATCTAAGTGACGATTGTGAAAAGAACTCGTAGGGTTCATTAGATAGTTTAGTTGCAGGTATCTACCAATAATCACGCTTTTTTATCCTTAAGAGGGGTAGGTCTCTGCCTCTCTACAATCGAATGCCATTTGCTACGATCCTGACATACCTCTTTCGCTTCTTTTCATACATGCTCGGCGATTGCCTTCGATCAATACATTTTTTATATGTTCAATAAAAGTACACCTAGATCGTCTTCTACCAGTATTTCCTTTTACTACAGCCATATAAACCTTTCAATCAATCTTTCATCCTTCATTATTTCAACAAAAGTTGCAGTTAGATAACTGGAAATGTATCTACAAGCTATCTACAAGGAAAAAATAAGAAAATTAAAAAAATAAATTGATATTCATTAAAATATTACATACTAGCTTTCCGCCGGCTTCGCCCGTGGATATTTTCGACCAAAATAAATTCAGGGATATCGCAGCTTTCTATTAGTGAAAGAACAGCCACACTTACAAAATCTCTTTATAATATTAGTATAGATTAGCCACTAATTATCAGCGATCTAATTATAGATAAAAATTACAAATACTGATTTCACAAAACCTATAATAATATTGAATGGAAACTGGGTGTTCTACCTGTTTCTATGTATGTAGACTATAACAAAGTACAAATAATTAAAATAATAATTACATATTTTTTATGCTTTATAGACATTTATAGGCAAGTAAGTAAAAGGCATTAGTTAAATTGCGGATGAAGATCGATTGGATGCCCTCGATCACGTGCCAGTGGCTGCATCCTTGTAAACTAGTTACCTACTTGATTTCTTAAATGTATGTTATTAGACTAGTAACATATTGTGCAAAGTATATCTAATATAAAAAAACAATATTTGTTTGTTTGTCTCAAAACTAAAAAACTACTGCACCGATTTTAAATTTTGCATTTGATCACACTACCTACCCAAGGGGTTAATTGTATTCCTAATACAACGCGTACTAAGTAGCGCCATAGATAAAATAATAATTAGTAGCGCGCAATCGACTAGTCTAATATATAAAATTTTAAAATTTGTTTGTTTGTTCGTATATTCTATTGCCTCAAAAAGTACTGGACCGATTAGAAAAATCCTTTTTGCATCTTATTGTAAGGTAAGGTAAGACTATTTAACATCACGCTACCTACCCAAGATGTTAATTTTATTCCTATCACAACGCGAACGAAGTAGCGGGCAATCAGCTAGTTCTAAATAATTATTGCATAAAAAGTTATTAATATTTATCTGTCTAAATAAGCGTTCTTTAAATTAGATATCCTAAATTGGTCGGTCGGTGTTTGTGTGTTTTATTTTATTACAGAAGTATTCTTCAGTTGAAAACAGTTACAGAGTTGTTAGGAAACTCAAAGCAGTGAACAAATTGTATTATGAATAACATGTTATCTTGTCTTTATTATGAGAAGTTCAAAATAAATACTATAGGTATTTTTAAGAAGGTATCTAGAGGATCCACTATATCATGTTGAAACTCTGAATTGGTATTATGATCCTAAGAAAACAGAACATATCGCACAAGAACTAAGGGGCGAGAAGGCAGGAAGTCATGAGATTGATGAACAATTTCGTAATTACCGGAGGAACGTCTATGCAAACAGCCCTATTGAGCGATGTTCCGTCCTGCCCTAGATTAAATAATAATGTTCTGTTAATGCGGCAATTATTCTCCTGCCTTCGTTTTGACATACTCGCTATTCGCACGGGTTTATTTATCGTTTCAATTTTAAATATAATACCTATGCCACTCTTAGAAGGGTAGGTACGAGAACATTTCCTTATTTGCCCTCAGATCCTTAAAACTGATAACAACAACATAACACACGAAGCAACAAAAGTTCACGTATCCTATAGGAAAAGTGTCAAACGAAGTTACGACAGCTGCTTATTGGTGTTTTGCCGCAAGCCCGCTTTCCACGTCACGGCCAATTTAAGTGGTCGGGAAACACGTCGAAAAATAACTTTCTCATTATGAAGAGAAACTCGTAATAGCACAGTCGTGATGTTTACTCCAACATGTCTCTTGAGCTTTTCATATATGAATAATAGAGATAACCATTTTCCATAATATATTCCACTTCGGCAATGAAATCTTCTGTTTCGATTCCCACGGGCAGATTAAAATAGATTCAATAGGAAGACGTTTTATTTGTCACAAAATATATTTGTATGAAGGAAGGAAGAAAATAAACCTTTAAATAGGTCAAGTTCGCGCATACTAAAAATAAACGTAAGCAATAAAAGTATGCAAACGTTGATAAAATTGTCGCTCCATCCTCTCTGCCTACCCTTTTGGGATACACGCGTGATTTTTGTAGGAAGACACATCAAGAAATGTGTTGATGCAGTTATTTTTTCACTTTATGGAGTCGGTAGAGTAAAAAAAAATTCGAGATAGATTTTATTCAAAATCACGCTGCGGCGCTGTAACGGATTATAGGGTTTTTTTTAAATTGAAATCCCTGACAATAACTCCCCCATCACTGATACTTTGCAGTTTGATAATTTACCCTTCGTTAATCGGACGTTTTGGTAAGTAATTACAGAGATAGATAAGATAGAGATAAACAGAGATATCCTGGAATAATACTTAGGATACTAGGAAAACAAAAGGTGATGTCTGAAAATAACCGGAGTGATTCCTAATTGTCTAGAACATTGAGTGATGGTCAAGCATGTCTCATGATGGCCTTGGTGTGGGTTTTTTAAGCACAGATCAAAGGAATCTGAAGAAAAATAGCGTGCAGTGCTTGCTACCCGAGCAACGATACCGAATAACTTGTGTGTAAACAGCAGCAGTAGTCTTACATAAACAGAAGCACAATATTTAAAAAAAATTAAAACCTTCACGAGTTGCCTTACAGTTCCCGGGAACCGTTGCCGGCCCCAAAGTATTCCTCATTTAGCCGAAGATTTTTTGAGGCAATACCTAACGAGTGGCCAGCTCTGTTGAGGTATGTATATGGAAAAGTCTCTTTTTGTACGGTTTGTCGGTTAATGTACATAGTTTTTTATTATAAAACCCATTGGTCGGATGTGGGGATCGAACCCGCGCCTTCTCAGTTGTGAGCCGACGATTTACCCACTCGACCACCGGACGCGAAATATAATGTTCTTGGAGGACTTAAATCTGACAGATACGTAATTACGTAGGTACCTATATTTTTACAATAGCATTGTACTTGTAGACGGACGCAGCCGAGACTGGCATTTCCGTGAGCAACCCAGCTGTAGAGCGTAATAAAACAATGAACCTGATACTTGTATTGAGATAACATGAGGAGTATCTGGCATGTAGGACGATGCCAGCGACGCGATGGGCCGGATGCTGTGCTCCGGTCAATCACTATTAAGCTGACTGCACACTTTTACTTGATGATCAAGGTAAATGTGAATAAGACTTTAGGTAATTCTACAATGTAAGAATGGACAGAATGTTCAATACATTCATTGTTGGGAAAACTAGTATTGTAATGTTGCCATCACAAAATCATTAGTGAGTGTAATTACTTGCTTGAAATATATCGACATAATAAGCTCTTATTGCAGAACTTCTAAAATAAACACAATTTAAATTACATTACATTATTTTAGACTTTAGAGGGGGAAGTCAGCGATCAAAATCCAATTTTTAATCAAATTTTTCAGTAAACCTGATCTATTTACCAAACTGAAAAAAATAATAATTGATCTTAAGGATATGACAAATCCTGTTATTGTATTGAAAATATGATTAGAAACATTTTACTCCATAGAAAAAAATCCTAAATACGCCTCTGAAAACTTTTTTTATCAAATTTTATGGCTATAATATAGATGGTATCATTACAAAAATGTACACGAATATTTTATTGGTAATTGGCCATGCTAACTTTTTGAACAGAAACGAAGATCTCGAAACCGTTTCGAGATATAAGCTTTCAGTACAATTTCTATTTATCAGATTTTAAATTAAGTCTATACTTTTTAAGATATTCAATAACAAACAATAACCTTAATTTGACCGATGTATGACGTCATCTTAAGCAGTATGAAAAAATAATTCCTTTGCCTACAAAAAAGGGCAATCGTCAATCTTTGAATGACATCTTTATAAATTATATTTTACGTGTAATTATTTTCTTTGTTATTAGGACATGACGGGATGTAACACTATTTACTTGCCATTGTAAAAAACTATTCAATTTAAATAATTATAAACACGAGTATATAAACAAGAGTAATTTTTAGGTTAGTCGACCTTGACTGACGTTTGCTTGACGTTAATTTGATTGACTGTCACTTTTTATGTGTAGTGGCCAAGATTATAATCCTGTTCTTAATTCTTGTGACGTCACGTTTACTTTTCGCGGGTAAAATTTGTAAAATATATTAAAAATAGACGCAATGGATAAAAAACAAAAATATCGAAATTAGTTTCTTAAAATGGGCTATATTTTCAAAACAAATTATAAAAAAAGTATATTATAAATATGTAGCATGGCCATTTCATTGTAAAATTTTGTCTATGTTCTATAAGATTTTTTTTTAATTGCGTTTTAAGCAGATTGTCGCTTACGTTAAATTCAATATGACTCACGTACTATTTCTATCCTGCTCGCGTGCGCACGATTCTACATAAATGCGTTCTGCTTGCTTAGTCCGGACTTCCGGAGGAGAACTCCGTGCTAATCAGACGTGTACCACTTTGTGCCAGGTCGAATAAATCGTTTTTATTCGTAATTATAGTAAAAAGAACGGGTGCCAAAATCACCTCTACATCGTAAGAATAATTAAAAAATTAATAAAAAACCAAAATGTGTACCTAAATGTGTCTAATACTGGATAATTTACCCTATTCACATATAGCGCGTGGTGCGGGTCTAGCCACGCCTCCGCGAGGGGGACGAGGTAGAATCTCGTGCATTTTCCCATCGACCACTTCACCTTAAACCCATAAAAATTTCGAGGAAAGAAGATATTCAATTTATCTCTAAGAAAGGAAGCAAGATGCAGGAATATTTTCCGAGAAATAGTCTACGAGCGGACTAAAATTTTCATTACGGATGCGCCGCTGTCCGCGCTCGCTGCACGGATGCATTGCCATTTACGGAAACGGCATTTGCCATTACGACACGCCCACAATACAATTCCTATTGACGCAGACCTAAATCCCTAAACGACTGTAGGAATACATATAAATAAAAATACTACTTATGTAAAAGTGTGGTATTTTAAAGATTTAATTTTTTTCTAACAAATAATTAAGTAGTTACTCGGTAAGTATTGACTATCTATTTATCTATGGTCATCACGCCTTTTATCCCAAGAGGTGTCAGAGACAATCGAATACCATTTGCTACGGTCCTGACATACCTCTTTCGCTTCTTTTATATTCATCATACCTTTCATACAAATGCTCGGCGATTGTGTGTACCTACTTTAATATTATATGTATATATTTTCAATAAAAGTACCTACACCTAGGTCGTCCTCGCCCAGCATTTTTTCTTTCACTTCAGCCATATAAACCTGTTTAGTCAATCTTTCATCCTTCATTCTTTCACCAAATTATTTTTATTGACTTGACTTTGTTATTTTACTAGCGCTTCGCCCCGTCTTCGAACGTGAAAATTTTTGATTGGTTGATGTTAATGGTTACTGCTCCGCTCCTTTAGAGTCGTAGCGTGATGTTTTATACGGGCTATTTATCGCAAAAACATTTTTTTAAATCGGACGGATAAAATTCTTGGAGATCAGCGCTTCAACCATACAAACTCTTTATATTACATTAGTACTAGTAGGTATAGATAATAGATATAAGATAGATGACATTTGGCAATATTAAGATTAACCATGATAATGAAATGCCTTATGCTTAAAAAAGCATGAAAAAAAGACAAACAAATGCACAAATAGCCAACACGCTGCAAAATGTATTGTGAAATGAAATACAATTTACAGTAAATTATCAAAATAGTCTCATTTGTCACTGCGCGACTGACTGCAGACAAAATAAGAACCAGACTGGACACCATATGCGCGATCAAGCATGCCATTTAAGGTTCGGAGCCAACAAACACGAAGCAAAAACGAAAAACATTATCCTCATTTACCTAGTTTAGCATTAAGTTAAACTCGTAATCTTAAAATTATGCCATTGGCACGATTAACTAAGATTACTTTTCATCTTGAGATAATTTCAGCTAAACATCACAAAATAATACGTTATACTCGTACAATAACTATCAAAACTACTTTTATGCAAAACATTGGACATAAAAATCAACCGATGTGGTTATTAATTATGTAAAACATCCTTAGGAGAAAATACCGTAAACACGAACTCATTCAACATTTAAACTCGTTTTACTAGAATTTGTATATTTTCGATTTTTAAATAGATTCCACATATTTTTACTTTCACATGTATTGGAGACTCGTAAATTACACACTGACCGGAATAGCCGAACCGAAACATGCCAATGGAAATGCCATAATTTCACTCTCTATCAAATTCTAATTCACTAAAGCACACGCGACACGTGAAATTTCGATATGTATCGAATTGATATTTTTTGGTTTTATTGAAAGAGAATGATTGTTACAATTTTTGGATTTTTTGAGGCCAACAGCGTACGAGTTGATATAGATTTGGCCGAGAACTACATTCGCGAGCGTCCCGCGTTATAAAGGCCACTAAATACGATTCATCAGTTCATATTTATTTTTGGATACTCATTAAAATAACCTTTTATTTTATCAGAGCGCGACAGGCGACCGTGAATATTTTTTTTATATATAAAAGGAAACTCAAATAAGTAGCATGATGCCCCTCATTTTATTTAATTAGTCCAGTGGAAGTCACTGCTTTTACCATAATTAGTTGCTTAATTGCTTCTTTGGGATTGAAAGAAGGTCATTAGTTAATTAATTAAGATTAACAAATAAGTATTGTTTGCATGGATATTTTGAAAACATTATTATTATATTATTCACAGAATTCGCACGCGCTAAGCTTTTTCGGATGTTTACGTTTACGAAACTCGTCACAGATGTTATGGCAATTAAAACAATGAACAGCTAAACATGTAAGTTTGGGTGTCCAGGTCCACTGCAAATGCTAAAAACTTCCCGATTTTCCAAGAAAGTGGACACCCTAATTATATTAATGAAACCATGTTACAAATAGTTAAATAAATCTTATATCAACCTTAGCCTTTTGGTTTTAGATTTTTTTTACGCTATCTAGAGTTATTTTTATATAACATTATTGCTGAATATTCAAATTTTAATGTAGGTGTAATATTTGGTAATCGGCCGAAACAGTTTCAAATATTAGTTTGAAAGTAAAGCGATAATTCTAGTCAAGCATCACATTTGCATTTATTGAAGAACTTATTAATATTATGTTTTTAGCAATGAAGTGGAAAATTACATATTTCCCATCTGGAGAAATATCCCATTTAAGGAACAATATTATCAAAAAGTAATCTATAACAATAAATTATTATCTAGTAATAAATAACTAAATAATTAAGACTAATAGCATTTTTTTATAAACAGTAACCTTATCTCAACTGGTGTGAATTAGTATTTAAACTTAATTTATATGTTTAATTTTTCCTTACACTTTGAAGGAACCATTAGTCATTATTAATAGTCATTAGGCTGTCAATAAAAATAATATTTTAATTAATTCTTCTCCACCAAATTTGATGGTTTTTTATCAACTAAGAATTCTTCCACAATGCTCCTATTTTTGTTTTGGTGAAAATTGGTTCATAAATTTAAAAAAAAATTATTTCTTTTTTCAATAACTTTTCCTTTGTAAAATTTATAATCAGAAAATCTGATAAATTTTAATAGTACTTATGTACCCTATACACACTGAGTTTACTGAGTACCTACTATTTATACAAAGGATCCTCCAAGACTTCACACAAAGATATTTAAAAGATTAATAAAAAAACTAACAGTTCAGTTTGCTTTGGAAGTGGTTAGTGAAATTATTCCATTGTTACAGACTCTTTGAATTATAATATTTATATTTTTAATTTTGCTTTGACATCAGCATGAAATTGTTTGTTTTAAACCTTAAAAGAAAATTTGTATTGATATTTTTAGCTAAAATAATGTTTTATGATCAATAAGGAACCCTAGCATTAACACCCATTGTTAACAATCTTACATCTGATGAAAGGGTTGAAAGTTTGCACATAGGAATTTCAATATATTTCTGTATAGGTATTATGTTGTAAAGCATGTAGCAAAGGTTATCATATTGTAAATTAAAGAAGCAAGCACCACCTGAAAACATTATACCTACATGGTTATGTAATGTAAGTAATCAAAATAAGGAAGGCAGAGTCTATGTATCTATGTGGTTTAACCAGGAATTTGAGGAGGCTAGGGGTTGAGTTGTTGGTGTTGGATGGAACCCCTGATAAGACACCAAAAAAATATAAAAATAATTATTGAAGGCAAGAGAGGTTAAGGAAAAAGTGAATGTTGTGTCATACTATAGTCAAATTGAGAGTGGAGATCAGAGAAGAATGGTAATTACTTCATTGACAAGAACATAGCTCTTAAATAATAATTAAAAGTTCACAGAATACATTACAAAATCCACTTTTCTGAGGATACAACTAAATTAACCTGTCTTACTTATATTTTTTTATGTGTAATTTATAAACAAGTGTCAAAAATCTACCCTAAATAAAATTTAAAAATAATGTGGTGTTCTAATTTGTCTGTCTTGTTGGTTACACGCTTGGCAGAGTAGGTAGAACTCTAAAATTGTAAAGAAGTAAGAATAGCAGGTAAATGTAAACAAACAAAATTAAAGATTTAATGAATAAATTAATAAAGATTATCCAAGTAGGTATTCAATACTTGTATCTTATTCAACTACATTAATATGTTAGTAATGTATTATGATCAAATATATAAACTTTGTAGGTGCCTACCTATTAATGTATTGTATACAAATTACAAACTCAAAATTCACAAACTATTTATCATCTTCATTTATGCAATATAGGCATTTAGTTTATAAAAACAATACTAATCTAGATAAGGAAAGTTGAGTTGGTGATCAAAATCAATTTATAAATATATAATCTCATTAGAAATCACTGAAAATCAAATGTAGATATTCTATGAAGTGAAATGTCATGCATAGCTTAACTCACCATATCCGCATTTTTCAGTCTTTGGAGTGGAAGTCATTTTATTTATCTTGAACAACTGTTATGGCATATTATCACAAGTGTCCGGATTACTTTGTTATGATAAATAGGCTGACAACGATACAAATATTTAACAATAATCTACAAGAACCGACCGGCGGCCATGTTTAGAAACATTTTTCATATTGTTGAATTTCTACGACATTACCGCCATCTAGTGGGACTAAGGGACTTTATTTATGAAAGTTTTTATTTTATAATAATGGCTTGGATGCTGGTTCTTTCAGCAACTTGAGATTGCCATACTTAAATATTATTTTTGTTGCATTATGCCAATGGATAATAATAGTAATAAAAAGTCAGTACCCGTAAATAACAGAATGGTGAGTTCCCACTTCCCAAGTTTAATTCAATGACACACTGAACCGTATTATCTTTGAGTGTTATTAGGGATGTAATGTAGCATTACCAAAAAGTATCGATACTTACCGTGCAAGCACGAAGCGTGTAGAAAGAATCTTTATACTTAGACTAAAAATCTCAGTTAGAAATAAAAATATAATAATCCTGTTGTGGCAAAGCAAGACAAAAAGTAGCTTCGCGGAAACCGTGTTACCGCTACCAGTCCCTGTATTACGACATCAACAGATTAGTAATGTACGATAAACAGAATAGACCTAGTTTGAACGGTACACTCACTCTCGGCTAATCTGTGGATGGTAACCTTAATTTTTGTTAGTAACAGCTGAGACACGTAAAAACGTAGGCAGGGTAGACAGTGGAAGACGAGTCTTACTCATTTAGTTTATGCCCGCTAGTTCCACCATGAGAACTTTCTTATCCAGATTGACCATTGCCTGGGTCACTATGTTCACCATGAGCAGTTAACAACCTGTAGATAGAATATCTCTACTTAGACAAAATCTCAGTTAGAAAGTGAAAGAGATAATGTCCCATAGAGATAAAGCAAGACAAAATGACCGATTTATGCGACGTTACTCTTTGTTCTGTTTGTCACTACGGGAAATTATATTTATCTTTTTCTAACTGAGATTTTGTCTACCCAGAGAGATTATTTCCACACCGTCATGCTCGCACGATAGATAAATAAATAGATAAAAAATATAGCAATATAGCTACGTTAATAGGAGGATGATAATGAGCTTGAATATAAAAGAAGCGACAAAGGTATGTCAGGATCGTAACAAATGGCATTCGATTGTCTCTGCCTACCCCTCTTTGGGATAAAAAGGGTGATGATAGATAGATAATAAGCTTGAGTCTCGAATAGTCAAATTTCCATGGGTGAAGCCGGGGCGAAAAGCTAGTAAAATTATTATATAAATATTGTTTTCATCGTGGCAACACCATAAACAAAATCTGTAGTATGTATGGCAACACTGGGTATAATATTCATTGCTAGCAACACCAGAGGGTATATAAATAGTCACTAAATTAAAAAAGTAAAGTAATTGTCAATTGGCGCTCGACCATGGCGGACCCACTGAGCTTACTTCGTCAATATAATGTAAATAAGAAAGAAATCATCGAACGTGATAGCCAAATAATATTCGGAGAATTTTCTTGGCCAAAAAATGTTAAAACCAACTTTCTCACATGGGGGTAAGTACATTAATTTAAAGTTTTAATTTCCATGTTGTATTATTTTATTTTTACAATGTTTGCCAGTGTTTATACAGTTTGCTTTAATTTTGTTTACATTTCTAGGTCTGGGAAAGAAGGAAGCATCAAGGAATATTACACACTGGAATGTTTGCTGTTTATTCTTAAAAATATTAACCTTTCTCATCCTGTTTATGTCAAGCAAGCAGCCGTAAGGAACTTTCACATAAATCTTACAGTAACTGTTTTATCAACGTAATCAAAGCATTAAGACACATTTCAATCTTTTAGGCGGCGAATATCCCGGCTGTCCGACGTCCTGACCGTAAAGAACTCCTTGCTTACTTGAATGGAGAAACGGCTACCTGTCCTTCTATAGACAAAAGTGCTCCTTTGGAAATACCAACTCAGGTAAGTTATTGGTTGTTAACAATAGCTGGTGTCAAAAAATATGGGTCTTATTACTTTAAATATTGAAGCTCTTTTTAACTGAACTATACATATTAAGACATATTATACTTAACCACGATTGTAAAATTTTCCAGGTTAAAAGAACCCATGATCATGATGGGAGTGAACCAATGGCAAAAAAGCCTCGCATTGAGGAAACTCATGTCAAAAAGGTGCGAGAACAACTGGCAGCTCGATTGGATGCTCCGAAAGAAGCATCCGTTACTGTTGATAATATCAAGTGAGTGTACCTACCTCTTAAAAAGTTCCTCCATCTAAATAATTTTTAATTTCCTTAAAACTGAATTGAAATCTGAAAGATTTAACAATATTTTTCTGTGTTTATTTGCAGATCCCTGTCTGAAGCTATGTCTGTTGAAAAAATTGCTGCTATTAAAGCCAAACGTTTAGCAAAAAAGAGAACCACAATCAAAAGCAATGATTATTCTGATACATTAGGTGTGGTTGGATCAGATCTGAGAGCCATATTTGATTATGATGTGGACCATACTAAAGATATCATAAGTAGAGAGAGGCAATGGAGGACAAGAACTACAGTAATGCAAAGCAATGGAAAGGTATGTTTGGTGATAACTGTTTATATGTTTCTTTCCGCCCCAGCTTCACCTGTGTAAAATTTAAATAAATAAATAAACTGGCAATTTACTGGTAGTTTCTGAGATTGGTGCATTCAAACACTTCAGCTTGTCCAAATCTAACTTGACTCCTATCCTGTCATGTTTACATACTAGTTTTTAAATCTCGGCTCTTAATTATGTAGACAATATAGAATTAAAAACTTAGAGTTAATAATATATAATAATATAAGCATACTTTAACAAAGTCATAAGAACCTGTTTCATAGTGTGTAGATAAATTAATGCAATTATTATCAAATATATAATTAATATAAATTATTTTATTATAGGTATTTAATTTTTAAATACTTTGTTTCTAGAAACTAGAAACTTATTTAGACATTTTTAAAATTATTGAAATATCTGGTGAGTTTATGTTATGTTATAACATCTTAAATATTGTGATGAGTCAGTGAATTTCCAGGAAATATAAATTCTCAAATAATTAAGTAAATAACAAGTGATTAACCCATTCATATTTATTATTGCCTAATTATAGCATACTTAATGACTTTATTATTATAATAATGTTAGTTACTATGTATAATTAAAAAATTAATGAACCAGTTAATTACACATCATTAACAAATAAACACAACAAAAGTAATGGGAAATTTGTTGTGTTCACAACCCATTTTTACCTTTTGTGCATATTGCAGTAGGTACATAATATAAAAAGACAGCTCTGTAATTTAGCTGGCCTCACTTGTCTAAACTTTAACATAATCATCATAGTTTTTCATACACAAACTACCATAAAACTATACTTACAATATAATATTTTTTTAGATGTTTGCAAGGAGTATTCTTGCCCTACTCAGTAGTATAAAAGCTCGAGAGGAAGGTAGGCCGGGCGTGCCTCGTGCATTACCAGTGATGGTGGTCCCACCTACAGTGTTCCCGGCGCAGCAAGCTCAGTACAATAGATACGATCAAGAAAGATTTATTAGACAGAAAGAAGGTAAGTTTCCATCTACTTGCAACACTGCCAATGATGCTGATATTTATATATCTTTAATCAAATTAACATTATATTAACAATCTGGTGTTTGTGTTTGTATGCTACGTCTCCAGGGCTTTGTTTTTTTATCAAAGCTGGAGAGTTAACTTGAAATTCAATGAAGAACTGGGTTTAATTTAAGTAGAGGTGAAGAATCTCTGTTACTGTGATCTCACAGTAGTTTTTTTTGGTTTTTGTCGATTTCGACTTGCAAGAGGGTTCATATATATACTTTGGGAAACAATTTTTTATAGTATTTATTATTGTTTTACAGAAACGGAGGGATTCAAGATTGATACTATGGGCACATACCACGGCATGACCTTGAAGTCTGTGACTGAAGGTCCCACAGCGCCGGCAGCCGCGAGGGCACCTCAAACACCGTCACATCCCTCGAGACAAATGACTCGTAAGTTCTCCTTCAATAGTTTAGTTAGTGTATTAAAAAAATATACTAAATCGATAATGTCGGTTTGAAATCCAACAATCAAAGAGTAACAATAATTTTGATTTATGTAATTGTAATTTATATTATTTATTAACAAATAGCTCACTCGATGGCGTGTTCCGTACATTTTTTATTTATTTTCAAAATATCCCTGAAATTTTCATCAAAATACATTCAGCAGTTTCTGGAACAGACCGACGAACCAAAAATTCTAAATCATTTATGCTTCATTATTGTGTAAACAATTTACATAATTTTTTATTTGTTTAGATAAAGTTTTTTTAAATAAATTTTCTACACAGAAAGCGGCCCCGTTCCCGCCATGACGAGTGTGCCAGGCACGCCCAGTCGTAGGGAGTTGTTGCCAGTTGCCGCGGCGAGGATTCCGCCCGGCAGTGCTGGGAAGAGGCCGTCCCGCACACCCATCATTATTATACCGGCCGCTACCACGTCTCTCATTACCATGTTCAACGTGAAGGATTCGCTGCAAGATCTCAAGTAAGTATAATTTGAATAATTCCTTCCTGTTCCTTTCCGTTTCGGCTTTGTTCGTGGATGTTTTTTATATAACTGCTAAGCCTAAATCAAGTATATATATTTATCACAGCAAAGTCTAAATCAAGTTTCATAAAAATTCATTAAGCCTAAACATTGGGCCTTTCGAAATTAACATCAGACACTTAAATAGATTACATTTATTTATATAGATTGCAAATTTTGAGGCTACCTAACGACTGATCTTTCAGTTCAAGCCAAACATTCATTCATCCTTTCATGTTTAGATAATTTTTGATGAAGCTTCTGCCAATTCTCTCATACATACTTTTCTTGCTTCATTTACACTCATATATCATTTTATATTATGCTAGCTTTCCGCCCCGGCTTCGCCCATGGACATTTTCGAACAAGATAAAATATCGGATATACGTAGCTTCCTATTAGTGAAAGAATTTTCAGAATCGGTTCAGTAGTTTCACCCCTACATCCAAACTTACAAACTTTATCTCTGTAATAATATAAGTATAGATAGACTATTCTTTATTTCTTTTTATTTTATTCACGGGTTGCCTTACAGCTCCCGAAACCGTGTTACGGTCCCAGGGTACCCAGCGGAAGACCAAGTATAGACTATTAATGATATAATTAAACCTAATCTGTTTAATATGGACAATTTGCAAACACTTCTCTGGCTGCGACAAAAGATATAAAGGCAGTGACGGTGTATTAATATTTACATTTTCAATTGCAGATTTGTACCTGTAGAACAGAAGAAAGCTGAAGGTGCCGCGCGCGAAAATGAAATTCTCTTGCAGCGACGTAAAGGCCAATCTGCTGATGCTAGCATACCCAACAGTGTCGCGACTATGACGGTAATATATCTTGTTGCTATCTAGGCTTCGTCCGTGTATTTAAATATTACTGTTAACGCCACCCCATTAGCGTAAACGCTATAATGTAGTCCAAGAATAATTATCTTGCAAATTCTCAAGATATCTGGATGAAACAAAGAGTAGATTTTTAAATATTTTATAATGGGTACCCACTGTATTCGCTGGAAGTTTCCATCAAAATTCAATTAGCTGTTTCGGACTATTCGACCGACATTTTTATAAACAGTTATTTATGCTTAAATATTAGGTATTGTGGTGGTCATTTTGAAATCACAGACAATCACATTCAAATATCTGCCTTAATCCTGTATCAAAGTTAATGTTTGATACGCCTATTTTAATTTTACCCTCTAATGACGAAAAATAAACAAACGAATCAAAATTAAATGTTTCTTTTAAAACTAGACTAATTTATTTATTTTGTAAAAGACCCATCTTTTGGAGATCAGTTGAACTACACTAACAGTGCACGGGTCATCTAGTTATTTATAGTATTATTATTTTTGTGACAGTAATAATAATTGTGAATACAATTTCAGGTGCCGTACCGTGTAGTAGATAATCCCGCTCGATTGACGGCCGCCGAATGGGAGAGAGTTGTGGCAGTATTCGTACAAGGGCCCGCATGGCAGTTCAAAGGGTGGCCTTGGGATGGAAATCCTGTGCAAATATTTGCTAACAGTGAGTGTTTTTTTTTTTCATTTTATACCAAAGAAACGAAAAATCTTCGTACATTTTTCCTGTGCCATCTGTGATCTTGACAACGAAGTTAGCCATATTGCTTTTAACTTAATTAATTTGGAAAAATTAAAGTTGTGCTGTAATGTGCTGCCTCGTTGAATACAGGCAACCTTGTGTACTTGCCCATAGATAGCTTAGGCTTTTTTAGACCGTTGTTTTTGATTTGCACATGTGTTGCGATAGAGACGATGTTCTACAATAATAATAACTTCACGGTTCCCGGAAAGTCCGGGCAAATGTGTGTACTGTCTTTGCCTGATTCAGCAATGTTCCCGGACATAAGGTTGGATATTTTTGGGTCGGGCATTGTACGGACTGGTCGTTTTTTGAAAAAAGTCCACCAGCCTAATGTTTTACATTTATTTTTTCAGTTTGCGCTTTCCATTTGAAGTACGACGAGATGAAACTGGACGCGAACGTAGCTCGCTGGGCCGTCACTGTGCTCAACCTGAGTCGCACTAAGCGGCATCTCGACCGTGCCATACTTATGGGTTTCTGGGAGACGCTGGACAAGTAAGTTTACACAGTTGTTAACAAACAATCCGAACACATCTTCCCGGCCTTTTTTGCTATTTGTCGATTTTGAACAGAAAGCCTGCTGCTGCACTTAGTGGACCTAGAAGTGTCACTTCTTTAACTGGTATAGATATCTGTTATTTTTAGAAGTGCCCTAGAAGTAGGTAATTTCCCTCCGAAACACGAGAATTCGATTAAAGCACATTCAGATATTTGGTGCTTCGCATATAGGACGATAATGATTCCCTTATAATAGAGACGTTAAAGATGATAAATAGAGAATTGATTGTGACACATACGTGAAATTAGGCCTAAACACAAAATATTTCACATTAAACTGTAACTTATTATGAGATTCGCTAACAGATATGAGCTTGAAGTCTGTAAATTTCAAATAAGCTAATTGGAATTTAAATGTTATCGAAATATATTTCTAACAGAAACCGTTTTTTTTATTTTTCAGGCACATGATGAAGAACAAGCCGCATTTGAGGTTTTAAATTGTTAGTTAGATTTAGTAAATTTTGTCTGTTTTGTTTTACATTATAGTAAGAGGGAACCTAGAGGCACCCCCAAACTGATGTTGTATGTTTATTTAGGTACTATTGTAAGTAAGTACATTAGGTCTTCTATACATAATAATATGTACAGTATAATTTGACGGAAATTTTCGCATTTTTAAGCTTTTTGTTAGAATATTTGTATATTTTTTTACGTATAAAAATTAGATTTCCTGAAGCCCTTGGCTTGCCCTAATTAAGGACGGAAATGCTTCCACTAGCCCTGCTAGTAGTGATTTGTAAGTACCTAGTCCTTCCAACTGGTAATAATTTTAATTTAAATGAATTTATCATATAAACAGGTTATATTGGCAATAACTTTCAATTAAAATCCCACCGGCCACGTTTTCTAATGTTCAATTTCTCATCTAATATTTCTGAACATCATATGCTCTTAGTAATAGTTTTCGATATGGTGTTGCAATAGTAATTAATGGAAGGACATGTACAATCAATGACATATTTCAATTATCTTCACATTGTATTTTCTAAGAACTGTTTGTAATGGAACAGAAATAAGCTTGACTGTACTTAATTTGTAAATACCTAACTTTTTAAATCGCTCGTCTTAGTTTTGTTTGTCTTGTATTATATTAAACATGGACATTTAACTTTTATTTTCAAATTAATTAGATTATGATGTTCTCATTATTTTTATGCCTATGCAATTATCACCTTCTTCATATTGTAAGATTATTGTAATGAAATCTGTATACTAAAGTTGTAGTTATAATTCAAGTTACCCATCAATTAAATATTTACACCAGTAAGCAGTCTTGCAATATTTATCTAAGTATTGATGTTATATAATGTATTGTATACATTTATATAAAGAAATAAGAAATATGCTAAAATATAGTAATTTCTTTGCTTTCTCATACCTTATAAAGGTAAGTCAAATATTTTTGTGTGGTAATTAGAATAATTTGTCGATAATAAAATAGTTTAGTTATTATTATTATAGGTATATTTAGATATAAGAATCTTTATAAGACAATATACACTTACTTATTTTCAATGACTGGTGAATTACCAGATTTTCAACTCAAATTATTAAAACTAATTGTTTTAAACGTGAGTTTTTATTTACTTCAGTCACTCGTACCATGATTTTTATTTAAACTTTCATCCCCAATTATGGTCTTGAGTTTATAGAAAAATCCCATAGAAAAAAGCACTTTCAGTTTTTCCCGAACTTTCCAATTTTATTTCCCTAAACACCATATTCAGACTATTACGAACATCTATACTAATATTATAAAGAGGAAAGATTTGTATTTTTGTATGTTTGTTACGAATAAACTCAAAAACTACTGGACTTACCAACGAAAATAATTTAAATTTTATTTAGGTATAGTTTCTTATTAGACCGTTAAGAGAGCTGTTTGAACATATTTAAAAAAATATATATAAGGAAGTCTTCAATAAAAGGGAACAAATAATAACACTTTCCTGCCCCGCTGTGATAGATAGACATAATTTTCAACGCCATTATTTATCTTTATAATCAGGCCGCTGGTTGTAATAATTGATTACTGAGATAAAAATAAAACTAACCATTACATCGGATGTCTTTATTTAAACTTTATTCAGTAATTAATATGTATGTATATCATATTGTATGTAACAAGTAAATAATTTTCGTTTGTCTCACAAAGGGGTATAAGAATGTTTCTTTGTACCTACATTTAAAACTAAAACCATTATTTACCCATAACAATATCACATCGTTAGGTGTGTTTTTGAATCTGAAAAGTTCCAACAAGTTTGCTGTAAAAATAATAATTAAGCTCAAAATAATGGCTAAACGAAATATTATGTTCCGCAATAAATTATTTTATAGACACAATACAATTTTACAAACAATTTCAAGCAATACCTTTTATTCTGGTATATTTAAACTAAAACCACTTTGAATTATGATATACAAAAACTTGTAACAAATCAAACCACTTCACAATAATATGAGCATAATATAATAAAATCTAAATTGTTAAAAACACGTTCTAAACAACAAGCTCTTCGAATAAAAAAATTACTGTTAGCAAATAAATATATGAGCAGCTCATTTTGCCCCGGTAAGGAATGATAGGACCAAATTATACCGATCGCAAACGTTCGCCGTCTCTTATATTATTAATATTTAATGTAAACGGATAGTACTTTCAAGTCTTTCGAAATTGGGACAGCGAAACCTCTTAATTTACTTATATTATACTTATATAATTTATTTAAAGTAATTAAAAATATTGTGGAAAGTAATACATTTTGAAACAAAAATGTGAAAAATTATCGTAAACATGACTTGTGACATGTTGTTCAAGTTATAATATGTTTGTCTCTCTCTCTATCATATTGAATGACAGATTTGTTGGAGTGAGAAAACAGTTGTTTCGTTTTCCGTAAAACGATAAAAATAAAATGTATCTGATAATGAAATATTTCTAAAATCACTGTCCCAAAAATACAATTCTGTTGAATACTTAATTTTCACTAAAATGTATTTGCGAACTACCTACATACTATGAGCTTAGCACAATCACTCATAGTGACATTATTAGGACTCAGTGTCTTGTTGATATTCTCTTCCACCTTGCTTTACCATATTTATATAAATAATTTGACTTTAAATTGACTAATTTTTATATTTTAAAACGATTTTAGTACCATTCATATAATGAATTATCTTATTACAAAAAATCTGAATACAATAGTGAATATTTTGAAATACACAAAGGTTGTAAAACACGATGAAACAATATTAACAAGCACTATAAGACCGTAGGAATGATTCGTGCAAACTAATGAAATGACGTGAACCTAAACTTCTTATTTAAAACATGTATATATTGCCTTCAGTGTTATTATATTTATAAATACTCAACAACGTATTCATTAATATTAAGTAAATTAATAGACATTACAGTACTTTTTCTAAATTACAAATGACGTTTTTAAGAGGTTTACATTTCTTCAGTGTGAGATTCATTGCTTTTAATAATAATGAATGAAGTACCTAACAAGAAAGATGCGCTCATTTCTATTGGCTTTGCTTTCTAGCATACGTATAAGTAATATTTAATTGCCCCAGTGGGTTATTATTTAACCTATGTCACAAATATCTACTAGATAATGTTAATCATACGTTAGATATAATTATATTAAAATATTCACCTCGCGGAGGCAAAATCACTTTTATTTTCTTTACAAAAATAAGCGCTTCTTCCCTACAGAAATATGTAGAGACACTGTAATATCCACTGTACTTTGTTTATAAGACTTTTTGTATGAAAATAATTTTGTCAAACCTAAACAAATATAAGTCAAATTTTCACAAATGCTTCTTTAAAGTCTAGCAGAGACTTATATGTTAAAACATTCTAATACTCAAACGTAGTTGATGTTGGCACCACCTCGAGCACCATTTGCAAGAAAACTGTTATTTTATCTGGAAAACAAAATAAATAACAATGACAATGTAATTATTAAGGATTTTTTTATATATGCTTATGTTATGTGACTTTTGATTTTCAATTTTATTTTTATATGGCTTTATATCTATCATCATGCCTTTTATGACAAGAGGGGGTAGGCATATGACAATAAATGAAAGGGCTCGTTATAAGGAATACAAATTTATAATTTTAAAATGCATAGTTTTAGTTTAAATTATATTAAAGAAAATTGACCCCCCCCCCCTATCATCGAAACTGTGTAGTCTAAAATTTTGAAAAAATAGGGAATATATGGATTTTCTTGTAGTTTACAGCAAAACCTAAACGAAAATCCTGTCTTTCTGACCGAAAAAATGGTCTCGGTGGTGACTCGCAATTACTATAGTCGTTATACTATACTTACCCATAAACGGAAGAGAATATCCCCACTTGACGAAGGGCACATAGACTAGCAGTCCGCAGAATATGAAACCTGTCGCATAGAGGTATTCCCACTGCGGTTTGTCTATGATTGGAGCTACCACCAAATATGCCGAGACGAGTAACACCAAGTAAGGAATTACTATGGGAACCTGATAAGATAATATTATATTAATTGTTAAATATAAACAGTAGGATTCTTAACTTAAATATTACAATCTCATAAAAGATATAATTACATAGTGCGTACCTACTAGCTAGCTAAGGGGGTAAGGGGAGAATGGAATATTGATTTATGTAGGTATAACCGAGCAACCATACACCTAGCTAGGTAACTGGCTGGAAGAGGCTACAGCAAGCCTCAAGCAAGACCTAAATCAAAATGTCTAGTGCAGAAGGCAAGGGGAAACCACTGCACTATTCTTCCCAAGAAAGTTAACTATGGCGAGTCAATACAAGGTGCGTCGCGCTGTGGACCGCCATGATTGACCACGACTGCTCTGTCAAGAGCACGACTGAGAAGAAGAACTAGGTTCTAGCTGTTTGCCCGTGGGGCCCATACTAACTTGTATACTTAGGAGGGACGATTTGAAAAAAAGTAGCCTATGTAACTTAAAACTAATATCTCCGTATCAACTCGGATCGTATCAAAATCGGTTCAGTGATTTAGTTGTGAAAGCGTAAAGGACCCATTCGTCCAATAACCGGCGCGCCGCCGTACGGTCCATCGAAACTGACCACAGACTCGTCCAATTCTTGTAACAAACTGTCCGCCTAGATCGTACGGCGGCCGGAATGGGAAATTTTCGGTGCGATGCCGGACCAATGTGTGGCCTACTTTACAGACAGACAGAGAGTTTTTTTTTTCACATTTATAATATTAGTATGGATTATAGATCTCTTGACGTAGGTACCTAACTTTAAACAATCCTAAAATTTTATTAAAATCTAATTGCTTTTGAATCCGTTATCTAAACTACTCTATTTCAACAAAATTGTCGCCATCGCAACGAAATTAAATGCAGGATTTGAAATTGAAAATTGTAATTGAACCAAGATAGGTAAATTGTTAGTATCTAATAGGTTGGTATAGTATAGGTAAATATTGAATAAATTACTTTATATGGCCTAGGTGCATGTGGCTTTGTTCGTCTCATCACAATCAGGGCCAGCATCGCGCCGCCATAGAATATCCACGCGGTGAACGAAAAGAAGTCGATCAACGAATCTATCGTCCCATACAATACCATGGCGACCGCTATCACCGACTGGAAAATACAAATAAAATTAATGAAGCAGTGCATATCTGATTATAAGGGCAATAAGTAACTATTACTTTTGAGACCCTGATAATTTGCAGATGTTCTACAATGCAGATGTAAGCCAATAATTCATCTAGAAACATCTATAATATTTAATAGTTTCACTGAATGAGTTTTACTGGCGGGAAATTATGTAGCGTGCAATCAAATCATTAGATTAACGAAAAATGTGATTTCTGAGTATAGGAATATATATATTTACATGGAAAATAAGTCCTGGAGCTGGGGTGAACCGACGTATGTGAACATACGATAGAATGTCCAAAAGATGGCCTTCACGTGACGCAGCAAAACATAATCTGAAAATTCACAATTATTAATTCAGACGTTCTAACGAAGATGTTCTTTAATATACATCTTTAAAATATTTTGACAAACATTTAAGGTAATACCTACTGGCCCGCGACGTCATACGCGCAGACCACTGAAATAAACACAAAGTAAAAAAAGTGCAAGAATTACCAAAAATTTAGGATGTATGACCATCACTCATTACTACAGCTACTATATAAATAGATAGGTACCTACTATAAAAGCTGGCACATTTGATATTTGAATTTTTGATAAATTTAATGAATTTCAGCGTCAGCTCTTGTTTATCGACGACAATAACGGACATATTTTTACCTCCTTGGAAAACTTTAAATTGTAACATTCTAAATAAGTAGGTAGGTAGGTTTCAAATAGGTAATTTAATTTTTTGAAAACTGACAAAGAACTTACCTCCCAGCTACAAACAGGGTTCCATTAGCTGATCCGAAGGTTGATATCGTGACAGCCAAAGGCATGAGCCATGCCATCGGTCCCAAGAGTCGATTCCCGAAGGTGACTGCCACTGCTTCACTGTCAGCCATTTCGCTTACCGACATCACCGCTAAATAGGAGACGTTCACTAATGCGTAGCATAATGTCACCAGTGGGATGCCTATAGCAATAGACATCGGGAGATTCCTGTGGGAGTTTGTGTTTGCTTTTGTCAATTAATGTTGAGGAAATCCAGGCAAGAGTTCCGATTCAGCTTGATCTACCATAGGCCAAAGAAGTTTAATAACTTGTTATCAATAGGTATTATTTGATTCTAGAAATTGCTATGATGTTATATGGTTATTTATGCAAAACTTCGTTGAAAAAATTAAGATTTGACGTTGCTGCGGAGATCGGAGATTGGTTCAGAATTTACGATTTTCCAAATTCTGTGTTCGATACGTTAGCTAGAACGCCTGAAAATAGATTTATCTGAAGATTTTACATTTCCACTGGATTTCCCGATTCAAAAAATCTTATTCTGTCATTTTGATGAAAATCATGAGTCGATGTGAGCAAATATTGCATTGGGAGAATTCAAAATTCTACAGGATCTCCGAAGAATAAAATAAATCAGCAACTGGTGGGCCAAACAATTTGGAAACCTCTGGTCTAGGATCATAAGTCACAATAACAATACGTACTTGGAAGGGTTCTTGATTTCCTCAGTGACATAGTTGAGATTGTTCCAGCCATCATAGGCCCAGAGGCCGGTGTAGAAAGCGGTTGCGATGTTCCCCAAGGTCGCCGTACTACTGGCGAAGTTGGGCTCCTGTAAATGTCGCGTATTACCTGCACCATAGGGACAAACCTGACGTCAATAATCACTCAATCCTGGACCTCATTTTATATAACCTAACAATATAATAAAATTATTGTTCTATTCATGTAGTAAAATGCAAGTGATGATTTCTTTGAATTTATTTTATAAGTGAATGTGTAAAGAAAGAAAAGATAAATTAAAAATAGTTGTAATTTAATATGTTTTCTAGCTATGAGGGTAATTCTAAATATAATACGTTAAGCAGAGCGAGAAACTAACAAAAATAATTCATCTCTTTCACCCAGTGGGAAATGCTCTATGAACAAATACAAAGTTTGAAAGTAATCGATGCTAACTATTACCTATATTGCTATTTCATATTGGTTTCTCTTTACTTACGAAGCAGATATTATTTGTATAATCGGAAAATTTGGGAGTAGGTACATTAAATTATATTTTAAAATCAATACAAATAAAAATAAATGCGTCATTACCTAATATAAGCTTATAAGCGCCTCCACAGACGATAATAGCAATGGCCACAAGTTTGGCTGCAGTGAATATATTTTGTACGTTCGTCGCCAAGTTGACACTGTAGCAGTTTACAGCTAATATCATAACTGGAAACAAAGAAAATAATCTGAATTACCAATACATCAGTGAAACATTATATTATATATTTCAATATTTTTAACATTAAAAATACGAAAGTGTGTTCGTTTGTTTGTCCTTCTTTCACGTCAAAACAGAGCAACGGATCGAAGTGTTTTTTTGCACAGAGATAGTACTGGAGGGCCGGAAAGTGACAGGCTACTTTTTATCCCGAAAATCCATCGGAATAAAATTTTATGTCACATTTAAAAAATATTCCACATGCGAAGCCGCTTTAAAGAGGATTACCTATTGAAATAACAGCAACAAGTTTAACCAGGGCACCAGGTGGTTCACATTCAGACACGAAAGGTTCCACAGCGTACTTAGCAAAACTCAGACATATTATTGCCATTTGTGACGGCTTTAACACCAACGTCGACACCTGCGAAAAATTAAAAGTAGTAATAAAGTATATTTTAAATGCTGTACAAATTCACACCTGTGTATCCATTGGAAAATTAGATACTTTAAACCCCTTCTACATGGTTTGACAATGCCGTTCAATCGACCTTGGTTGGACAACGCCGTTGCTTGTAAACCGTTGCACATCCTGCCTATCCCAGCTGAAGGCAAATGCATATTATAATTGACACTATCTACTTAATTGATATTAACGGTAAGACGATTATTGATTATTTTTAAGGTTTGCAGAATCCAAAGTAGGTAGATAAATAAGAAAATAATCATGAAAATCATACCCATGAGAACAAAAATGCAGGCGGAGCTCCGAAAGCGTCCATAAAATAGGCGTACTCAGCGCCCGAAGACGTATTCATAGTACCCAATTCTGCATATGCGAGCGCCCCTGAAAATGTAATTATTAAACATATAGTGCCCGTCAAATAAGTTGAGTCAGATTGTGCGCTAGAGTGGGGAGGAAGCCCATACTCAGTGGTTAGACCATTATTTTGTTGTTCAGCTTTTGACATTCGGAGCGCAGTGCAAAAAACTACTTATTTTAAAATTTTGTACTACGCAACGAATAACAAATAGTTCAAATCATTTGGAGAGAGTTATACTGCCAACTATTTTATATTCTGTGAAAATTGTGGGTTGAGGGTTCATTGTAAATAAATACCTCACGTAGTTTGTTTGGATGTGGGCTTGAAGGCTTTGAAATAATTTCTAACCAGTAGGTAATCTATTTCAAATTTTCTTTCACTGCTGTAAAGATGATTCTGGTAATATGGTTGGAAACATGATTTTTTTACATCTTAGATACGGGGCGGCATAGTGAGCGCGCGCATTCATGGACCAACCACCTCCCATGTCGTCTTGTCTATAAAATAAAAACATTTCAAGAATGTTCTGGGGGATGAAAACTAGCTTTTAATAAAATAAATTTACCAAGTAATGACAGTAGGCCACACGACATCCATATTATGAAGCTGATGCCTACTGAGCCGGTGCGCTCGAGTAGCCCCGAGGGCGAGACGAATATTCCAGATCCTAAACAAACAAGAATATAATTAGAGCTAAGTTTATCAGTGAACTTCTTCTTTAACTTTGTGCATGTTCTTAGTAGCAGCGATTTCAATAAAGCAAAATAACTATAATTATGCAATGCAAAAAATACCATTACAGTTCTCAAGAAGGGTTTCTGGCTCCTAGGGTACCCATCCGAAGACAGTCATCCTCATTTAGTCAATGTGGGTGAACTGGGTAGCCTGGCCAGAGCCACGAGATTAGGTAGGCACCACTTGCTTCTAAGTATGTTAATTGTTAATTAACAATTAGTATGTTAATTAAAAAGTTATACTGATATATTTTTGGTATTTTACTTACCTATCATAGTTCCAACAATTAGAGCCACCCCACTGAAGAGTCCCACCCGTCTCTTGAGGTGAACAGGGTCGTCCGTAGCTGCGTCCGACCCCTCCAGCTTTACAAAAAGTAAAAAAAAGTATTATTTACAAATTCGGCGGCAAAAATGTCTCTTTTTTAACGTCTTCAATTTTCTATCATTGGTACTAAGCCTATGGAGGGGCCATAGACGGGCTCCCCCTTTCGCCAATTTTTTCCCCTTTGACCAGTTATACTGACCGGTGCGCAGTAATAAGTTACCTTAGATTTCGTTGGTATCGTTTTGTGTCGCGAGACAGAGCTCTAGGAAAATAGTTAATTGTGATGTTTTAAACGGGAAAGGCGATCTAGGGCGTCAAACTTAGTGTTTCCAATCATTAATTATAATTATTATGTTTGTATTTTAACATAATCATCATATAACGTAAAATCCGTTGCGACAATAAAACGACAGAAAAATACAGTGGTACAGGGGCTAGTACTAAGCGTTTACCTCCCCCCCCCCCTCCCCAAAAGTGGCAGAAAAAATTGTTCGGTCAATTACACCCTTCACGTCTCCTTTGGTAAATACTTAAAGGTGCTAAGTGAAACTTAAAACCTAAATATCCCTTTAAAAAAAAGTGTACCGACTTCAAAAATTGTGCACTGAAAAGTAAGAAATAATTAATATTTCGTTATAGAATTTGAAGATATGTTCAATATTATCTATGTTTGTACTGATGATCGTAGATTATTTAATGAATTGTCTAGATTAGAGAATTTGGGAACTAAGTTGTTTTTAATTTGGCATTAACCGTCTTCAAATTCTACGACGGAATATTAATTATTTCTTACTTTTCAGTGGACAATTTTGAAGTCGGTACAGTTTTTTTAAAAAGGTTTATTTTTCCATTTTAAGTGATTTTGCTGCCCTGAGAGACAAATAATAATATAACGAGAAAAACACGGTCCGAATTGAGAACCTTCTCCTTCTTTTTTGAAGTCGGTTAATGAAATGCACACACTTTCTCTCAAACATCAGTCAAATCGGTACCACGCCTTTCCGAACACACTTGTTAATTACTATTTAATAAGCAAATTAAAAATATATAAGTAATTTGTAAGAAAATACGGCAAGAACTTTGCTAGGCTAACTCATAACGGTCGGTTTTCCTATGCTGACCCCCATCCCGAGAAGCTAAATACGCTTCAAAAATTGCACTTTACATATCAACCATGACCAACTCTTTTAAAATCCCTGTTATATATAATATATCGCAGACGTGGACTACCAGCAAAAAACCCATGTTCATCCATGGTTTACCCAGGCAGGTCCACGACCAACAATTAACATTAATTTTTGACCGTTGTTTCACAAATACCTTGTCTCCTGGGTTGACGCCATCAGCGAGTGCTCCCGTCGTTCCATCTTCAGCGTCGCAGCCGGTGGAACAGCCCCGCCACACCAATCCGCTTTCGCGTGCGCTCCCTGTAACAAGAGTAGGTATTATTTATTACCTTATACCTACATTTCATCATGACTGTTTTCTATAGTCTATATACGCAGAAAAGATAGACAATAATTATAGATATATTATATACTAGCTTTCTGCCTCGGCTTCGCTTAAAATGTGACAAGAAATGCGAAAAAATCACGTCGAAGCAAACAAACAAACATACTTTTGCATTTATTTATTAGTTAGGATTAGTATTTAGATCCCTCTTCTCGATCACATCGATTCCGTGACGGTGCCCGTATTTGCTGAGATAGCGTCTAAAATTGTGCAACACTTTGAGTACGGAACCCTAAATACAAGACACCATGACACGGCGTATTTTAATATTACTACCTACTTGTAGTAGATATTGAAAAGTTGCATTTCATTTTCTCGAAGTAGGTAGTTATTCTATCAACAATATAATTATTTATGAATATTGCACTGAAAAACACAATTAGGTATAAATTTACTTTAAATGACTGCGTAATACAAAATTGTAAACAAGTACTTTTTTGCACATCATTTATGTAGTTTTAGGTAAACAATTATTTGCTATATGCGGATTAGGCAGAGCCATACGAGCGCGCTGGCGGCAAACTTTCCCTGGATTAATTCACTAGTCACTTAACCTTTCTCTGTCTATCTAAATCCGTTCAGTTGTTCTCGGTATTAGTCATATGAGACAGATCTCCTATTATTTTACTATGTAGTAATTTTAGTTGGGAACAAAATGTTACACAAAATATTTTGTTTTCGTGTTTTTAACAAGACATACACATTGAACATTATCACAAAAATAACTCCTGGGCTGTGAACACCTATAAATTTCTTTATAATAGGTCTCAAATAGTACGAAGCTTGTATTTCACCAACAAATCCTTGCCAAGATCCCAGCCTATAAAATTTAGTCTCGTCGGCGAAAGTAACAACTTGAGGGATTAAAATTACTGATGAAATAATTTGAACAACAGACGTGCGCGTTCATACTAAACAAGATATTTTTAGATAGAAACAATAAAATTACACGGTATCTTTGGAAACGTAATTGTTGAAATATTTCAAATTCAAACATAGTATATAAAATATCTATCTATTATCACGCCTTGGGATAAATCCCAAGAGGGATAGGCAGACACAATCGAATGCCATTTGTTCAGTTACGATCCTGACATACTCTTTCGCTTCTTTTATATTCATCATACCTTTCATACATGCTCGGCGATTGTGTAAGTACTTTTAATATTTCCATCGACCAATATATTTTTTAATAAAAGTACACCAAGGTCGTCCTCTGCCAGGATTTCCTTTCACTTCAGCCATATATAAACCTTTTTAGTCAATCTTTCATTATTTCAACATGTCCACATCAGCGTTTCTTAATTTTAGTCACAACATCAACTTTCACTCCGCATTATTCTCTAATGACATCGTTCCGGATGCGGTTGATACAATTATAATAATATATGGTATAAAATATACGTGTCTTTATGTATGACTGCGCTTATCTTGTGAATTACTGAACGAATTTGGTTGCTGTTTTGAGTATGAGTTATACATCTATGGAGTTATGATACTTATGATCGCTATTTCTCGAAAGTGATCTCTGCCGCTTAATTTTTTTTAATGAAATAAAAGCTAATGTTAAATATGTAGGTATGCACTTTAGCCGGTTACTGCAGCATAAGTCATGTAATTTTTCTTTTAGGTCTCTATATAGAAACATGTTGATTTGATTATCTACTTTTTATATAGAGGGATTTTTTGTTATATTTAGGTGAAATATTTATTTTTATCGTATGATTTATGGATATTTCTTTTTTTTCTTTTTTTCCGGAAATTAGTTTGAACAAGATTATATTCGCAAATCAGGTACCATAATACCCATTACTCTAAGGTCAAAATACAAATATTTTTCTCCATAAATAAACCCGTTTTTTTTTCAGACTATTTTATCTTGTAACTTCAACAGTTTAAAATACGCATTTGTCCTATTGAACCAGTATCGTTGAAAAATAATGAACAATTTATCCTATCCTCACAGAAGTATTGTGTGTAAGTAAACTCGCGTCTAATTGTTAAATCCTCGAATAGGAGCGAGGACATGCGTTAACACAAATAGAATGGCGTCTAGTTACTCTATAAAATAGGAAGCAAACAGAAATTATGTACATAATACATGCAGAAATATTATGTAATCTACTAAAGAATTTGTGAAAATCGTGAACATTGTATTAGTGTGACTCCTTCAAACAACCTTGACTTTTTCAAATGAAAATTGTTACATTCCTTCAAATAGCTTGTCACACCTTAGAATTTAGATCATACTTTTGCCTTGTTCTCATAGAATAAGCCTTATTCTGAAGGAAAACCTTACCTAAAAAAATTATATGTTCCATAAAAGTACACCTACATCCTCATTTCCTTTCACTTCAGCCATATAAACCTTCATAGTCAATCTTTCATCCTTCATTCTTTCAACGTGTCCAAACCAGCGTAAACTATTTTTCTTCATTTTAGTCACTTTGTTTTATAATATTTTAAAAATTATAAAAGGAAACTCGATTTTATTTTCACAAAAATTGTAGATACAATAGAACGTTTATTAGTCCGACCAACTAACTCTAACTAAGGGACTCCAAACTTATACACTACTTTATAAAAAACTGCAATGCCCCTTAAAATATTTTCAGGAACCACATGCAAAAATCCTTACTAATAGGACTATAAATTAGGCTTTTCCATGTTTTTAAACTTTCCAAGCTCTCTATTAATTACTGGTTCACGAAATTCAGGACCATACTTGACTTTAATATATAAAAGTAAAGAAAGTATGAATATGTAAGTATATACTTGTAGGTATGTTGTATTGTAGGTATGTAATGAACCACTTATTAATTAAATTCTCAATTGGATCAAGGAGTTACTGAACTTTGTGCCAAATGTTTTGAGGACATTGTACATCGTAAATGTAAATAAAATTTACGTAATAAGTATTTTAGCAACTGAAACATTTGGTTAATTTTTCATACAGTTCTTTAAAATACATGTCTCGGGGAAAATCACCAATCATATTTTTTAAACTCATGTAAATGCGGAACATATTTACAACGCTATTTTCAGAGCAACAGATATTTAAAATGAAGAGCGGTGGTCCAGGTACTAATAATAAAAGTTTTTTTATTAAAGTAAATATGCAAAAGAGATTGCATACAGTGCAGTATAATAAGATAGAATGTACTTCTAATAACACAAAGAAATCTTAAAATTCAGTCAAACAAATCATAACGGCGCGGCCGGAATGGGAAAATTTATATGTTTTATTACTTTAGTTGTGTCACCAGAATTCTCACTGTACACTGTCAATTGATGAGCCATACGTTCAATCTAAAATTTAGCCCCACGAAGTTCGAAGACATGTAGATTCTGTCAAACGGAAGAGGAAACAGCACTGGACATTTTACGTGACTTCTCACCTGGGAGAACATGTTGCAGCTGCAGTACAAAAGATTACTGCAAAATGCCTGCTGACATTCCTGAAGGGAATAGGTATCTGTAGTGAACTATAAGACTGAAAAGGAAGATCACAATAAACCCATTTTGGCCGCAGTGATACAGTTCTGCCCTAATCCTAAATAATAATAATAATCAGCCCTATTATCCGATTTCAGACCTACTAAAAACTAAAGATTCTAACCTTGATCCATGATAGTTTAATAACTTTCATAGTTTTAGTTATACTCTCTGCTAATTAACTTCTGATCTTTAATGTTCTAGCGTGTATTGAAGAAAAAAACTTTTTCTAATATTAGTACCTGTTCCGCAAAATTTTCATACATGGGTTTAAAAAATATAATTTGGTGATTTTCCCCGGGACATGTATTTTAAAGAACAGTATGATATTTATGAACCAAATGTTTCATAGTTTTATTTGTTATTTCTTGTGTTTTCCTTAATGTTTCTAAAATATGTAATTATTAAAAGTCTTAGTAGTGGGGCGGGGACTAATGGGTTGGGTACGTAATAAAGTTCGTAAATATGTTTTGTATTTTTATTGATATAGGTTATAAGAAACCCCTAATTGAGAAGGAAATATTTAGTTATAGAATTAGTTACTTAGTTATAATTCAATCAATTGGCATCCCATAAAATCTACTTCGAAAGATGCTGTTACAGCTCAGCAGCCTCGTAAACGAGCAATATTTTTAGAAGAAAATGACAGAAAAGTGTAATTTCGAAGACATTGATCTATGGAGAACACTAAAAAATCGTATCCGCCGATGAAATGACGCACAAAAGCAAAGGCGAACCGTCACGTGTGCGTAAACCGAAATAATTTTCACCGGAGTTGATTACGAGAGCATTGTGAGAAATATACTCACGCGAAAATTTAACTAGGTACATTTACAATAGGATATTGGACTTGAAATCGGAGGGAATGCTATAATGTGAGGCTATAATGCAAATATTTCTTCATTTTACAAAAATATTTGACTGAATTTACTGCACCGATTTTCTCAAAAAACACGTAGGAATTGTATTTTTATTTTGAGAGAGAGTTTGTAACTACATATACCCCCTTTAATAAAAAGTCTTTACACGCTGATTAACTGGGCTAAGGATGAACACAATTCTTTTATACTTTACGACTTACGATGTCTTTACTCCGACTTTATCACCTTATTACCACTTTCAGTACAATTTTACCATTGCGTAGCTAATAATTATTAAAATAGTAATTCATATTTGATGACAATGTAAAACTTTTAAAAATAAAATAAATATTTATGATTGCTCGTCAAAATTTGAATTTGAAAAAATTGCATGGCAATGCACAATACATAATTATTATTATATTCCCTAACCATGTTACAACAGTTAGTTTCCTCTGCACGTATATAGCATGTCAGTCAACGGTGTCCCAAAAAAACTTGACTAGGAACACTGACGAAATATTCTCTAAAATAAAGGTATAAAACTAATAGTTTTCCAATGTTGTTTATTGTCAACAAACCTTCATCATTGAACACGAGCACAGGTCCGATATTGCCATTTATTTTATCAGAGGCGTCGTGATGAGCGGGCGCATGAACTGTGCTTCGTAGCAACGCCGCCAGTTTGTCGCGCATCTCATGCGCTCACGGAAAAAGCGCCGGCGCCCGCCGTACTCTGTTGGGTTCTCTCGCCAAAATACTTTTAAATTCAACAAACGCCTCAAATCACACCTTGGCATTCACTTCAATATTTTAGTGCAGCCGATTTTTTTTTATATTATTTATTTTAAAATTATTTTATTTACACATTATTATTAGCTATCTTTAAAATTAATATCAATTCAGTCTGTTTTAGTAGTGTATAAAAATAAATTGCTTAAATAATTTGATACATGTAAAAGTGCTGTGACTTTCATTTAGTTTTCGATATAAAGTTTGAAAAGAATATTAAATGCGCTAATACGTGTGACTGTTCGCGGTAGACTGACTATTCTTGGCCCGAGCGAGCACGTGGGCGCCGCCCGCCCTGAGTATCTCCACCCCGCTTCCCCTGTCCTTACTCCTCCCTTTCTCTGACAATAAGGGGGGGTAGGGGGGATATTGTCTCATACAACCTTCCGTCACCGCCCGCCCACCGACCGATCAATGGACACGCAAACATTTTTCAACCTTCGTTTATATGTCACATTCATATCTGTTATTCATTAGGCGCATGAATGTACTGCAAATGTAGTCAACTAACTATCAAACTGTAACATGTGATCTAAAATTATCTTGCGCGCCGATCAGTTTATTTTGTTTGACGTTTGCCAAACTAATTTCGTTGCAACAGCAATTCTCATTTATGATAGGTTTTTTTTATTTCTGTAATTAACTAATTCTATTCAGTGTATGTATTTAAAGAATTGATTATGTAAATTAAAACGATAAAAGTAGCGTATACATTGAAGATTTGCAAAAATTGAATTTTCTCCGCCTGAATAGTGACGCAACAAACAACAAAAAATAGATTTTAAGAGTTTTCACTTGTCGAGTTTGGGGCAATATCAAATATTTTTATTTATAGTAGCTACTAAGTTGCTAGGTGATACAGTGAACCAAGGCTAGGGGAGCCCCTGGTCAGTCAGGTCAAAGTCCTAAGGTCTCATAAGTAAAATAAATGTAAATTTTCTGAAATATTCTCTCAGTGCCACGGCCACATCATCACTACATATTATAAAACAAAGTACCCCGCCGCGTCTGTCTGTCTGTAACATTTTCATGCAAAAACTACTGAACGGATTTTGTTACGGTTTTCTAGCCACCGGGAAGGTTTACGAGTATTAAATATAGATCTATCATGTTTAGGAGCGGAGCATTAACAGTATATGTGAATCAAGTCGGGGAAAAGGTAGCCCCAGCGAGTTTTCATGGCGAATGCTGTGTAATCCGTCAGAGATATAATAAAATAATGTAGGAAAGAATTGTGTAGATTAAAATGATCTACATAAAAGTCTGCAGTAGAATATACCTATCTCTAATACATAAGTAGTTTTGTGTAGATATTCAAATAGTCGTAAACCAATTTTGTACTTTAAAAATCTCTTTAGTTTGTCTTTTTTGCACCAGAGCCGTTGACCACATTAGCTACGCCACTGCTGTCCACGCGGGCACGGGATAATAAATAGGGTGCACTAAAAGTATAGGGAATGGAATATTTCCATTGTTCCTGGCATAATAAAGTCTTTATAATCGAAAACTCTTTGGTTTTATTAATCGAATACCATTTATTAAATTATATTTAAAAAAAAGAACGCGGTCTTGTCTTGTCTTGTGTCAAACTTGTATTGGTAGGACGGTGGACTTGAAACCGGAGGTCCCGGGTTCAAATCCTACTCGGTGCCAAAATGCTAAGCACCAATTTTCTTTAAGAATATGTAAGTCGGTGTGAAAATGAAATTAATTGACTCGAGAAAATTCAAGAGCAATGATTTATCTATGTTTTGATCGGATGAAGCCCCATCTAAAACCACAATTTATCGCTAGTTTGCGGAATTTCAACGTGGACGTGTCAAGGTCTGTGACGATACCCGTCAAGGTTGCCCAAAAATTGCAGTCACCCAAGATAATGTTGATGCCGTGCGTAAGCTGATTGAGGAAGATCGACATGTGACATATCGCGAAATTCAGGCAACTTTAGAAATTGGCATGAGTCAAATACAAATAATCTTGCATGAACAATTAGGTGTAAAAAAGTTGTTTTCCCGATGGATCCCGCATTCACTCTGTGAGGAGCAAAAAGCTCGCGTTACTTGGTGCATCAGAACTCTCGAGAGATTCCACGAAGGATCTTCAAATGCTGCATACAGCGTCGTATCAGGTGATGGATCCTGGATATACGCATACGAACCCGAAATAAAAAACCAGTCGCGAGTTTGGGTGTTCGAAAATGAGTTGAAGCCAACAAAAGTTGTTCGTTCACGGCACAGAGCAAGTTCACGGAGCGTTGCAAAAAAAAAAATGGTGGCCACGTTTGTCTCCAAAATTTAGAATAAAGAATTCGTTGTAAGTAAGTAAGTATCGACATCAAATTACTTCTTAGAAGTTACCGAGGTAGGTATTACCACGTGTCCACGTCGTGCATGACGCAATAACGGCCTTAATTGCTAACTATACGAATTTAATACAGCTGATACATTAAAAATTACTTTAACTTTCATTACCTAAACAAGAAGAAAATTATCTGCATTATTCACAAAATAAATGACTGAAAATATTTTTTACTTCAACAGCTACATTTTTCATTAGAACTTTGCTAAATCGCTAAGCAAAATTTTATTTTATATTTAAAAGTAAATTTTAGTTAATGAGATTTATGGTTATTTAATATTACATTGATTTTACGTGCTGGCCGATATATTTTTACAAACGGAAAAGCATTAGACAGAACATTTTGAATTTATATATTTAGCACATGGACGTAAAAAAGTAGAGGACGGATCGCCGCTACTAAAGTAAAGTGAAGCACCAAGCGTGCATGTGCATGTGTGCGTGCATTATCTCAAATATATTTTTAAATTGTTGAATAAGTGGCAAATTACTAACTTACCTATGAAATGTGATTCCTTGAGATTTTTTATGAGTAATGGAGTTGTTTTTGCATAATTTTACTACACAAGACGGCATTGTTTTTTATTTTCTTAATGCGGCTGATCAGCATAACCGAATGAGAATGTCTGCGTGAGACTCGTATTTACAATGAAACTGGCATAACTTAGTTGCTTCACTTTTGTCTTAGCGGCGATCCGTCCTCTCCTTTTTTACGTCCATGATTTAGCAGTCATTATTTTACCCTGGCCATAGAATAAACAGTTGTAGGTACTAATCTGGCTGGAAATGAAGCAATTATTTACCTACATTCTACATCTCTTGAGGTCTTCAGAATTAAAATTACGATGTCGCTAAGGTTGCAAAGAGGCGAATAAAAATAAGCCCAAAATCAAATATTTCAGAACGCCTGAAAACCACTTAACCTTTTCTTAGGTGATGAATTGTGAGATAACCTGGAGAGACAATTCTTTTTGCATTGGACGATGCATATTTATTTAAACCTACATTTTATTAGCACCTATTATTGAGAATAACTAATTTAGAAGAACTCTACATATAGCCCATAATATGTATGTTAAATTATATTTTGTTATTTGTTTTCTTCTTAATTTTTTTTTCTCAGTTATCAAGTTTTATTTATAATTAGTTTTGTAAGAAGACAGTCAATTGATTAGTAGTTACGTCTTTTGCCCGCCAGGTGGCAGAAAAAGAGGTGCGTTGGCCAGCAAATGAAATGGTCGCTTTGTTTTAACTGTGTAATATTTTAATTCTGTTTAATTGTTTAATTGTGTCCAAAGTGGAAATTAAAGACAGTAATTAGTAAAGACGTTAATTTTATTCAATCCATCATCGTCTCTTTACAAGTGGCAGCCCAACTAGTGGCCAATAAAAGTTTCGAACCAAAATAACGAATTTTTACGAACTCTTAAATTTTGTTTCTAAAATATATTCAGTTTTCAACAAGCATCTTGCTGGTTTTATGTGTGACTGTCTCAATCTTCGAGGTGTTAAGTGAAAGTGAAAATGCCAAGAAGAAAAAGTGCGCAAAGTAGCCACGAGGCGGACTTCGAGGTGGAGTCGCGCATGTCAGCGATGTTCGCGTCCTTTGCTAGGGCTCAAGCTGAGTCTAACAGAGAGTTAATATCAGCTATCCTAGCTTCCAAGGATTCCAACAGTGACAGCGGCGCTCCAAGCCTGTCTCCGACATCACACATCGCACCGCCCTCCGCGCTTATGGGAAACTTCGCTAACTGTACAGCGCGTTTCAGCGGGAGAGCTCATCAAGATCCACGTGTCGTGGATGCTTTTATTGATACAATCATAGTATACAAAGAGTGTACAAATATAAGTGACGAGCATGCGCTCCGCGGCCTGCCAATATTACTAGAGGCAGATGCTGCTGTTTGGTACAAGGGAGTAAAGGGCTCCATTTCTTCGTGGACAGAGGCAATACAACGTTTGCGATCCATGTATGGTGCGCCGAAACCTCCCTACAAAATATTTCGTGGCGTGTTTAGTGCAGATCAAGGACATGAGCGCGCCGATATTTATATCAGCCGTCAACGCGCGGAACTCGCGAGTCTACCGTATGTTCTTGATGAACGAATTATATTAGACCTTCTTTACGGCTTGCTAAACATCAATATTCGAAAGCGAATACCTCGAGACCTGGTTAATAGTGTCGACGAGCTCATCGAGCGCGCCAGACAGGTGGAGGACGAGTTCGACGAAGCAGCGTCGGTGCCTGTTCAGGGACAACGGGAGCTTCGTGCCGGCCGGCATGAGCCGCGCTCTACGGCGGCGCCTGCGCCGAGCACCTCACTCCGGTCACCTGTGTTTCACGGGTCAACGACTGCTCGTAACTCGGTCGAGACTCCGCTTCGGTCTTCGACGTGTGAAGTTCCTCGGGCGACACAGTGTAACCAAGTAATTCAACCTCTTCAAGGTAACAAAAGTTATTGTGTTTATTGTCGTAAAAGTGGTCACGCTCGCTCTGAGTGTCCGCGACTTAAAATTAAAAGTGATAGTGAAATCAAGTGTTATGGTTGTGGTGCTAAGGGCATCATTCGTTCTAAGTGTGCTAATTGTAATGCTGGGGACAGTAAACCTAAAGACACTAGTAATACATTTTATTCTTGTAATTTTCATTCTTTGGACAAGTCTTTGAGCGATGATACCTACCCATTTACAGATCTTAGTCATGAACCTAATGTTATAAATCGTAGTAACGATCGTAGTTGTACATGTTGTAACAATATGTCTGTAAATCGTAGCAATCGTAGCCCAAAGAAGAGTCCGTTTTCGTTTAATACAAATTTGTCAAAGATTAAGCAAGGTCATCTGTCAAAGATCACCGAGTTGTGTACTAACACTTTTGTACCTAATGGGAGTTTGCCTCTCAGAGGCAAGTCGCCTATTCAAAATTGTAACAAGCTACCATTAATGAAGGTTGCCTTTGCGTCTGACTCCAACAGTAACGGCACCAGTAACCGACCTATTCTCAATGTCGAGATTAATGGGGTTCGTGGTACCGGTTTAGTGGACACAGCGGCCAAACGATGTATAGCTGGTTATAGTTTGTATACGTTGCTACGCGATCAAGGTCACCCGTTTCGTAAAAGTAATTTTCGTGTAAAATTTGCAGACGGGATTGTGCGCGATATGAATGTCAAACTTGTTGACGTCGACGTTAAACTTGAGGGTAAGGTTGTACCAACTACCTTCATAGTTTTACCTAACGCCGTAAATAATGAAACACTTTTTGGTATCGATTTTTTATGTAGTGCTCGTATTGTTCTTAACTTACACGCGAACTCATGGTTTATGACTGATCACCCGCAGGCTGTGTATCCTTTGCAAGGCGAGAAGTCAAGCGTCAAGGTGAGTTGTGCAGCTGCAGACGTGATTCGACCTGATGAGGGGGCGATGCTGTCGTCAATGGAGCGAACTGCATTGTCAACCTTAGTTCACGAGTACGAGGACATCTTTGGTGAAGGGGGAGGAGCGACACCTTTCGCCGAGCATACCATCGATACAGGTAACCATTTTCCTAAGACTACTAAAGACGAGACCCGTCGTGTGGGGGAAGACTATTCACCTGGTGACCTAATCCTTCTACGTAGCCATGTTTTGAGTAATGCCAGTAAGGGTATAACCTCGAAACTCGTCCCAAGAAGAGATGGGCCTTACTGTATAAAAATGAAGGTGAGTCCCACCACTTACTTAATTTCGCATCGTGAAGCTCCTGATGAATCGATCGGTAAGTATCACGTGTCCGATCTTACTCGCTACCATGCACGTGAGTGTGAGGGTGATCAGTCCAAGCCACGACCCGTCAACCCAAAACGGAGACGCGGTCGACCTCTTAAACTATTAGATTATGTTTAAGTTCCTTGTTCTAATTGTTTTTTGTTATTGTTAATTGTTCTTACTGACTTTCTCTTTGTGTTACTTTTGTGTTTGTTTGACCAAACTGGTGGTCCTATATTTGGTCAAAAGGGGGAGTATGTAAGAAGACAGTCAATTGATTAGTAGTTACGTCTTTTGCCCGCCAGGTGGCAGAAAAAGAGGTGCGTTGGCCAGCAAATGAAATGGTCGCTTTGTTTTAACTGTGTAATATTTTAATTCTGTTTAATTGTTTAATTGTGTCCAAAGTGGAAATTAAAGACAGTAATTAGTAAAGACGTTAATTTTATTCAATCCATCATCGTCTCTTTACAGTTTTAGTTACTTATTTAAAATTATGTTTATAACCAAATTGTAAAATTGGAATTAATAAAACTAATTTATTTATTTTAAATCAAGATATTCTGGTAAATATGTTGAAAACATTTTAATCTTCAAAACAATAAAACCAATAATATATATTAATAAAAAAATTTCAACTAAAAAAACCAAAATACTAAATTCCTGAAAAGATCATCACTGTCACATAATATGATACTATATTTATGTTGAATTAGTTCTAGTAGTAAATCTAAATATCTAAAGTAGGCCACACATTGGTCCTGCATCGCACCGAACATTTCTCATTCCGGCCGTCGTACGATCTAGGCTGACCGTTTGTTACAAGAATTGGAGGAGTCTGTGTTCAGTTTCAGTGGACCGTACGGCGGCGCGCCGGTGATTGGACGAATGGGTGGGCGATATTCGAATTCTACATGAACACTAGCGGACCCGGCAGACGTTGTCCTGCCCAAACGTTGACTTGCCCGCACTACCCCTACCCCTACTCCTACCCCTACCCTACCCCTACCCCTATCCCTACCCCTACCCCTACCCCTACCCCTACCCTACCCCTACCCCTAACCCTAACCCTATATAAAAAAAAAATTAGGGGTGGACCACCCTTAACATTTAGGGGGATGAAAAATAGATGTTGTCCGATTCTCAACCCTAACGGATATGCATACAAAATTTCATAAGGATCGGTCAAGCCGTTTCGGAGGAGTATGGGAACGAACATTGTGACAGGAGAATTTTATATATTAGATAGTCGCGCAAACTAGAACAAAGGATTGTAAACGCAATCGTCAGCTCTGATGCACAAAATTCCGATAAATTCCGGTGTTCCAATTATTGGACACTACATTGCAATTGCACATTAACAAAATGCAGTGTTTAAATGAAACTAGGTCTTTATAAAAAGTGTTTTTAATCATCGGCAAATAATTATTGTACTTTGCCCTGGTATGTACGAGTATCTACAACATTGCAGAATCTGTAGCGTTTTTGCTTTAGGTATCCAGAATATATTTTTCGAAACACATCCAGCGCACACTTAGCCTTTGGTTTATACATAAAAATATTTTTATTATTTTAAAGTAAGTAACTAGCTAAGTTGGAAATAGCGAAGTTACAATAATGATATATAATATACCTCAACAGAACTGGCCACTCGTTATGTATAAGCCTCACCAATACCATCGGCTAAAAGAGGGAGACTTAGACTAACTAGTCTTCCGCTGGGTAGGGTTAGGGGTACCCTGGGACCGTAACACGGTTTCGGGAGCTTCAAGGCAACCCGTGAAGAAAGAAAAAAAAATTAATAAGGATTAAATAAAATATGCCACTAATTTCCATAAATTCGCCCATATTCCTTCCCCTACACCAAGCATGTAGCTCCAAGTAGTAGTCCAATCTCCATACCAAACACCAATAAAAATGTAACAGCATTATAAGTAGGTGTATTATGGATTAATACAAAAAAAGCATTGGAGGAGCAAAAGTGCAAAAGTTCACAATATTAGAATTTACCTGTTAAACGCCTGTACCACTGTATTTTTCTTTAGTTTTTTTGTCGCAATGGATTTTACGTTATATGATGAATATGTTAAAATACAAACATAATAATTATAATTAATGATTGGATTAGTGTACGTTTGACGCCCTAGATCGCCTTTCCCTTTTAAAACATCACAATAAATTATTTTCCTAGAGCTCTGTCTCGCGACACAAAACGATACCAACGAAATCTAAGGTAACTACTGCGCACCTGGTCAGTATAACTGGTCAAAAGGGGAAAAATTGGCGAAAGGGGGAGCCCGTCTATGGCCCCTCCATAGGCTTAGTACTCTATGACTAAGTACGACGTTGTATACACAGGTAAGGAAACAAAAAACCATCACACACTACAAAGTACCTATACGCGAAATAATCTTGACAAAAATGACAACTTTTCTAATACTATATCTAATCGAGAAGTCACGACAATGTGTAGCGACAAACAAACAGACAGGCAATAATCTTAATTGATTTCTCTTCCGGCCAACATTTAATTAGATGCCAAGTTCGTATCTCTGTATTGTATAGGTAAGTACACATATGCATTAGAAACAGATGCATCTATATATTGAAACATATTGTTCATATGTGCGTAGTTAGTTAATTGCGAAATTAAATGGATTATACTAAAAAAAAGTTGACACGTAACCAGAGATACTTATATAGTAACAATTTCCACATTTAGGGAGTCGTCCAAATTCATGAACCTATCCATGAAACCTCCAGAAAATTTAAAGGGAGAATTGAAATTTTATCACGTGGTTTTGAATGAAATTAGGTTCAAAGATAGAGAAGTGGATAAACGTCCATTATTTTGCAGCCACGGGAAATCTAATTTTCATAAGGTTTGTCTAATTGTCGAGCGTATATACAAGTAAAACAATGCTATCAATGTTAGGTATGAAACTATTAACGCTGAACGTGATTTGGCACACGATCAAATAATTGGCAGCATTCTAAAATACCCTTAATTACTTGTTTTGAAATAATTAAATTGATACTTTATTTATTGGAGGTCAATATACGACCCTGATTAAATTGTAAACATGTATCTATATACCTTCAGTAATCAGCATCGAGATTCAGCGGGGAAATGCAGCCAGTATTCTTGCCACTATTCCACGCGGACCTCATTTATTTAGTTAATTTTAATGTTTAGATTAGATTTAAGGTTTTTATATTGTTATGTGTATTAAAAAAAACTAAAAATAACAGATACTTACATCTCTGTTAAAGAAGTGACACATCTAGGTCTATTAAGTGCAGCAACGGGCTTGCCACCTGTTCTGTTCATTAGGGACAATTGGCAAAAAGTGGACACTGTTACCGGTGTCTCTGGTAAAAAGGCCGTGAAGGTATGTTGTTGTTGTTGTGATACTAATTTCCCTTCTGGCTTTGCCCGTGAAAACTTTTGAAATACGAAATATTTAAAACAAAATTTTCCTATACATATTATGTTGTTACCTTTTTCCCCTTATCCCATATTGACCCTCCTAGATTTAAAAACAGTTAATGAAATCTCTTCTTCTTCTTCTTTTTTATTACGGCTCCATCAATCGATGATTTGCCAATGTCAAGTATTATAGACGTTACAGTAACAATAGCCGATTAATATCTTATCATGTCACGACGGGGCGCGTGCGTTGTCCGCCATGACTTGACATATAATCATAATAATTTCAAAATACCTTTTCAATGACACTGAATATGTCAATGGTACTGAATTTAATTAATAATATGTATTTTGTTAAGTTAAAATTGAGATCTCAAACGAAGTAGGATATATTCGGTCAAGTCTTTACACATAGTTGTATTATACAACGCTTTATTAACAAGTTTAAATTGAAATTGTCGCCCAAACCATTTAACTAAGTGAATCTTGTAATTGGATGTCAATTGAATACAACCTTTGACAATTTTTGCGTGCGATTGACCGAATGTTTGCCAAACCTTTTATTAAGATAAAATGGATTCGATTTATCAATCTACATAATATCATATTATGTCGTATACTGCCGTGGTTATGATTCTCAAATCAAAACACATACCAACAATGCGAACTTTTCGACACATTTATTTATTTTGTAATACCTGTTTCCACCTTGACACAAATTATTGTAAGCATATCTACGAGTATCATTTATCCCAAAAGGGGTAGGCAGAGACAATCGAATGCCATTTGTTACGATCCTGACATACCTCTTTCGCTTCTTTTATATTCATCATACCTTTCATATATGCTCGGCGATTGTGTGTAATTTTAATATTTCCATCGATCAATACATTTTTATATGTTCAATAAAAGTACACATAGGCCAACATTTCCTTTCACTTCAGTCATATAAACCGATTTAGTCAATCTTTCATCCTTCATTGTGGCAACGTGTCCAAACCAAACTACTTTTCTTAATTTTAGTCACAACATCATGTCACTCCGCATTCTTCTCTAATGACATCGTTCCTATCAAAATTAAGATTTTCCACACAATAATTAACACTTATGATTCAACAGCCTTATTAGTGATAATTTGGCACCAAATGGCATTAAAGGGATCATTGTATTGAATTTTTAACATTTCCTTGCTAATTTTAACCTAATTGTAGCTTCTCATGGTCGCTTGCATGGTCAATAATGTAGTATATCGATTAGTCTGTCCTTCAGTTTACCTGTCGTTTTACTGTATATTTAATGCTTACAACTGAGTTGAGTCTGGCTGGTTTGTTACTCTCACGCCTAAATGGCTTAACGGATTTGGACGATTGGAATTGGAAAATTGGATACATATATGGTACATTTGATTCCATAAACAGGAAGGGAGTAATACCACAGCAGATAATATAAATATTCTGTTCTATTACAAGTATTACAACCAAGGGAAGTTGCTTCGTATTTTTTTAAGTGAATTCAGCGATTTTTGGTAAGGGGAAATCTTATGGGCCAGAGTATGCTCAACCCGGGAATGTCCGGACAGGAGTTCGTGTACTGGTTTCCACTATGCCTGGGTCGGGCATTTTTGGCTTCGCATTTCTGGCCCCCAACTCTTTGATCCGGACACAGATACATTGTGAAATGATCGCTAGATGGCTGCCTTTGCCTTTTTTTATCAAATAAACCTATAATTATTTTCCCGAAAGAATTAGACGTTTTTCGGAGTTTCTGCGCAAAAATAACCATAAGCAAACAAATATAACAAACAAACAATTTATACGTTCAAATTCCATGCAAGTGAAAAATAAATTACACACTAACCTAAATTTATTTGTCCTATATATAATAATCGAGTTCAATATCCTGAAATAAGCCTGAAACTATGATGAGGTGAACAACCGTTGTGACAATGTAAACGCTCCCACCCCGAGTCCTCTAAATGACCTTTCTTATTTGTTCCAAGAAGAATGTGAAAACACATATATTTTACACATTGTGATTTACGCAATTATCTCCTAGAAAATAAATTTTACTTGGTGTCAAAGTGTAGGTAATAAATAAAATTGAAGGTCTGTCTGTGATCTCAAATATAAATAAATTGAAAAAGGGAATAGAAAATTTAATGGCAGACTGATTTTTATTTCTTCTTCTGCCTTACAGCTCCCGAAACCGTTACGATTCCAGGGTACCCAGCGGAAGACCAAGTCTCCCTCGTTTAGCTGATGGTATTTGTGAGGCTATACCTAATGAGTGGCTAATTTTTTTATTTTATCTCGTTATTCTAAAGGGTTCCGTAGATAGACTAATTATTTTTTTAACTATATTTTAATGAACCCTGAAATTTTATCCATCAAAGGATTTGACTGTTGATTAAAGTGGAACGAAACACATTGCCCACATCCATACTAATCAATATCCATATTAATATTATAAATGCAAAAGTGACTCTGTCTGTTGCTATTTCACGACTAAACCACTGAACCGATTTTGATGACATTTGATAAGGAGAAAGCTTGAACCCTAGGGAAGGACATGGGCTGGGCATGTTTTTCAAATGAACAACTTTATGCGCTCACGAGTTTCCAACCTAAAAAATAATTTTGTCCTTGCAATAGAAGACAAGATCTAACTCGATACGGTCTACATAATTATTTTTGTACCGAAGCTGAAAACCACCTTCAGATCCGCAGTATGTACCTAACAGCTATTTTTTCACCTTACAGCTCCCGAAACCGTGTTATGGTCCCAGGGTACCCAGCGGAACACAAAGGTGTTATCGGTCCCAGATCAATGGTCCCAGGGTCCAAAGTCTCCCTCTTTAGATCTACTTAAAATTACTTCATCATAAAAAATGCTGATAGTAAGTCTTTTTGACACAAACCAACAACCACAAGTCGCGGGCACAAATGGTATTTGTTACGTGAGCATCATTAGTATGTTGGTGTACAAAATGTATATAGTGCAAACTAGATCATTCCGCTTATTATTCAGATCATAACGCATCACCATTTGAAAGCATAAACCGATAAAAATGACGTGCATTGTGATAGATAAGATACTTCAATCATAATATGCATATGGCCATCTATTCTATAAGTAGTTGCAAAGGGTAGGTAATGTTCTAATTGTGGACATTGTTACCATGCCGCAGCAAAGTCTATAGGTGGTGAGTTTCAAATATACAAAAGTTTTAACTGAAAACAGATAAAATACTTAGTAATGCTGTTTTAGTTCCAACACTTACTTATGGAAGCGAGACTTGGGTATGGAATAAGAAGCATGAAAGTAAGATAAATGCAGGTAAATGCGATCTTTACGTAGGACGTGTGATATAAAACGTATTGACCGCATCCGGAACGATGTCATTAGAGAAAAATGCGGAGTAAAAGATGATGTTGTGACTAAAATGAAGAAAAGTAGTTTACGCTCGATTGGACATGTTGAAAGAATGAAGGATGAAAGATTGACTAAAAATGTTATATGGCTGAAGTGAAAGGAAATGCTGGCAAAGGACGACCTAGGTGTACTTTTATTGAACATATAAAAAATTTATTGATCGAAGGCAATATTAAAAGTCGCCAACATGAATGAAAGGTATAATGAATATAGAAGAAGCTTGTAACATAATATATTAATGAGAATATAAATTATTGTCTCTGCCTACCCCTCTTGGGATAAAAGGCGTGATAATAGATAGATAATTGCGAATTTAATTTCATGTAGTTTGTAGTAGTTTTTGTTGGTTTCGTAACATTTACAGTCAGAGTTTTTATTTTCTCATAAAAAAAGTTTATGGTGAACATATAAATATAGCTGGTTAGATTTGAGATATTATTTGAATATTCCTTCGACAATTTACCTTTAATTTTTGACTTGATTAAACGAGAGATCAATGAGAAAATTCTTCCAACATTATGTAATCTCAATCTTTCTAACTAAAGTAACCAGACGTAATAAATCAGAATGTATGACTAATTGAAATCAACAAATCGAACAACGCAATATGATTCTGTTCAATGTAATTCTAAGAATCGCCAATAACGCAATATTCGCTGGGTCACTTGTAAAACGAATCCACAAAGAATTGAGATATAAAAATGGTCTAGGTAGGTATTTACGTGCTTATAACCAAAACAATACAACACAAACCATCCCAGCATAATTCATTTCCTTTCAGTATTTATTTTTTAATGTCTAAGTAGGTAATGTTCTGTGGTCTAAATAGGAATTTTTTTATTGGCCTTCTTTGGATGATATTGTAACAAAATTCCATATATAAAATGTGCTGTTAATTTCCTAAATATAGAAAAATAAAATAACACGGCAAAAAAACCACCACCTGCAAACAAAGTCTGTGCCCTTTTCACGCAAAAACTGATTAATTGACGTATTTTGATGCGGTTTACACCATTACAAGGCAAGTTTACGAGTATGGGCCCTATCATATTTAGGAGCTGAGCATTAACAGTATAAGTGAATCAAATCGGGGAAAAGTAAGCCCCAGCGAGTTTTCATGGCGTATGCTGTCTAATCCGTCTGAGATATAACAAAATGATATAGGAAATAATTGTGTAGAATAAAATAATCTACAATAAAGTCAAGTTACTTCTAATAGATAAGTAGTAAATTATTGTAAAACCATATTGTACCCGTGCGAAGCCGGTGGCGGGGATGCTAGTTGATCTACGAGTATATTACCGACTAGCTGTGCACTGCGGTTGCACCAAATATCAAATGCAATTTTAAACAAACGTTTCAAAGATTGATCTTACCCTCAATCCTCTCATATGAGCAAATAAGAGAGGATTAAATTATGAGTTGAGGACCTCGATCCAATGGGCCAGAATTATTATTATACATCTATAGGTAAAAGTAGCTAAAATAAAGGAAATTCAAATGTCTGTCTATGATTTTAAAATAATTGCCCTTTTTTTAGCTAATATGGTTATGTGTAACAGCTGAACCGATTTTGAAGGGACTTCTACAGGCAGATAAAGGGCTTTTTAGTTAGATCGATAATATTTGCAGAGGCAGAGAGAGTTCCTGCCAAGCACGTAGGCAGGGGGAGGGTTCAGTGGGTCCGGACCCCCCCTCCCCCCCCGAAATCCGTCAAGTAGGTAATTACTATCAGTTCAGCTGAGCTGATGAGGTCGAGTCAAGCGAGCTAGGATATTGACCTATTGCAGAAAAGATGCAATAAAAGATGTCGTACTTTGTGTTTTATTTTTTCAAAATAATGGCTTGGTTGGTGGTGGACCCCTGCCCCCGACGGAAAATCCTGGCTACGTGCTTGGTTCCTGCCTCAATGGTTCAATACGAGTAGCTGTAACTTAGCCACTTTTATATATGTATATTGGTACTTATAATAGGTAGGTTCCTACCTGAATTATAATTAAGTTGATGATATTTATTATTGTGACCTCAATTGACATTATCGATTGTATTAGTTATTTTACATATTTAAACAAAAAACGTGCATTACTATTTACGGACTTCGTACCTAAAAATTGCAATCAAAAGTTTTTTTTACTTTATTAATAACATTTGTTCTAAATTTTACGTCAAATTGAGACTGTTTTGTAAATTTAATTTATAATCGTATTCACTAAACGGATTTGGGTAAAGAATATCTACCTAAATTGAACTAGGAATAATAATTTTCATTTTGGAAACTATAATTAATAGCTTTCCGCCCCCGGCTTCGCCCGTATGAAAAAAATCCTAGAACCCGATTGCAGTGCCACCTACCGGGTCCAATTGTGAATCTAAACCATCCAGAGACCCACTCAAACACACACAAAAAATGACATCAAAATCGGTCCAGCCGTTTAGGGAGGAGTTCAGTGACATATTATTTATACTAAAAAATTTGCATTTGCCCAATTCTTACGGAAAGTTCCGTTCCATTGTATTGGCTCGTAGCGTGATTTAGCCTATAACCTTCCTCAAGAATTGGGCTATCAAAATGCAAAAAAAAAAATTTCTAATCCGACTGGTAGTTCCAAATATTAGCGTGTTCAAACAAACAAATAAACTCTTCAGATATGAAAGATTCGTATAACCTTAATTAATTAAAGAGTTATTATTACTTTATGTCTATACACGGCAATTAATTGACCTTTTCAATTTAGCAGAATGTGACAACAAAATCGGCCGAACATAATGTTTGTTTCAACGAAACCACTTATAATAGCATGATCGTTGATTGAATAGGTATGAATGAATATCTGTATGAGAACAATGGACAATGACTGATGTTTTAAAATTTCAAGATGATAAGTTTTAATCATGATTGAAGGTCATATCTTCTTTGTGATGAAAAAAATGTCATAACAAAATTCATCTAAATTAATTGAGCGATATGATTGAATAACTTTCACAATAATATAATTATAAGAAAAACCTTAATGAAAAAGAAAAATTACTATAAATTCCATGTAGGTACATTTTAAATTATTAAATTAGTCGAAGGCAAAAACAATAATGTCTTTTAATTGATGAGAAGTTTAATTAATGGACCTTGTTAAAAAGAAGTACATAATAATATTCGTAGAAGGAAAACAGCTAGACAGCCAAGTTTTATGCAAACATAGGGTCGTATTAAGGTCACCTCATTATACCCTTATGACGAGTTTGCACTTGAATTTTTCAAGAACCACGAAAAATCTATATCCTTACAGTGAATATAACCATCACTTCATAAAGAAACTCCTTAAACATTTTTAGATAATTTGTACGAATATTTATTAAAAAAACTCAAAATATTAACGAAGAGTCATCTTTACTGAGGGTAAATCGGGCGAAGACCAATCAATACTTTTCACGCATGCGTCATACAGATTCTTCAAACAATTTTCTCTTCAATTGATACTGGCTTACTGAAGTAAGAATTCTGATAATAGTGTTCGAGTGGCGGGAAATTCAAACAATTCAACGTGTAGAACGCTATTGAAAATTGCGGTATGAACAGAAAAATTGCAATAAAAAGCAGTTTTTTATTTATATCCAGGCTCGCGAATAGATAGATACTCGCGATATTTTATTAGTAGATTTACAGAAGTAAAAAAGGAGGGGGCAAAAATTGTGATATACCTAAGTTCACCTAGTATAATATAAGACAATAATTTAACTTGAAAACAGAATGTTTGGTTTGACTCCAAGATTCAGGTGGGTCCAGGGAGGTGAGGGGCAGCCCCCCCACCCTCCATATGTTTTTCGAAAATGATTGACGAATGAATAATATTTTTTGTCTAAATTGTACATTAGTCACTATCGTTTCCCAAAGTGGTCTATATGGACCCCCAGGGGTCGATTTCTAATTGCTGAGGGGTCCACATTAGTAAGGAAATAGTACTACGGGGGTCTACTTCTACAGAAAATAAAAAAAACTGGCAAGGGGGTCTACACTCTACAGCGTAAAAATGTTTGGGAACCTCTGCTCTACAAATTTATTTGTATGTAAGGGGGAATCTCTGGACCTACTGAACCGATAAAGCCAGCTACCTACCTAGCCTACCTGAGTAGGTAACATACAGGCTATATTTTTATATTTCAAAAATGTACACGGGCGAAGCCGGGTCGGAAAGTATTAAATAAAACAAAAATCCTGCGCAACTTTTCCAATACACATTACACACTCAAATCTGAACACTTGACTTTAAGTACATACTCAGTATTTTATATAGATAAGTATAATGTATGATATGAGCGTCGCGCCAAATTGCTATTTTATATTTAACATTATTTATTAATCATCACAATTGGCTGGCAAGTTACAAATGTTACAATTAAAAATGTACAATTATATCACGAGTCTTTCTACGAATAGGTATCTGTCGAGATGGAATTTTTCAGGCACCTACCTCATTTACAGATAAATATTGGAAGAGGACTATTATGAAATCTTACACAGTAGAATGTTATATTCTTGGATATTGAATTTGAAACGTGCTTGAATGTTATTCAGGAATTTGAACTCTTTAAAGTGCATAAGTAATAAATATTATACTTAGTATAAATCTACCTATAAACCGAAATTACGTAGTAATTATTATTTAATCTATGCCGATATGTAGTTTATTATGGCAGACTGATTATTATATTTCGTAGGTGCCAATCAATATTTTCTGTGATATTGGACCTATGGTCACGAATGTCCTTAGGTTTTCAAGTACAGGCCTCGGGGCTCGAGTAACAACGAAACGGCTAGTCAGCAAAAAAATCTTACTTTTAAAATCATTTTCGAACGATTTGTGTCCTTTTCACGCAAAAGCTAAGTATTAAACGGATTTTGTTACATTTTTTTACTATGGTTTACGGGTATTAAACATGGACCTATCATGTTTAGGAGCTGAGCATTAACAATATAAGTGAATCAAGTCGGGGGAAAAGTTATCTCCAGCGCGTTTTCATGGCGTATGTATGTTGTCTAAATCCGTCAGATATATAATAAAATGAATGATGTAGGAAAGAATTGTGTAGAACAAAATGATCTACAAAAGTCTGCGGTGGCATATATATATACCTATCTAATATCTAATACATAAATAGTTATAAGCGAATTTGGGTATGAGTGAGTATGTATTCAAATTGTTGTAACGCGGTAATGTACCCGTGCGAAGCTGGGGGCGGGCTCGCTAGTTGATTATAACTAAATACTTATAGAAGTTAATTATAATTTGCGTTTTAAAAAAAAGTGTACCGACTTCAAAAATTATCTGAAAAGTGTGTTTTCCGGAAGCAAATGCACAAGTCACTAAAAAAAACCCAAGTGTGCCTATAAAATTTCAGATTCTGACCTGATGACCATGAGACCACCTGGCGTCTTCAAGTAATCGGGGAACATCCATAAAAAATCCAACGAATTGAGAACCTCCTCCTTCTTGAAGTTGCAATGAAAATGCAATTCCAGGAACCATTTTTCATATTTATGTAACATTTTATTCCGCCCCAATTTGTAAGTAAGTAACTATAAAAAAAACTACAAATTTGTGCCGATTGGTGTAGAAACTCTAGGTCCGTGGGGTTCAAATGCCAAAAATGTTATTAAAGATGTATCCCCTCGACTGATCATCTCTTCTGGGGACAAGAGGGCTGGCTCCTTCCTTGCTCAACGAATCAGCATCGCGATTCAGCGGGGAAATGCAGCCAGTATTCTTGCCACTATTCCACGCGGACCAGGTTTATTTAGTTATTTTTAATCTTTAGATTTGATTTAAGGTTTTATATTAATAAATTTAATTACTAAAAAAAAACTATGAAACAGTTATTGTTCAATGTTCCACGGGTATAATTATTTTCCTTTTATTAGTCAACTCAATTTTATTGAACTTTCATGGCCAATCACCATTGCATCGTGTCAAATAAAATTAGTTAATCTAAGATTAGATATTCACGAGTAATATTGAAGTAAATGTATAATAGTGTTACTACTGAACAATTTTTTTGCATGACATGAAGATGAAGTATGGAGCGCTATCGAGTATTTTTAGTAATTTTCTGAAAAATTAAAGGAACCAATATTCATTGTTTGTGAGACAATTTCGAGAGATAGTTAATTTCAAATAAAAATATGTTTTTATCATTATCGAAAACTGTTTTTCTCAATTCATGAAAAAATGTAAACCAATTTCCATTTAAAAAGTTGGACCATTTTGGAAGAATTAATCTTTCGAACAAAAATTTATCATCCAAATCCAAAACAAAATTGACGGAGATACATCCAGAACCGAACGACTCGAAGGCCAAAAACGTGTAATGTATTTGCCCGACTCAGCAATTTGCTCGGACGTTCTAGTGTTGGACATTTTGGGGCCGGGCAATCCCTGGCTGGCCATTGGTGCAGACCCGTCTTTTTGGCCTTCAAATCGAACGAACGGTCCTAAACATGCTAACCCCGCTGGCCCGAAGAAAAGACTGAGAAGCTATTTTTATTTTTACTGAATCTACCAATTCTGACTGAGAATGAATTATCAATCAAGCTCTTTTCTCTTTGATTTTGAAGAAGCTTGGGCACCTACTTACAAAAACCGTTCCTACCTATATCACATTCAAGATACGACTATAAAAGTGTCACATGAGATTGTATCATAGTTAGGTACGAGCCACCAGCTATATAGTCTCAGGCTCAGATTACATTTGCAAGGTTTCAAATCAATCTCACTCATGAGGTCACATTGTAAGGCACAATACGTACTTGTTACGTGAATACTCTATTAAATCAATTGGCAGATTTTATCGGACTTCGTCATTTGACTCTATATATCTACATTTCGTAATATAGACACACAAACAGCTCACTCACATTTACGAAGAAACGTAAAATTTATTTATAAAAAAATGCCATATCGATTATTTTTAACCCTCGACGAAAAAATAACACTTTTATAAGTTTGAAGCCTGTCTGTCTGTCTGTGGCATCGAAAGTACCTCCGAAACAGATGGACCTATTTCAATGCGGTTTTTATGCGGTAGGTTTAGTCATTGGGTTTAGTGGAGATTTTTTGAGAGAAAAGTTTGGTGAAGACAAGTTTTTCTCATGATTTATCAAGGCATATGAAATATGCTGCCTTTTGTAGCAGCTGCTCCCTTTGGGAATATCTATGCGAAAGTACAACCTAATGACGACATAACGGCTGAATGGATAAAATATAGGTACATATAGTATGTGGAATTGAATTACTTTCATTCTCTTAAAATATGAGATAAAGACTATCCTGAGGAGATTGGGTTTTCAGGGAAGGAACATTTTAATTTGAATAAAAAAATGCATTTCAAAGTAAGTAGTTACCTACACAGAAATAAATTGTAGCAATAAAAAAAACATAAAAATAAAACAATAAAAATGTATTTAAATAGATTTACGAATCAAAACGTAATCTTAAATGTTACAAAGAAAATTGATGAAATTTTTTTCTCCATAAATAACTTGCGAGAGTTACAAAAAATTTCGCATCCGTGAATGTTTGAGAAATAAATTTGCTTCCCCTCCACCCCGTACCGAATAGGGGTGTCTTTTGACCTTGCACATGGAAATCCTATTTCTCTCACAGCCAGCACCGATGATTTTAAAATTTTCTTAATTTAAACATTTAGTTTATTTCAGATTAAAGAATAAGTTACATTATTGTACAGGGCAGTATTTTCAGTATGCACCTAAAAAATCTACATTATGCAGACGTTTGCTAATAAATTTTGTGTTTATAATTAGATAAATTTTGCTACAGTTATTTATGAAAATTGTAATAATAATATTCACTTACCGTTTGGTGCGATCCCATGTCGTTGTTCATATTGATGCATTGCTCGTAGCACCGTTCTGTAAATATAGGTCCGCACCCTTTCATGTCACAAACGAGACTGATTGAACGAAACGAATGAAATGAAGCGCCCGCCCGACCCGGCGCGCTCAAGGCGTTTCAACGCCCACGTGCAAATTGGAAAATCGGAAAATAAATTTCCCCTGAAAATTTGACAATTTCTACTGGTGTCAAATTAGTCAAAATAAATGGCAAAAATGGACAGATCCTTATTAGAATTTCGTCATCGTTCCATCGGTTTCAATTTGTTTTCTGGAAAATTATTTTTAAGAATAGGTATATTATTATCAACTTAAATAAATAGTGAAATAGCCTTGATTCAAACTAGTAATATTGAATCAAATCGTGTTTGCTATAAATTGTAGACAAAAGATTGTAGCACATTAGGTATTTCGAATTTCCTGAAAAAGTCGTGAAACTAATGCAAAATGGACCCATAGAATTTTGACATCGTTGCATCGGTTCTAATTTGTTTTCAGGAAAATTATTTTTAAGAATAAGTAGGTATAATATTATCAACCTTAATAATTTGCCGGTCAGTGAAATAGACTAGTAATATTGAATTTTGTGAAAATTGTAGACAAAAGATAATTATTTCGAACTTCCTGAAAAAGTCGTGAAACTAAATAATTTTAAATTCCTACAATATTTTGTATTTTCAAGATATTTACTTTAAAAATGGCAAAAATGGACCCATAGAATTTTGTCATCGTTCCATCGGTTCTAATTTGTTGTCATGAAAATTATTTTTAAGAATAGGTAATAGTATTATCAAACTTCATAATTTGATACAAACTAGTAATTTATTTTTCAGCAGACAAAGTATTATCTATTCCGATATAGAAACATAGAAATGATTTAATATTTTCATGAATTTGCAGTAGTTTTTCATAAATTTTCATAAAACCATTTTTAACCAATATATTTTTCTGAATAATATCTCGATTACTTTGTAGGTATTTTAATGAATTATTTTTGGTTTCAAGCACAGAGATTCAGCTAGATTAATATATAGGTACCCCGTGAGATTGCTGCATGTCCATGAAAATTCAGACTATATTATTACTACTATTACTATTATCCGCTCAAAATGAAATAAGGTATATTTACCTATTCTGAATCTGAAACTATTGATCCGATTCTGAAAATTCTTTCACGAGAGAAACCGGGTGCAAAAAGTTAATCGTTCAGCAATTTTTAATACTAACCTTCTTATTTTAGAACCACCATAATAAGTTTTTATTATAATCTACTAAATATTCACCCGTATGTATGGCCCGAATTGAAATTTATAAAAGACGTGATAAGATTTTTTTAAAGTTACAATTTTGAGGCAGTTATTTGTCTAAGCTACGTTACTAGGTAAGTCAAGAAATAATCGAAAATTTCGTCGTAGAATTTAAGAAGTCGATGTTTTATTCTGAATATGAGATTGAGATTTTGAAGAAAAATATATATTGATAAAATTATTTTTTTATAATTCCTGAAAAACTATAGGTACCTAACCCAATTTTCATAAAAATAAAATTGAATCAAATCAATTCGAATTGAGAGCCTATATAAATACATTATGAACACATTTAAGATGTCATATTTAGTGTGTACAATCGACAGACATCGCCAGGGCCAGATTTAGCCTGGGGCATCGTAAATAATGCCAGCCTATTGTTAATATTATTATTAAATAGAATTAATTCTCTTGAATTTATTAGATACTAGTTCTGTGACTGAAAATGGCAGATATTTATGCTCAACAAAAGTATAATTATCTACAGGTTAGATTCGTGACTCGTCTAAACATCAAAATGTTTTCAACACAAACATACTTTATAAAGTAGGTATTTTTGATAACGCGAAAAAATAAACGCTCAAGATTTAAATCCAGCTCATCGCTCAACATAGGTACTTAGCTACTTTGGTTGACAAATTATAAGTCGAAAGACATCGCTAGCCTATAGAAGCAACACTTCAGGAACGAATAAACCTGCAATTTACATTAAACTATATATAATAGAATGCACGATTTTCGTCTGCAATTTCTGAATTCCTGAAAACTCAGTAGGTAGTTTTCACACATTCAGTAACCACTTCGATGATCCAATCTGTGAGACAATTTATCATCGAAATCGTATAACATTTCTGACAAGAAACACACCTTCACGGCCTTGCGGTGTGGCCAGAGACACCATTTACAGTGTCCACATTTTGCCAGTAGTGTACAAGTACTTACTGCTATTTAGTTTTCTTGTACGCACTACTAAAAAATCAAGAAATCTTTCAGATTCACAGATTAGACTAGAAATTATGATGCAAATCACAAAGTTTCAAAAAAGGGGCGAATGCAGCCCAATACCTTGTTTTCGAGGGGGAGGAAGACGGTGGCGCCAGCGAATACTGCCAATATCGCGTTCGGTGTTCCTTATAGGTACCTCTCAAATCCACTCCTAAACACATAGATTTAAGTCTATGCCTAAACACATAAAACTACCCATTTTTTCATTTATGCATGCGATGGATCGTTTAATCGGTTTTCTTATTTAGAGGGTTTCACTAAAATGGCTAGAGTAGTTCGTCAGTTCGATCACGGGAGACACAAACCCCCACCATTTCCTAAAATGAAAAAAAAAATAAGGATTTGAGGGAGACTCATTCCCTCTGAACAAAATACCACAGCCCACATCCACTTATTGAAGTGAAACTTCTTTAGGCAGGATAGAAAATAAAATCGTGTTCTTTCTAAAAAAAACAGATGGCGCTCCCAATAAATTATAATAATAAATTCATACTAATTTTTTATTAGATAATTTAGTAAGTACATATATTTAATTCTTAATTATAATAAGCCAAATTAATTTCACTTCTTACACGTGTACACTAATAAGTACACGTTTTTTCTCTAATTACAGGAAGTAAGAACCACTCAACGGAGTTGGATGAGGCTATAATGCATTGCTCGAGATATGTGTACAATCCCATTAATAATTGCCCATGTCAGAGAAAAAAACATACAAGTCTAAAACATACGTAAAATTCACTATTTTCTATTAAAACATGCTTTACACAATTACACCTTTAGTCACTGGCGGCTCGAGGGAGTAGTCGCTTGCCAATCTTGCGTTTTTTGTAGCTTATTGAAAATTCAAAATAATAATTATTTTATTATTTTTGACAAATTAAAAAATCATAAAATAATTTTTATTTTGAATTTTCACTATGCTACCAAAAAATGCAAGACGTTTGTTTAATTGAAGGGTAATGGTTAAACAGCGCTTTAAAACAAATTAAGAGCTTTGTGATAGATTATGAAAGAGAAAACAGGGGCAAAATAATCCTTTATTTTACCACCTATATTTCCTATTCAATAAAACCAATTGAAAAAATAACGACTATTTCAATTAGATATATTGTGTATGCTAACTTGTAACTATATGCTAAATTACAGTGACACAAGTGGATTATTTACAGAGAAATTGGGAATAGCCCTTAATAATCAAAAGCCTATAAGGAATATAAGTAAACAAATAAAAAACTATATGTACTGGCTTTATTTATTGATATAAAATTATAAGCAAACCTATCATTACAGCATACATAAAAATGTTGTTATGTTGTTACAATTATCTAGAATTCCAGACATTATGATCAAAAATTTTACAATATGAAATGAAATAAGAAAAAATCTATAGATAAACATGAGTAACCTAATATCCAACAAAGGCAAGTGTCCTGTGAATCACATTACAATTGAAATATTACATAATATAAAAATGTTATAACTATAATAAATTGAAATAAAACCTTTTTACCTTTTATAAAACAGTGTAAAAATGTATTTGTTTGCAAGTGCACACAATTATGTGTACATATAAAATGATATATGTTACAACAATTTAACATTAGCTACTTAAAACTAATTAATTAAAATAAGGCCTTTTATTCATAAACGTTTATTAGCAACGTTTTTGTTAAAATGTGTTTTGTTTCTTTCTATTATTAGTAAAGACAGGTTTGTTAGAGAGTGACAAAACATATTGTAACAAAAACGTTGCTAATAAACGTTTATGAATAAGGCCGTAAGTATATACAGAAATATTAATAACCATTATAATCACTGTGAATTCTGCAAAAAAAAAAATCTTTTAATTCAATTCATGATGTCATACTATCCAAACAATGATTCATCAGTACTATGTATAATAATAATATAAATATAGAGTTTGATATTTTTAACTTTGTTTTGTTCTGATTTAGGTACTTAATCAAACCAGTGAAAATATTTTTTTAAATTAATTTTGAACCATTTGAAATACAATTTATAACAAAATACATATTTACAGCTCAGTGTATGTGCACAGAAAACACAATGACTAATTTTATATTATACAAAATTAGTTATTTAAATTATTTAAACAATTAAATTTTTTAGGTTCTTTTTTCATTAAACAAACTGGTTGTGGGCAGACAAAGTGCTTGCTATTTAGCAATAAAATATGTGTGCTAAACTCAATGCCAACAAATTGCGTGGTGTTAATGTATATTTTCAGCCATAATAAACTATATAATATCAGTGGCTAGATTATTTTATAGTTTTTATTTTTTTTTATTTATTGGCTTTACTTTATTACTGCTTAAAATAGGTGATGTGCTAAGTGATGTTAATAATACAAAGACCATGGTACTTAGCACATTGTTCTTACATACCTATTTTGTGTACTTTGTAATCATAAATTTTAGTAAACAAAAACCATTATAACAATAAGTGAGCAATTGAGACAAACACAAAATTATGCATTGTCACCAATTATTTAAGTTTATTATTCACACATGTATACAGGAAATGTGAATACAAGACATTACTTACATAATATTAATTATGGTATAGTATTCTATATGTATATAACTGAGATATATTAGCTGCAACTCCTGATAAGACAGGAGCCTAGCAAGCACAGTTGTCTCCATCTCTGTTACGTCCATTATCATTTGCATTCAGTTTGATTTGGTCAGGGAACTCGTTGTAAAGCTCAGCTTCTGTCTCTTGGGCTAACGCGTTTCGAGCTATTGTCTGGAATGCAAGTTCAACATTCACAGCTTCTTTGGCACTGGTCTCAAAGTAGGGAATATCATTTTTGCTTTGGCACCATTGTTGCGCCCGCTTCGCGGACACTGCCCTGTTATCCAAGTCTACCTTATTTCCTAAAATGACGAAAGGAAAATTGTCAGGGTCGCGTGGAGACGCCTGTATAAGAAACTCGTCGCGCCAGCTCTCGAGAGACTTGAACGTGTTGGGTGCTGTGACGTCGTACACCAAGACGCAACAGTCTGCACCGCGATAGAACGCCATTCCCAGAGATTGGAAACGCTCCTGGCCCGCAGTATCCCAGATTTGTATTGTGACGACACGATCATCTACGATTACCTCTTTGGTGAGGAAGTCTGCTCCGATGGTTGCCTTGTACTGATTGGAAAATTTTTTGTTGACAAACTGATTCATTAGTGAAGTCTTGCCCACCCCGCTGTCACCAAGTATGATCACTTTCAAAAGCACCTTTTTTCTGGTCGACATTTTTCACTACAATTTTGTAAAGATTGCAAAAGATAAATTAAATAATTACACTCTTTGTCTGTCTGTAAACTGCTACAATGTAATGAATGAATGACATATGATGAATTGATAATAGTGCGTCACTCTCTTTCTTGCATTTTTTCCAAATTATGGCTTGGAATTAATTTGTAATCACAGTTCATTCTTAGGTTCACAGCGGTTCACTCCGCTTCTTAAGAGCTCACTGAGCCTCATATACCATTGACGCTAGGCAAAAAAAAATAACAATTACTTCTTATACTCTCTTATATCATTGGGTCATACCACCAATACAATACAGTAAGCAATCTGACTGAGATTTACCAAATAGGAGTATATTCATCACATTTAATACATTGTTGTGGTAATAATTTAGTTTGCGAGATTTTAAAAAAATATTTGCATCTAAGGCATTCTCTTAATTCTTCTCATAATCCTAGATGGCTTACAGGAGTTATAGGCACTGAAAATACTTAAAATAAAACTAGTAGTAAAAGATTGAGATTGCCTTGTTTGTTTATTATTTCAAACTTCAAAGGTGACAAACTTAACCATAGGCAAAAAACCACAGAGTATCCTCTACAGTTTCAGTTCAATCATGATTCATGACCTACTGTCAGCAAGTCAGCAGGCAGTGCCAGCTTGCCTGCCTACATCATTACTCACTCAATGACCGACTGTCTGTTTAGATTTTGTACATTTTCAAGAGGTTTATCAAATTGCAATATATTCTTCATAATCATTTTTTATTTATAATTTTGTAGCAGCACAAAATTACAATGGGATTTCATTAAGACAATTAACCCAGTCTATCTAAGGAATATAACATTTACTAACGTGTCTGCTTGAGGTATGTATCTGATTCGTGGAGGCGACGGCAATCCGTTACATGACAGTGAATGCCACCAAGTGTTCTTACCACATTAAAACTTCCAGAATGGAAAGCAGTCTAAGTCGTAGCGGGAGCCGTTCCAGCTCCGTTTGCGAACTTGAAAAAGACTTTAACGACATCGATCTCTTGAAGAAAACTAGAAGATCCGTAATGCTGCGTACACCTCCCGCCAGGAAAGCGAAAAGAATCAGATTCTTTAGAAACGGAGATAAATTTTATTCTGGAGTCATCATCCCAGTCTTGCCAGAACGTTATAGGTAATTTTCATATGTAAGAAGTATATTAATTGGTTGTTTGGTTAGTTTGCCACTAACATTCTAACAAGACTTTCACTTTTCTACTATGAAGTCATTGAGGGTAAATGGACATTCCATTGACCATAGAAAATACAAAGCTTAAACTATTGTTAAAAACGTATACATTAACTTTCTAAGACATTACTTTGTATGCCTTTACTCAATGAAACATAATATTTTTCAGGTCTTTTGACAGTTTGACTGCTGATTTAACTAGAGTATTAGTTGATAATGTGACTCTTCCAAGTGGTGTGCGTACAATATATTCTCTAGAAGGTAGAAAAGTAAGTACTTAAACGCTTTTGATATTATTTTTATAACAAAATTTTATAATATATTTTTTATTTTAGATTGGTAAATTAGATGACTTAGAAGATGGACAGTCTTATGTATGCAGTGGAGTGGGAGAACCATTCAAGCGTATAGACTATGAAGCAAGTGCTATAACACCTGCATCATTCAGATTAAGTGGACCAGAATCTCTAACTGATGGAGCGAGTCCTTCACCTGCCAGGGCTAACAATAGACTGTCCCGATATCTGCAGGTATTCCAGTATTCGTCAACCTTTTTAGTGTTGCCACCCCAATAAATGGGTCAAAATTATGTTAGTAAATGACCCCTTATTTATACACTTTGTGTGTATTTTCATTAAGGCTTATAAATACTATTACAAACTGCACTGTTTTCAAGGGATAGGCCATATTATTGTAGGAGTTACTTGGAGAACAATCAATATATGTAATGGCCAAATCATTCAGAAACTGTATTTTTTATGTTGCTTAGTTTAGAAAAAGCTTCATTAAAATCTTGTAATAATAATACTTATTCTTGTAGGCAAATCCCATCACATTAACTAATGTCTTTTTTGGAAAAAAATTAAATAAGAGAGAGAAAATATTATTTTTAGTTCTGCAGATGTGTATAAAATAGGTTAAAAATGTTAATTATTATGCAAAATTGTTATAACGTCTACTAAGAATTTTAAATGACAAGTTATTTTGTCACTAATTGCCTGTTATCATAATTGTGTAATACTACTATGAAAAGCCACATCCTTCCTTATATCCCCCTGACACATAGCATATACTTTGGCTTTACGCATGCTTGCTGTTTTGTTACCTTTATCCTTGTGTCTCTTTCACAAACCACTGGGATGCTCTATTAGTTATTTTATATTTGTTTCAGAATTTCACTTTACATTGGCAAAATCATAATGTTTTACATATTTTTATTTTACAGACAAATGGTAGTGCAACTACTGGCAACGGGACAGCACGAGTGAGTCCTGCCGAGGAGAGTGTAGTGAGACCACGAATTGTTACTATTATTAGAAATGGAGTCAAACCTAGGAAGGTAATATTGAGTTTTTATTTTTGTAATGGTAGTAAAATGTTCCAGGCTTTTTGGAGAGGGTTACCCATTTTAAGTAAGGGTAAGGGGGAGAGCGGAATAAGATCTAACCAACCTCAAATGTCATCCTCACCTGGACGCTTGGTACCCTCTGCTAGACAACAAACGAGGCTCTGGCAACCGAGCAATGGTGGTATAAGCATACACCTAGCTATGAAACTGGCTGGAAGAGGCTACAGCGAGCCTGAAGACCTAAATAGTCTCTAAATGTCTAGTGCAGAAGGCAAGGGGAAACCACTGCACTATACTTCCCAAGAAAGTTAACCATGGCAAGTCATTACAAGGTGTGTCATGCTGTAGACTGCCATGATTGACCACGACTGGTCTGTCAAGAGCACCACGACTAAGAAGAACCCATTTTAGAAGTTGTCATCTCATACTAATATTATAAATGCAAAAGTGTGTTTGTTTGTCCTTGTTTCACATCAACATGGAGCAACGGATCGATGTGATTTTTTTGCATAGGGATCGATGGGAGTGACATACGCAACTTTATTCTGGAAATTAAAGCTTATGTCACATTTCAAAAATTTTCATGACTGAAGCCAGTGTGAAAAGCTAATCTTTATATACATTTAGCTTAAACCTTAAAAAATGTTATATGTATTAGGATATTGTTAAAACTTGGCTATTGCAGGTTTGCCGGTTACTACTTAATAAACGCAACAGTCCGACTTTGGAGCACACCCTCGCCGCTATCACAGAATGTGTGAAACTGGATACAGGGTGTGTAAGGAAAGTGTTCAGGCAGTCTGGTACCCCTGTGACAGCATTGAATCAATTTTTTGAAGATGAAGATGTTTTCTTTGCATATGGAAATGAAAGGTACTTGCAGTTATATTATTAAAACTTGCTTATTGTGACTGGTACTCAAAGTAAAGTTATAAAGTTAAATGTTGGTGCGTCTCTGGCCACTCTGTAAAGTATAAACGCCATAATGGTGCATTGTGACATACAATGTATTGTATAATACACTGAAATTGATGCTATAGGAGATTCCATGTCACGCCTTGGTGAACAACGCACGCGCCCGCCGAGACGTGATGGGGAATCTGGTTTAATCCTGTCCGTGCTGTGATCGTTGTGATTAGTCGACGACTAATAAGACATCACGGTCGGCGGGATTATCTTAAATACCGATTAATCGGCTATAAACACTATAAAGGCTATAATACTTGACATTGGCAAATCACCGATGAACATTGGTGGTGCCATAATAAAAGATAAAGAAGAAGATTGATGCAATAGATTGTATCTAATATATAAAAAAATCAATATTTGTTTGTTTGTTCGTTTTCTATAGACTCGAAAACTCCTGGACTGATTTGATAAAATATTTTTGCATTTGATAGGCTATTTAACATCACGCTACCTACCCAAGGGGGTGAATTGTATTCTTAATACAACGCGTACGAAGTAGCCGGCATCAGCTAGTTGTAAATTAAAAACACTTAATAATCATTGTACAGAAAGACTACTACAATTGCAAAACTCAACTAAAAGGTATTTTACATGGTGATTCATAAATTTACTGAATAATGTAACAAAAGTGTTTTTTTAGCATTCACCTAAATATTGTTGAGAAACATATCCATTGTTTATTTCAGAGTGAATCAGGAAGATTTTGAGCTCGAATTCGAAGAAAGTAAAGCTGTATTACAATGTAGGAAGACTCCGATTACAAGAAATTCTAGGTATGTCTTCTTGCGATCTTTCTGAACAGTGAACGAAACTGAACCGTCACGCTCGGGTCGGTGATGCTGAATCGGGTATTCTCCGCTCCAGTCAACATCGGAAATGCAGAATCGCGTATACTCTGCTTAGATTATATAGTTTTTACTTCTATAGTGTGGTAATTTTTTTTATATTTCGGCGAGGTCATGAATGCAACTGGCACACGCACGCTTTGCCTGTAGTTGCTGAAATTAATCACGGTTGTCCATTCCATATACAACCGTATAACAGGTTATTGTGGCACTGCAATAAAAAATAATTTACTTTTATTTATTTATTTATATATTTGGGAAACAAACAGTTATATTAAATAACAAATTTCAGACACAACATTAATTATACATAGTAACCAACAAGGTTTCCACACATTAATTACACGAATAGGCACACAAACACATTATAAAATGTATCAATAAATCAAAACCAAACCTAACAAACAAAAGAAACTGTTTATTATATTTTCTACTTTTAAAACTTCTTTCCACACTCAGGAATGGACCGAACCCCCGCATGCCCGTGAAAGCCGGCGGTCGCAATATCCGGCAGTCCGGTGGTGATGTGATCACGGGTGCCGGCGGAGACACGAGCGAGACGGGCGACACGCCTGTCTTACCGCAACCGCTGCGACTCAAGTATAGCGTCGGCCGAATCATAGGTAATATTATTTTTATTGTATTTTGTTCTTTGTGATGTCAGCGTTGTCTGGTCTCTTGATGTTCGAACATGTAGATGACTTCTTTTTTTTATTAGGGCTCCATGTTCATCGATGATTTGCCAATGTCAAGTAATATAGCCTTTATAGTATTTATAGCCGATTAATCGGTATTTAAGATAATCCCGCCGACCGCGATATTAGTCGTCGACTAATCACAACCATCACTGCACGGACAGGATTAAACTGGATTCTCCATCACGTCTTGGCGGGCGCGTGCGCTATTCACAAAGGCGTGACGTGGAATCCATGTAGATATTATTAAACTAGCCTCATTTCATTTTTGATTGTCTCAATGTTAATTGATTGAGAATGTGAGTAAAAGTGTGCAGAAGTATTAACTAATTAGAAAATTTTGCACACTGTAAGGCTGGGTTATTGGACTGTATATGTAGTATGCATATGCACGCATGTAGGTCTGAATAAAAAAATCCCTGGCAAATAAAAATTGTTTCATTTCATATTATTTGAATTGCCGTTTTTGAATTGTAATTGCATGTTTCCGAAACGCTTTCGAACAGCGACTCCATTAAGATAAAGAAATCACCAAATTAACCAATAAATCGCCGACCGCCAACGCTCTTTTGACGTTACGTGACCTATAACTAGTTTGTAGCTATATCAGCAATGCATAATTGCATATGATAATAATTTAACGTTTTTTGATAAGGAAAACTAGGAATGATTTGTTCTACATTCTGCTTATCGATCCCCTTTCTAAATGTGAGTCATATTGTCTGATAGGCGGCCGATAGACAATGTTTGCACTTGTTGTTATTTGTATTGATTTTTTTTTGTTATTAACCTGATTTATGACCTACGTAGATTGATATCAAAACACATATCACTGTCGATAAAAGATCGCATGATTTTGTAGTAGCACTACAGAGTAAGAAATAATATTGCCGCATGCACGCCTGTTTGTATGACTGCAAATCTCGCGAACCACTGAATGTTCAGATCTGCATTTCTGGAGTAATTTTTATGTGTATTTAAAATTGCCCGCCCTATGACTTATAGAAACTTAGTATTAACGGTATTCAAGTTGGCGGGAACGCCAGCTTACTCTTATGGAATGCGTAACCATTAGGGCCTTTATTCATAAACGTTTATTAGCAACGTTTTTGTTAAAATATGTTTTGTCACTCTCTAACAAACCTGTCTTTACTAATAATAGAAAGAAACAAAACACTTTTTAACAAAAACGTTGCTAATAAACGTTTATGAATAAAGGCATAAATATATAACAAAAACTAAATTATCTATAAAAAGGTCCGCTGTAGCATTCCCAATTCACGGGTTGCCTTACAGCTCCCGAAATCATGTTATATTATTGGTCCCACCCACGGTACCCAGTATAAGACCAAGTCTTTCTCTTTTAGCTGATGGTATTTGTGGAGCTGGTATTCAAATAATTTGGTAAATGGGTTAGAAACTATTAAAGATATATATATTTACCAAATTATTTGAAAAGAAATTGATCTTGCAGCTAACAAAATATATTCATTGAGAAAAACATTTTTAAGTTCTATTTTTGGTTGCAGGTGACGGCAACTTCGCTGTTGTAAGATTATGCAAGGACAGAAACACAGGCAAAGACTATGCATTAAAAGTGATTGATAAAACTAAATGTAAAGGGAAAGAACATTATGTTGAAGCGGAGGTAAGTTTTATTGCTAAGTTTTTACAAGAGCTGGCGCGAAGAAAATAACAAACATCCAAAAATTATTGAATGTGCCAGCTCTTTTTAGTCAACCTTTAGTTTAATTACTTACTGTTTTTTTAATAAGCTAATAATTTTATTGACGTGTCTTGTAGCTTTCTTTGTGATGGGGGATCAAAGAGATTCAAATATACCGTATTTTTAAAATAACTCTTGAAATTAATAGATTTTTTTTTTTATAAATAAGCTTTGTACCCGATAATCTCCAAATTGTCTTCGAATTTTTGTAAAATTAAATGACCATTTTAGAAAATTCTCTATGTTATGTAATATGGTGAAATATGTATTTTAAAATTGTTCCAGGTGCGGGTAATGAGAAAACTATGTCACCCTCGAATTGTTTCCTTGATAGAAGAGCAAGACAGTCCAGAATGGCTATTTTTAGTTATGGAGTTAGTTAGTGGTAAGTTATTGTTAATACTAGGTATGTTTGCTAACAATTAATATTTGATGCTGTGATTTGCTGTAAAACAAAATATCGTCCTAAGTCCTTGAATATGGAAAACTAATAGATACATATAATCCATAAGTCATGTAAGCGAAATTTTAGATATAGTGATATAATATATTATCCTTCCCCTTTTACGGGATCAAATGTAGGCTGTTAGAATTTATTCCGAAGGATATCCTATGTCACTGTGCTACTCTGTCAACTATTTCTGTGCAAAAAATCACGTCGCTCCGTTGGTCTGTGTTGGCGCGAAAGAAGGTCAAAAAACTAACACACTTTCGCGTTTAAAATATTAGGATTATCTGCCGTCACATGCGCTTACTTTATTTGGTATAGTTTTCATTTCACTAATTTCAATTTCAGCTTTGTTTCATTAACCATACTTTTAATACTAAATGGATGGCGCTAGTGTCGTAATTTTGTTTTTATTTTAAACTTGAAACTTAATGAATACAATAGCGTTTTAATCGTAAATTTGTTAGTAACTTTAGAAATATATAAAAAAAACAAACTACAAGAAATATATGTTACTAAAAAATTTACGAATAAAACAATGTTGTACGTTACATTATTTAAAAAAAAATTTAAGTTACGTGATATTTTTAGGCGGTGACTTATTTGATAGTATCGCAGCTGCTTCCAAATTCTCAGAACCTCAGGCGAGGTTGATGATAGGACACTTGACGTCTGCTATCGCCTACTTGCATTCGTTGTCTGTTGTCCATCGTGATATCAAGCCCGAGAATCTATTGGTAAGAAAACTCTTTAATTAAGTACTTGTTTATTATTTTCACAAGTAAACAATTCTGTCCTATATTAGCTTCGATTAAACGGGCTGCGGTAGTCTGTGCTAGGACTGCTTGGAGAACAAGTTCACAGGCATGCATATGTAGGCATGTAACACCTATATTTGACTAAAATGTTCTAAATTTATATATATATAAATATATATATATATATAAATAAAAAAAAAAAAATTGCCGGCCCCAGGATACCAAGCTGAAGACAAAGTCTTCCTCTTCCTCATGCATATTTGTAGTTCTTAACTTTATGTAAAAAAACATAGGTAACATTAACTCATCCATTCTGAACTGAAACTTTTAAATGAAATACAAGAAATATTTGATGGCTAATCAATACTTATATAATTTATAGGTAGAAGTGGGCATTGACGGTAGTATACGAGGCTTGAAGTTGGCAGACTTCGGCTTGGCTGTGGAGGTGTGTCGGCCTCTGCACGCCGTCTGTGGCACTCCTACGTACGTTGCGCCAGAGATATTGCTCGAAACTGGATATGGACTGAAGGTACATTTATGAGGAGTTCACTCATTTCGTTATATAAAAAAATCATTAAAGCGCAAATATTTCTAAATATTATTTGCTGGAAACCAAAATTATCTATCTACATTAATATTATAAAGAGGTAGTTTGGATGTAGGAGTTAATCTCCGAAACTACTCATTCAATTTCAACAATATTTTCACCAATATTTAGAATGGACCTTCTGGGTATCTCTTAGGGATGAAAGTTAGTGCGGGTCCACGGGCGACCAGGTAGTGTTGAATAAATATATTTGTATGATTTTAAAGGATTCTGTCTGATAATTCACAGTATTATATTTTTCGTTTCGCTCGTATAAATTTTTTAAATGTGACCCGAAGGATTTCCGGGATAAAAAGTGGCCTATGTCACTCTCCGGCCCTCTCTCTTATCATCTCAATCAAGATGTCACGTCGATTAATTACGCTGTTTTGAAAGAAGGACAATAAAACAAACACACTTTCATTTTATAATATTAATTAGGATAAACCCGGCCTGTCATGAGAACCTTATTTACTGTAATAAACTATTCCCCTTATTCATAAACGTTTATTAGCAACGTTTTTGTTAAAATGTGTTTTGTTTCTTTCTATTATTAGTAAAGACAGGTTTGTTAGAGAGTGACAAAACATATTTTAACAAAAACGTTGCTAATAAACGTTTATGAATAAAGGCCTATGTAAATATAAATTTTAATTAGGGCACTCATCTAGTGCTGCAAAGTCTTATCAAATAAAATTTTACTCTTGCAGATCGATGTTTGGGCAGCCGGCGTCATACTATACATATTATTATGTGGATTTCCGCCATTTTCTTCCCCTGACGGCGACCAGGATAAACTGTTCGACGCCATCTTGTCGGCGCGACTTGAGTTCCCCGCGCCGCACTTTGAGCGCGTGTCAGCCGGCGCGATAGATCTTGTAGCGAATATGTTGCGGCCGCAGCCGGAGTTGAGATTCGCTGCTGAAGATGTGCTTGACCATGCTTGGATGGCTGTGAGTTTACTTGTTCTTTTTATTGTAAGACTACCACCGACTGGTATTGAGCCAGTGGTGGCTGGTAAGACTATTTCACTATACTAGAGATACATACAATAGCGTGAAGGACTTTAGGTTTGTATATAATTTGTTGCAAGGCCTATGAACCTACTAGATGCATTATTTTCAGTATTTCTTCCCAATATGTATAAAAGTTTGATTTGGAATACTAATAAATGTTGTATACATCAATGTCAGATTTGTTGGGAGGAGTTTGAGAGAGTCAAAGAACATAACTTTCTATATAACAGGTTGTCTCTGAAAATGTGTATGTGAAAACACATATACCTACTCATTTGGATTTGCCTATTTTAACGAAAATAGTGTTATATAAATGTTTTTCTCATGAGGTATTGGTGCCACACTAAAATAAGTTTTATTACAGGATGACTATGAGGAGACATGCAACTTCCGTTCGTGGTACGACGACGATTCTTCATAGCTGAGTTATGGACAGTTTTAGAAGCTAGTTCCCGAGCCGTGGTCGCGCCGTCCCAGACATACAGTAGCTGATATCAACCATGCATGCTCAATACTAAATATTCTGGAAGTTGCACAGACTCCAGTCGGGTATGTTCGTCTGTATGGATCCTATAAACTGTAGCTAAGTATGTCACAGTGAAAGTTCGCGTTACTGCATCAATACCAAAGCAATTCCTAATATATTCTATAAAAATCAATTAACATTGTCATAGTAGAAACAGTAGTACTGCTACCTTTTTACTTCGTCGATCCATTCAATTTTATGACGAAGGTATAAACCCCAAAGTGGTATTACTGTTTTGTAGTTTATATTGTATGAATTTGATTGCATCGATTTTATCGTAGATATCATAATTTATATAGAGCATGCAACGTGTAAGAGACAAACAAGCTTAATTATTTAAATGAAATTTAACTTTTTGAAATTTGTAAACAAATCATTTTTAAATGGATCTCATCACGTTCTTGTATCTACTTTATGCGCTAATTCATATTAGTATACTATAGAATAAAATTAAATATATTATATAAACAGAATCTTTTATTTTATGATGTACTGTAATAAAGTTAGTTATACATATGAGTAATATAATTTGTTATTTAATTATTTGTTTATATTAATATTTATTATGTAACTGTAAAATGCACTCGCTTTATTATTATCAATTGCTTTCTCCTTCAGTCTAGTTTAATTATTAATTTATTATATCATGCCACATTCCCACTATGATACACTTTCCTACCACTATTTTCTAAGTTATTGTTTCAGTAGTGAGGTGCCAAACTATACAAAAGAGATCTATAATAATAACAAATAATTGTGTTCCTAGGTAAAGAAATTTTAGAAACTATAACTTACTTGGAACCCACAGGGCTGGACCCGGAGATGTACAACAGGGCAATAAGTTGCAATAATTCTACATTGTGGACGTAGCTAAAATTGTTAGTTTATGGTTAATCTGAATAATTTGTATGTTTTAATAATTATTTAGTTACAAGTGCCTTCATTTAGTAACTGTTACAAACAGATTTGAAAACAGACACCAAGTAGAAATTATTACATCTATCTATCTATCTATCTATCTATCATCACGCCTTTCATCCCAAGAGGGGTAGGCAGAGACAATCGAATTATTACATATCAATATTTTGAAGTGACGATGTGTAAAGACAATGCAATATTAGACATAATTGTTAGAATGTCTTGCTTTTATGATATCACTTTATTTAATTTGAAATTTTTACTATTTAATAAGTTATACAAAGAGTAACCAACATATTTCTTGTGTTAAAATTCCTTTATATGACGTAATTTTTTATCAACAAATTCAGTAATTTTAACGTTGCTTTGCGAATCTGTAATTTTTTTTTAGCAATTAGCGCTTTTATTAGGCTTTAAAGTTTCTCTTGCTTGTTATTAAGTATCCAATGTCAATGAAGTTGGTTAAAGAAGTTCCATCATTAAATAGACTGAATAACATTCCTACTATAGACTGTACGGTGTATGTTCTACCCATTATTTTTGCCTCAACAGAGCTGGCCACTCGTTAGGTAGCCCCGAAAATATCAGTTAAATGAAGATGTCTTCCACTGTATACCCCAGGGCCAGTAACACATTATTTTTTATATCAATTACAATTGACAGTTTCAGAGATTGTTTGTAATTTAATTGTTTATGCAAATCAATCACAGTTTTAGTTTGCAAAGAGATTGTAATAATGTAAATCAAATAAAATTTAGTGAAAATATTTTGTGTAGTGGAATTGTTTTTTTTTATTTGCAGAAGTGATTGCAAGGTGTCTATTTATTTTCAATATGTTATAATAGTAGTGCAATTATTAAGATAAATCGCAATTGTTTAATTTTGTAAAATTACAACACCTTATGAATGAATAAAGACAATGTATTTTTTGTTTTTAAAATATAATGTATTGTGTTTATTTAAATGCATTCATTACAAGAAAACTTCATTTATGATTATAAAATAATGACAAAATGCTTACTTATTACCTAACATAGCTGACTGTATCTTATATTCATAATCATTAAAAACATCGAATTTTGTATGCATTTAGATAGATATGGTATATGCATTTGATTGACATGAAGTGCATTAAAATATTTCTACATTTTTAATGTTTTATTTATTTACCTGCCATACCAGCTTCATTCCGCCTTGTAAATTTAACGTAAAATTCCGCGTGTAGCCCTTCTTGTGTATCAGGCGTGATGGTTGGCAAAACCTATCACCACTAAATACTACTATACTAGACATTAATAGCGTATTGACTGCAATATGATGTTGTGAGTGTTGTGACTAATATGAAGAAAAGTAGTTTACGCTGGTTTGGACATGTTAAAAGATTGACTAAGGAAATGCTGGCAGAGGACGACCTAGGTGTATTACTTTTATTCAACATATAAAATCGAAATATTAAAAGTACACAATCACTGAGCATGTATGAAAGGTATGATGAATATAAAAGAAGCGAAAGAGGTATGTCAGGATTGTAACAAATGGCATTGGATTGTCTCTGCCTACCCCTCTTGGCATAAATTTGAAATTTTGAAAAAAAAATTGAAAACTATATTTTGTGCAGACATTTTATTTTAACACATAACCTGAGAGCAGGAATCCGCTAGAGGCATTCATCATAACTTCAGGATGAGTTCTTTCTGGCAACACCTGAAAGACAATGTTTGTTTTAGAAATTATAAGACAACCCTACAAAATATCCAGTGAACAAATGTTCTGCTCTTCACCTTAGATTGATTCACCAGAGATTGAGAACCTATGAATTGCTTAATAATGCTCTGCTCACATATACTACTGAGCATATTATGACATAAGAAAAATCACAAAACATGTCTTAGACAACTTTATAGATCAAACAGTCAATTCAAAATCATGATAATAATATAGGGTCAGTTTTTCTAGATTTTTCTTACTTATTTGGTAAACAAATTTATTCTTCTTATTTTATAGTGGCCCCATCAATGTTAATCAATGATTTACCAATGTCAAGTATTATAGACGTCACAGTAACAATAGCTGATAAATTGGCAGTTAAGATGTTCCCACCAACTGTGATATGATCTATTAATCACTGACTAATCACAACCTTCACAGCGCAGACGGTTACTGTGACATCCATAATACTTGACATTGGCAAATCAATTAACATTGATGGAGCCATTATAAAATAAGAAGTCTTAAAAATTACTTTACTTAGCATATGTACCTGGTAATTTCTCATCCAGTTACAAGTTAATTTAAGAGCAGCAATATTACTTCTTGGTTTGAGTGTCATGTACAAATTCTGAAGGGGCTCTGCAACACTGTGAAATATAACAAATGGTCGTCCAGGTTTTACAAATGTCACTAACTCTGTAAATATACTGCTAGGGTCTTCTTTGCAGGCAATTACTAGTGAATCCATCTTTGTCTTAAGTAACTTGGCTGCTGCTAGGTTCTCAAAATGCCACTTAGGCTTTTTTGGTTCAGCAAGGCCTGTGACGTAGCTATTTACAACAGAATTTGAATCGGAATCTTCAATTGTCACAGTGTCAACAATCTGTTTAGAAACCAAATCAGCATTGTCCATTTTAGCTATTTTGCTTTCATATACAATTTCCCTTTCTAATTTTTGTTCAGCAGAATTTGAATTAGAATCATCAATTTCTTTAGAAATCAAAACAGCATTGTCCAATTTTGCAATTTTGCTTTCATGTACAATTTCCACTTCTGCTTTTCGTTTACATCCATTTGTTATGGACTTTTCTTTGTCAAGAGGAATGTTACCAGTCTTGTCTTTATTGGTATCACAACCTTGATAATACTGCCGCAATGCAGAATATATATTCACTGATACACATCGAGCAAGTTGTTTTTCTCTGTAATTCATAACCAATAATGCTTGTTTTTGAGACATGTTACCAGGGTGCATATGTAACAGTTTACCTTCTGAGTTCTCCCCAATAGCACTAAGTAATGCTGCCGCCATTAGACCATTGGACCCAGAGTCGTACAAAAGGTGATTTCCAATAGATTGAATATGAGAGAGGCAAATAATTTGAGATAGTGTGTCCAATCTAATTCCTTGTATTTTATTAGAGTCCAATCTGTACATAATTTCTGTGATTACACGTATGTTTGGCTTAACAATTTGAATATATTCAAAATATTTTTTCTCCTTCTTTTTCAAATATTTTTCTTGAGAGTACTCAGTTTTATTGTGAAATGTATTAGAATTGGAAATCAATGATCCAACAATGTCTGAAGCACTAGTAGATTCAGATTTGAGTTCTTCAATTTCTGCTGCTGATAACTTTTGGGAGCAACCATCATCTAATATATTTCTGTTATCTACACCCGATACTTTAATATCTATGTCTTGACGAAGATCTGCTGCCTCGTTTGTTAATTGTAACTCATACAATCTATTTTTCTTATTGCTCTTGGGAATCATTTTGAATACGGAATAGTAAGGACATCCTTCTATTCCCGATAGCTCGATATTATCCCTTCCCAATGTAATACATGAAGAAGTTTTATTAAACTTATGTAATTTCTTGTAATTCTGTCTTTGAATAATTATATATTCTCCGACAGTTATTACATCGGACTCCATTATCGTAAAATAAAAGATTTTTTATAATATATAAAAATATTAAACAAATAAATTATAGGTTATGATTTAACCACATTTATTTATTTACGTTTTGTTATTGACATGACTGACTATTGACTGCTCGCTCAGTCGTATTTTTTTGTTTTTTTTTTTGGTAGTATTGGTAGGTAGGAGAGTAGTATATTCCTCAGATTGGTAGTATTATTTCCGAGGAAAAGAGGGTCGTTCGTTTTTTTTTGTAGTATTCTTTTTTTTTTATTTTCGAGGAAAAGGCAAAGGTCTATGTAAAACTATACAGCCATGTCTTCATTACCTATCTAGGGCCAAAGCCAAGTCTGTGATTGTTTCTCGTATTATAGGCCGAGGCCACGTCATCTTCCACATTTGCTAATTAGACAAAGAAATCTATGACATAAATCCCAATATTGTTTTGCTCTTTTTGCGTCTACTTTGTCAGGACTGTAGACTTATCCCAATTTCCATCCTTGGGAGAGCCGCATAGAAAAAGTCGATCTAAATCCTCTTGATGACGAAGAAATAATATCTTGGTCACATTCTTACACTCATGACATTATTTTGGATACAATATGATGCGATGTCTCAAAAGATTATTTGGGTATAGATATAATTAATTGAACGCCCGCGTGTAGGTAAATATCGAGTAGAAATTAAGTAGATACAGTAGGTATTTAGTAATACGAATAAGTAGAGACACAAAACGTATTATGACAAGATTATGACAGACAATAAATGCTAGTTTATATGTTTATATGACAATATGGAACATGTTTACAAAGTAGGCGTTTATGAATGAAGCAGCGGGGAACGGATATTGTGTATACTTTTGAGAGTGGCTGTGTGTACGTTTTACCGCTAGACCACCGTCGCGTCTTCTTTTGATATATGGCAACAGTGCTGACTTTCGTCGCAATCCTGCCAGTCTCCAGTGTTTAATATTGTTTATATTAAATAGTAAGCCGATAAATCGGTAGCTAAGATTATCCCGCCGACTGTGATATGTCTTATTAATCACTGACTAATCACAACCATCACAGCGCGGCCGGGATTAAACCGGATTCCACATCACGCCATGACGAAAATGCGTGCGGAATGTGATGTGGAATCCACCGTCGCGTCGTCGCGTCGATACGAAAATTGACAACTTCGTGTCAAGAGCAACCGTTGCTAAGGCTTTTCTTTGATATACTTAATTTTCAACCGTAAACAGAGGCAAAATACTGAATTTATGAAAAACTACTAAACCGATTTTCGTCATATATGTCTGTGAGATAATGTCGAAAAATTATTATATCATTAAAAAAATAAGTCGTCAAAATCTACCGATTTCATATCTTTTAAACACAGTATTTTCAAATTTTCTGAAAAACGAATAAACCGATCGATTTCTATGATAAAAAAATGGGACCAATCCGGAAGAATTATCTGTCGAATAAAAAAGAAATCATCAAAATCGGTTCACAACTGACGGAGTAATCGATGTACATACATAAAAAAAAATACGATCCGAATTGAGAACCTTCTTCTTTTTTTGGAAGTCGGTTAAAAACGGTGTGACCACGAGTCCGCACTGAAAAAAATATTACATACTTACAAAAATCTTGACAAAATTGCAACCTATGTCTATGGAAGCAGCCCGACCGACACCTGTATCCACCACACTTTTAGCTGCGAGCGTGATGTACTGCATTGTAGACTACAGATTGGTACACTCACTATATCAAACAAGCCTCAACTCTCAATGCGATGATACCGCATTGCCTCGAGGCTTCCACCAGTACGAGGCCCCCACCACATGGTCTTTAATTTTTTTTTGAGAATTTTATTATGAAATGAAAAAAAAAATTAAATGCTAAAAGGCACCAAAGAAACTTACCACTCAGTGCTAACACCTACGTTAGTACTACTGTCATATTTGCGACTCAAGTCACAAATCAAAATACGGTACGTTATCCTGCTACAGAAAATCATAAATAAACAAAACTTTTGATAAATAAAAGTCTTGATTATTTGCACCTCAGATTAAAAAAAGTATAAAAGTTCAACGTCGATTTTTCGAAAATCACCGGCCATGAGCAGGCCCCCACCACAATTATTATGCCTACAGGCCGTCATTTCATCAGGCCCTGCCTATACCTATTACTTGCTTAGGCTGGACTATGGATGCATGTTTTGTAATAGGTACACTACTTTCATAACTTTTATTAAAACAATGAAATATATAATTAAGTAATAATAGTTTATAATATTATATATTAAGAAATACACTAAACTATTCTGAACATCTTACATTTTAGGTAAGTATCTGTAAGAATATTTATTGATCAAATTTATGTCTGTAAGTATTTTTTAGTCTTTCTTCAATAATTTGCGTATCTCGTATATCCCTTATATCTGAAGGTATTGTGTAATGTACCACAGCAACCATACAGACTACAAAGTGCTGAAAAAAGTTTTTATAAATAACGACTATAAATAAGCAAGGCCATGGGGGATTACCTCCAATTTAAAAAAAACATTGCTTAGTGCTAAAATAAGAGAAAAACGGAATTTCGAGGGAGGTTTGAACCCCCAACCAAACCACTACGACATTAGTGTCGTATTTTTGGTTTGAAATTTACTATAGCGCAGGCAATTTATTATCACTACATAGTATAAAACAAAGTCGCTTCCCGTCTGTCTGTCCCTATGTATGCTTAGATCTTTAAAACTACGCAACGGATTTTGATGCGGGTTTTAATAGATAGAGTGATTCAAGAGGAAGGTTTATATGTATATAATATATATGTATATAATAACCCACAATAACCATTTTTTATCCTTTACTTTTTACGAGAAATAATGGCTTATTTACGAAGCGATTTTAAGCAATACAGCATTAATCCTTATCCAATTAAGTACCTTACATACATTGTGCATTTAATATAGATAACAATTTAATATAGATCAGCATGTAATATAAATGAATATTTTCGAAGATATTACAGATTTAAAATGCAGGGACATAGCTGTTGCGGCGGTACCGATCTGTGAACGTTGTATAGGTATGTATTATTAAGACATTCAGTGTATTAGTATCAGCATTGCACCCGTGCGGAGCCGGGGCGGGTCGCTATTTATTAATATTTTGTGTAAACTAATTGAAATATGACGATAATTGTTTAAGTCTGACGTTGGAAAAAGTCAAGCAGACTGGGACAAGGTAGGCATATTAGCTCTGCTACCCGTGCGAAGCCGGGGCGGGTCGCTAGTGGTAGATAATCTAATATATATAAATCAATATTTATTTGTTTCTTCGTATTCAATAGACTCAAAAACTACAGGACCAATTTGAAAAATGCATTTGATAGCCCAATTCTTGGGGAAGGTTATAGGCTATTTTTAACATCACGCTATATGCGTATGGGTATGCCCAAGCGGGTGCATTGTATTCCTAATACAACGCGTACAAATTATATAGCGGGCAAACATCTAGTGAATTTTAGTGTAAACAATATTGTTTGTAAACTACATTATTTCTTTTAGTTGTCTACATTTTCATCTATTGGTCTAGGTGTGAGACGCTCCCCCTTAAAGTACAACAAATTATTATTGATTATTGACAACAGCTGTGGTATTCGTCCTCCCCATTCATGAATGACCTGACCCAGAATTCCGCTCTGGAAATACTCCTTAGGTTGAGTGGAACTGGTTTTTTTTTAAAGTTTATTGACATAACATAGCATTTGACAAAACATCGATATCCAATAAGAATGACATTATTTAATTAGTTCAATTTGTATTATAGGATACCCCGACCCTGCACTAGACGAGTCTGTGTCGCAGTGGGCGGTGAATTGTGATTTTTTTATCTTCACGGGTTGCCTTACAGCTCCCGAAACCGTGTTACGTTTCCAGGGTACCCAGGGAAAGACCACGTCTCCCTCTTTTAGCCGATGGTATTTGTGAGGTAACGAGTGGTCAGTTCTGTTGAGGTATATTTTAGATGAGATTTTTTTATAGTGAATTAAATATTCTTTGATTCTTCGTTTATATGTGGTCGTTTTACGTAGGAGTGGACCCCCACCACCCGGTGTGTTAGGTGTGAGGAGTTATCTAAATAATTAAATATAACTTACCTCAAATAGGAGGATAAAAAGTGCATGATAATATAAGAAGTACCAGGATTCCTCTTCAAGCATATACTTATCTGGTAAAGGGGGAGGTTTCCTGTAACCTAAAGAAACGAAATTTTAAATGGACGTTAAATATTTATTTACTACAATGGAATAAGATATTTATACATACCTGAATACATACAATATTTTGGTATAAATCCTGTGAATCTCGATAGTTCCTCCGCTGGTGACCCAGGCCCCTTTACAGCCATATAATCCTAAAAATAATTCAAACTCGTAGGCTAAAGTTATTTACAGACCTAGGTATTTTAATGGAAGGAAGGCAAGTAAATATTGTATTAGGCACGTTATAATTAAGGTATACATCACCTCGCCTGCTACTTGGATTCTAAATGTCTTTTATGGAGTCACTAAAGGCATTTTTTAAATTTAAAATATAACATATTTACTTATATAAAGAGTAAAGCTAGATATTGCATTAGGTACCTACAATTGTTTGTAAGAAGTCAAAAATTACTGGGCCGATTGAAAAAAAACTACTAAGTATATATAGATTCAACTCTACATATAATGGAATTTGGTTAATAAAATAAAAACGATAATAATACTTACTTCGACTTCAAATATTGACATAGTCCAGTTTAAAAATCCATACATAGTTCCAAATTTTCTCATGTAAATAAATCTTTCAATAGTTTTGGTTGTAAGTGACAAAGTTAGGGCCTATAACAAGCAAGTTGGTTTACTAAGTATTCAAAACTAATCGACGTTTGTAGACTTTGTAGGGCTCCCGGGAGCGAAGATTTTCCTAAGGGCAAAATCTGTTGTAAACCAACTTAGTAGGTATACATAATATTATAATACATATAAGTAATAAATGTATTGCCCATAGTTCTCATAATGTTAATTTATTGAAACCCAGATATAAAAATAGTAAAAATACAATAAAAAATACTTATGAAAAAACAATTTAATAAATGCCTAATGGTAGTTTATAGAAAGTAAGTAAGGACCTAAAGTATCTCGTATCTGAAACGAAATACCACTAGGTAAATAATTGTTATATAAATATGTTTTAATTTAATTTATATTTATAGGCACCTAAGCCTATGTACTTTAAAGTCCGAGTTTAATTAAATTAATATTATGAGAGGTACCTACTTGTAGGTATACCTAGTAATTACTAGCTGTGCCATATTAGTTGCACCCGCTTTAACAGTTACTGTTCCGCCTCTTTGCTTTGGGCATAGATTAAATAATAATTACCTTTGTGTCGTAGCGTTATGTTATATAGCATACTAGCTGTTTCCCACGACTTCGTACGTGACTATTTCAGAATGTTGGCAAACATACACTTCATACATAGCTTTTGTCATGTTCACCTCTGCCCACCCCGTTCCCATCGTCATGCCGTGATGGTATATAGCCTATGTTAGGGTGAATGTAGCTTTCCAATGGTGAAAGAATTTTTGAAATCGGCACAGTAGTTTTTGAGTTTATTCATTACAAACATACAAAAATACAAATCTTTCCTCTTTATAATATTATTAGTATAGTAGTATAGAAGTATAGATAGCTCGAAAGAAAAGTACCGTTCATCCATTTAGCCTGATACTTTTGAGGCTACCTAAAAATTAGGATATACCTACATATATAGTACATACTAATATTGTAAACGTCTATCTGTCTGTCTGTTACGCTTTCACAGCTTAAAACCACTGAAGCCATTTTTATTGAATTTGACACGGAGAAAGCTTGAACTTTAAGGAAGGACATATGCTACTTTTTTTTAAATCCACAAAAGGGAGTACACATACTAGGGGATGAACTTTAGTAGGTATATATGGGTCCCAAGGGCGAAGCCGAGACGGACAGCTAGTATTATTATAATTGGCGTAATCAGAGAGGGCCCGGATTCTAACCTCACTCGTGCCAAAATTGATGAGCACCACTTTTTTTTAAGATGACAGGGCACCATGGATCTAGAGCCGGTGTACGCATTCCTTCTAAAATAACTGTCTGCAGTAGGATAACAAGCAAATAGTGGACTGTTACTGCTTTCTCTGGCCATACCGCAATCAATATGTAAGTATAAATATTGTCAAGCCTTCACGCGGTTTTCAGTTATACATTTATATGACATCTCAAACGGCGGCGCAGTAAAATATGAAAATAAACTTAAATATGAACATACAATAAATCTTTAAATATTTGATTCGTGGCAATCTAAAAAACTTTTTTTTCCTTGACGAAACTTTTCCAATTTTTATTTCCATAAAAAGGTTATTCCGACTAGAACTTAAAAAAATAGCCAAATCGGTCCAGCCGTTCTTATTTATATATATTATAATAATGTGCTCAGTTGAATTAATACTGTTAGTACAAACGTAACACCGCTCAGATTAAATGTAATAAACCTGTTTTGTTTGTATAATATTTTTCTAAAGTTGAACAATTTTGCAGCTAAAATCTACCGTCTATTTTTTTAAAACGCGGTAGTTAGAAATTTAACCCTATGGAGCGTGGAGTTTAAAATCGGAGGTTGGGTTAAATGATAAGTACTAACTCATTTTAAAATAATGTCTTTAATCGACTTTTCGTGCTTCAACGGGCACACACATTCGATATCCGCACTTATTCTGAAAAATAAAACCGTCGTAAGGGATGAAAATTAAGTATTTTATTTAAAAATGTACGGTACACCTATAATAATTGGGTTAGAGATTTTTTAGGTACGCCGTGGTTGGATTATCAAATTCCGAGGATTATCTTAGGAAAGCTTCGACATTAAAATTCGATAAAAAGACTTCAAACTCACATTAGTCAGCGCTACAAAATACGAAATCACAACAAGCACATCTCTCCAAGCCCCCAATCCAGAAGATTTTGCAAGCAGTGGTCTTCTTGTACCGGTGAGGAACAATGTTGAGTTATACCTGTTTACAAAAAAATACTTAAAAACTATGCCAAGTAAAATCCACGACTGCGATTCTTTTAAGTACCTACTTACCTGACATCCCACATATTAACAAGCAAAGCCAAAAATGGTGCTAAAGGGAAAGCTGCTACAAACAATGTTACTAAGCCAAACTGGGTCACTGAAAAATAAAGACGAAATACTTTTTATTAGGGGTGTCAAATTTGGATACAAATATGTAAAAAGATAAAGATCCGTTTAATATTATTTGTACTGATCATCGTAGGTACCTAATTAATTGTCTGATTAGTGAAATTAGGAACTAAGTTGTTTTTAATTTGGCACCAACCGTCTTTAAATACGTCGAAATATTCATTATTTCTCACTTTTCAGTGCACAATTTTTGGAGTTGCTACACTTTTTTTAAAGGTTTATTAAGTGATTTTGCTGTCCTGATAACCCGTGCGAAAATTTCGCACCGTTCACGTTGGTTCAAGTGATATCCAACAGATGGCGTCTTTTGTTCTGTGACTGTTTTTAACGACTTCAAAAAAAAAGACGTTACTCATTTCGACCGTATATATTTTTTCATGTGTGTTCGCGGATAACTGCGTCGTTTATGAACCGATTTTGATGATTTCTTTTTTAATCCACAGATAATTCTACCGGATTGGTCCCATTTTTTACATTTATGTTCAGTCAATTTATATATTTTTATTTTGATTAGTTATTATACTATTTATAATATAATAATATTAAAAATTAGGTATTATTATTATGGAGTTTTACCAGGTTGTCATTGTGTATACTGTATAGCATAGTAACTTTAATTAATTTGAAGCTTTGTTTTTAGATTTATATTTAGACATTTGATGCGGCAACTATAATGTAAATGGCTGTGGTACAGTGGTAATTTATTGTGAACTTAGATTATTAAATATGCAGAAATTGACTAGCAATATATTGAAATTAAAAAATAATATGAATAAATACGCAATTTTTTAATAACTATGTTACCTATGTTTTAAAATCGCGTAAGTGCTTTTTCTACTAAACCATTGTCCATTTGGTTAATTTAATAATATTGTAAAGAATACCTTCAAATAAATATAGTATAGTTTAGTCAATTCTACAATCCAGAAATAATCGATTTATTTACCCTCCTGTAAAATTTACCTCAACGTGGTTACGCGGTATGGGAGTTTCAACGACGATATGCTACTTTTTATGCCTGAATTCCTTCGGGATTAATTTTATTGTCACATTTAAAAAATAACCACGGGCGAAGCCGGGGCGGAAAGCTAGTATATTATAATGGAAGTGTTGCAGAATAGTATGGGCGCCAAATGTGCCGTATTATTAAGGGTCCTCGGCTGTCGGCCATCTTATATCTGTAAAATATATGGCAAATCTCAATTAATCCTAGAAAAATGAGTTTATTTATACAACATCTTTAATTCAAATTGTTGATAGTTATTATTTTAAATTTGATTGAGCCATAGGTATTTTCATTATTAAGAGTTCTAAATAGCCATATTTTTTAAAACGCAACAGCAATGTTTGTTTTAAAAACTACGCTATTTAGGCTGGGTTTTTTGATCGCGAGTTAAATTTAACAAAAGTTAAAATAACTAGTAGTTACTTAACTAAGGTTAAGGCGTAAACTAGTAGTTAGCTACCGATAATGTTTTTCAATTCATAATTTAACTATGGTTAAATTAAACAATAGTTAATTATGTTGCCAGTGGATCGAACGTGGGGAAGTTAAATTTTGCATGGGAATAGTTTTTCCTATTGGTAACACTTCACTAACATTTGTTTTTTTTTATAACTGTCAGTGTCCTAAATGTCATAATTGCGTCAGTCTGACATCTGTCGCAACAGAAACGTCGTGCGCATGACATGATTTACGCTACATTCGCTATCAAAATTGTTTTATCCAAATATTATAAGCAAAAAACCGGCCAAGTGCGAGTCGGCCTCGCGCACGAAGGGTTCCGTACCATTATCTATAAAAACGGCAAAAAAAATTGTTGTATGGGAGCCCCCTTAAATACTTTCTTAAATATTAATATTATTTTAATTTAATTATTTATTTTTAAAGTGAATAATATAACTCAATATTCTGTAAATATTTCAAGCGTCTACCTGTTGCCGTTATCAATATTGAGCAAAAAAATCACATTTGTTGAATGGGGACCCCCTTAAATATTTGTTTTATTTTAATTTAATTATTTATTTTTAAAGTGAATATATAACTAAATATTCTGTGAATATTTCAAGCGTCTACCTGTTGCCGTGATCAATATCGAGCAAAAACAAGCAAAAAAATAATGTTTGTTGTATGGGAGCCCCCTTAAATATTTATTTTATTCAGTATTTTAGTATTTATTGTTATAGCAGCAACAGAAATACATCATTTGTGAAAATTTCAACTGTCTAACTATCACGGTTCATGAGATACAGTCTGGTGACAGACTGACAGACGGACAGCGGAGTCTTAGTAATAGGGTATCCGTTTTTACCCTGTGGGTACGGAATCCTAAAAAATGAATAATAAATAAATTCAATTTATATAGTTACCTAAATAATACAGTAAAATTAAAATTGCTATTAAAAAAACATAGACCGTAGATTAGCATACCTACCTACTACAACATGTGTCATTATTAAATTTGTTGTTTTGTTTTGTCAAAAAAATATAAAACCTAAAGAACACCCCGAGCGAAGCCGGGTTTACCGTCTTCATCTGATGAAGTTTTGGTATCACCAAAGTATCTCACAATATCCAAATTCAAAATATGACGTAAAATAGACACGTGTGTCGATCCAAACTTAACTATAGTTAAGAATAACTAGCCATGAGATGAGTAGTTAAATATTTCTAACTATTGTTAAGTTTTTAACTTTTAGTTAGCCTAACTAACAATCAAAATACTCATATCTGTAATTTTAAACTAATAGTTAGTTTAACTAGCGAAATTTGACTATTAGTCAACTTAACTTCTGATCAAAAAACCCAGCCTAAGAAATTTAAATAACAAACATCCATATGACTTAATCCTATTTAAAATAGTAACTATCAACAATTTGAGTTGAAAATGTTATATGAATAAACTCATTTTTCTTGAATTAATTGTGATTTGCTATATTGGTGGCAGAAGTAAGATGCCTACTGCCAAGGACCCTTAAGTGTTATGGGTTGCTACATAAATGCTAAAGATGTGTTAAACATTCACCTAGCTCTTTAAATTCCTCAATTATAGTTTCTTCATGGATTGGTTGCAATGTATATTCTTTTTCCCAACAAGGATATTTTTGGTTGTATTCATCGTCACTGTCGTTGTAATCAGTTCTCATTCTGAATCAAATAATGGAGTGTAAAGAGACGATGATGGATTGAATAAAATTAACGTCTTTACTAATTACTGTCTTTAATTTCCACTTTGGACACAATTAAACAATTAAACAGAATTAAAATATTACACAGTTAAAACAAAGCGACCATTTCATTTGCTGGCCAACGCACCACTTTCTCTGCCACCTGGCGGGCAAAAGACGTAACTACTAATCAATTGACTGTCTTCTTACATACTCCCCCTTTTGACCAAATATAGGACCACCAGTTTGGTCAAACAAACACAAAAGTTACACAAAGAGAAAGTGAGTAAGAACAATTAACAATAACAAAAAACAATTAGAACAAGGAACTTAAACATAATCTAATAGTTTAAGAGGTCGACCGCGTCTCCGTTTTGGGTTGACGGGTCGTGGCTTGGACTGATCACCCTCACACTCACGTGCATGGTAGCGAGTAAGATCGGACACGTGATACTTACCGATCGATTCATCAGGAGCTTCACGATGCGAAATTAAGTAAGTGGTGGGACTCACCTTCATTTTTATACAGTAGGGCCCATCTCTTCTTGGGACGAGTTTCGAGGTTATACCCTTACCGGCATTACTCAAAACATGGCTACGTAGAAGGATTAGGTCACCAGGTGAATAGTCTTCCCCCACACGACGGGTCTCGTCTTTAGTAGTCTTATTACGATCTTGTTCATACTCGATAGTCTCCTTCGCTTCTCGGAGAGTATCTGCTAATTTTAATAAATACGGCGAGATTTGCGGCACATAATTTTCCGCTTCTACCGTAGCACGTAGGTCACTTTGAGCTTCTATAGGTGCGCGAAGTTCGCGAGCGAAAGTGAGATAAGCAGGACTATGTTGTGTGGACTTGGTCAATGATGTATTGAGCGCGAATCGAATAAAGGGAAGCGCTTCGGGCCACTGTTTGTGATGTCCTTCGACAAGGATGGCCAATTGCGTCTTCAACTCCCTATTCTTACGCTCGACGGGATTGGCCTCGGGATGATATAAGGGCACAAAATTTTGTTTAACCTTTAACACAAACATAGCCTTTTGCATGACGTCGGCAATAAATTGCACGCCATTATCCGAAATTAAACGCCTGGGTACACCAAAGCGTAGAAAAACCTCTTCGATTAATACCTTAACACAGGCTTCTGCTGTAGCTTCCACCAGCGGAAACAGCTCTACCCATTTACTAGCGGTATCTTCTATTATCAAAATCCATCGTTCTCCGTTAGGTCCTCTTGGCAGGGGTCCAAAAAGGTCGACGGCAATTACTTCAAAACGTTGCGCAGGAACCGGCGTCTGTATAAGTCCTGCTGGCTTTTTGTTAGAGGGTTTGTAACGCTGACACTCGACACATGTTTTTAAATAGTCTTCAACATAACGTCGCATACCGGTAAAGTAAAAACGTCGAGAGATTCTATGCAGAGTCCTCTCCACTCCCCCATGGCCAGAAGTTGCCGCATCATGACACTCGATCAGCACCTTCCTCCGTAGGGTATCCGGCACGACAAGTTGAGGCTCTTCGGTTTCAAGGTCAGCGTAGCGGTAAAGTATACCTTTACTCATATAATAACCACGCTCGGTCCATCTCTTGACAGCGACCTCGTCCCGACCTTCGAGCTCGGTTACGATTTTAGACACCTCAGGATCTGAGAGTTGGTCATCACGCAAAGTCGCAGCGTTCCAGTGTGGTGTATCAACGAAGACGGTGCATAGTCCACAGCTATCACGAGCTTCATCATCACATGGAGGTCGACTAAGTGTGTCAGCGACCAAATTAGCTCTCCCTGGAGTGTAGTCCACCTTAAGATCACACGACTGCAACTTCATCGCCCATCTAATCAGACGACCGGTGGGTGTCTTGAGGGTGAGTAGCCATTTTAGAGGCTGATGATCACTTGCTACTTGAACCTCGTGTCCATCGATGTAGCCACGAAATTTATCAACGGCCCATACGACAGCAAGCGCCTCTCTCTCGGTTGTAGAGTAGTTACGTTCCGAGGACGTAAGAAGGCGGCTGGCATACTCGATGGGGCGTTCGTCGCGCGGTGACTCCCCCTGAAGTAGAACCGCACCAAGTGCATAATTGCTCGCATCAGATCTAAGTATAAAAGGACGAGTGTAATCCGGCTGGATAAGGATAGGAGCCGTTGTAAGTAAAGTTTTTAACTCATTAAATGACTTTATTTGTGCCTCTTCCCACAACCAGGGTTGGTCCTTTCTTGTGAGAAGAGTGAGCGGCTGAGCAACCTTCGAGAAATTCGGCACGAACTTCCGAAACCACGAACAAGTCTGCAAGAAAGTCTTCAGGTGCTTCAGCGAGGTAGGCTCCTTCATTAGAGCTATGGCAGCGATTTTGTCAGGGTCGGCAGATATGCCCTGCGGCGTTATCACATGACCCAGGTACTTGACGTTCTCTCGAGCGAACACACACTTATCGCGGTTAGCTCGGAGGCGGAACACCCTAAGACGATCGAAAACGGCTCGTAAATCGTTCAGGTGTTTCTCATAACTGGGAGAGATTACAATCAAATCGTCGATGTAACCTAAGAGAGTAACATCCTTCAGGGCGGACCCGGAACGAAAACGGTCGATTAATCGCTGGAACGTAGCTGGCGCGTTACGCAATCCGAAAGGCATGCGCTTAAAACGATGAACGCCAAAAGGGGACACAAAGGCTGTCTTGTCCTGATCCTCCTTTTTTACAGCCACTTGCCAATAACCTGATCTAAGATCAAGGGTGCTCATGAAGCAGCTTTTACCGGTGTATTGAAGTAGATCATCGATGACAGGCAATGGATACGAGTCATTTTTAGTGATCGCGTTAAGTTTGCGATAGTCAACACAAAAACGAAAGGATCCATCCTTTTTTGGTACTAATAGGGCGGGTGCTGCCCACGCGGACTCGCACTCCTCGACTATGCCCTCATTAATCATTTTGTTGAGCTGGTCCTCCATCATCATTTTCTTGGCGGGAGTCAGCCTGTAAGGTGGAACAGAAATAGGCAAATGGTTACCTGTATCGATGGTATGCTCGGCGAAAGGTGTCGCTCCTCCCCCTTCACCAAAGATGTCCTCGTACTCGTGAACTAAGGTTGACAATGCAGTTCGCTCCATTGACGACAGCATCGCCCCCTCATCAGGTCGAATCACGTCTGCAGCTGCACAACTCACCTTGACGCTTGACTTCTCGCCTTGCAAAGGATACACAGCCTGCGGGTGATCAGTCATAAACCATGAGTTCGCGTGTAAGTTAAGAACAATACGAGCACTACATAAAAAATCGATACCAAAAAGTGTTTCATTATTTACGGCGTTAGGTAAAACAATGAAGGTAGTTGGTACAACCTTACCCTCAAGTTTAACGTCGACGTCAACAAGTTTGACATTCATATCGCGCACAATCCCATCTGCAAATTTTACACGAAATTTACTTTTACGAAACGGGTGACCTTGATCGCGTAGCAACGTATACAAACTATAACCAGCTATACATCGTTTGGCCGCTGTGTCCACTAAACCGGTACCACGAACCCCATTAATCTCGACATTGAGAATAGGTCGGTTACTGGTGCCGTTACTGTTGGAGTCAGACGCAAAGGCAACCTTCATTAATGGTAGCTTGTTACAATTTTGAATAGGCGACTTGCCTCTGAGAGGCAAACTCCCATTAGGTACAAAAGTGTTAGTACACAACTCGGTGATCTTTGACAGATGACCTTGCTTAATCTTTGACAAATTTGTATTAAACGAAAACGGACTCTTCTTTGGGCTACGATTGCTACGATTTACAGACATATTGTTACAACATGTACAACTACGATCGTTACTACGATTTATAACATTAGGTTCATGACTAAGATCTGTAAATGGGTAGGTATCATCGCTCAAAGACTTGTCCAAAGAATGAAAATTACAAGAATAAAATGTATTACTAGTGTCTTTAGGTTTACTGTCCCCAGCATTACAATTAGCACACTTAGAACGAATGATGCCCTTAGCACCACAACCATAACACTTGATTTCACTATCCCTTTTACTTTTAAGTCGCGGACACTCAGAGCGAGCGTGACCACTTTTACGACAATAAACACAATAACTTTTGTTACCTTGAAGAGGTTGAATTACTTGGTTACACTGTGTCGCCCGAGGAACTTCACACGTCGAAGACCGAAGCGGAGTCTCGACCGAGTTACGAGCAGTCGTTGACCCGTGAAACACAGGTGACCGGAGTGAGGTGCTCGGCGCAGGCGCCGCCGTAGAGCGCGGCTCATGCCGGCCGGCACGAAGCTCCCGTTGTCCCTGAACAGGCACCGACGCTGCTTCGTCGAACTCGTCCTCCACCTGTCTGGCGCGCTCGATGAGCTCGTCGACACTATTAACCAGGTCTCGAGGTATTCGCTTTCGAATATTGATGTTTAGCAAGCCGTAAAGAAGGTCTAATATAATTCGTTCATCAAGAACATACGGTAGACTCGCGAGTTCCGCGCGTTGACGGCTGATATAAATATCGGCGCGCTCGTGTCCTTGATCTGCACTGAACACGCCACGAAATATTTTGTAGGGAGGTTTCGGCGCACCATACATGGATCGCAAACGTTGTATTGCCTCTGTCCACGAAGAAATGGAGCCCTTTACTCCCTTGTACCAAACAGCAGCATCTGCCTCTAGTAATATTGGCAGGCCGCGGAGCGCATGCTCGTCACTTATATTTGTACACTCTTTGTATACTATGATTGTATCAATAAAAGCATCCACGACACGTGGATCTTGATGAGCTCTCCCGCTGAAACGCGCTGTACAGTTAGCGAAGTTTCCCATAAGCGCGGAGGGCGGTGCGATGTGTGATGTCGGAGACAGGCTTGGAGCTCCGCTGTCACTGTTGGAATCCTTGGAAGCTAGGATAGCTGATATTAACTCTCTGTTAGACTCAGCTTGAGCCCTAGCAAAGGACGCGAACATCGCTGACATGCGCGACTCCACCTCGAAGTCCGCCTCGTGGCTACTTTGCGCACTTTTTCTTCTTGGCATTTTCACTTTCACTTAACACCTCGAAGATTGAGACAGTCACACATAAAACCAGCAAGATGCTTGTTGAAAACTGAATATATTTTAGAAACAAAATTTAAGAGTTCGTAAAAAATTCGTTATTTTGGTTCGAAACTTTTATTGGCCACTAGTTGGGCTGCCACTTGTAAAGAGACGATGATGGATTGAATAAAATTAACGTCTTTACTAATTACTGTCTTTAATTTCCACTTTGGACACAATTAAACAATTAAACAGAATTAAAATATTACACAGTTAAAACAAAGCGACCATTTCATTTGCTGGCCAACGCACCACTTTCTCTGCCACCTGGCGGGCAAAAGACGTAACTACTAATCAATTGACTGTCTTCTTACAGGAGGTAATTAATAATAACTATTCTATTTTGATTTATTTAAGACGCGGATTATGGATTTCACTAGCTAGAGGTGTTAGGGATTTTAATTGGAAAAGAGAGGAACTGACCTTGGCTCCTTCCTGGCGTGGCGTGGACTGTAATATCTGGAGAAACTGGCTGGTCTGCTCTCAATCACACTGGTTTGCGTGGTGCTGGTATATCTTCAGCTGTTGGTCACTAGCGGGCTCTCATGACATACACGCGTACGTGTATTAAAATAATCTTATTTAGTGGTTAATGCGGCAGTGAGGGCACGCGAAGAAACGTTATAGACTTATCAAATACCTAACCGTCGATGTGATTTAAATTCGCTAATAAAGGTCAGCGGGTAAAAAAATTTTGTCTATTATAAATGCCACTATAACAGGAGCTAAGATTAATTGTGTAAATTAAGTTGGGGGAAAATTAGCCTTCATCTAGCTCGAAATATGCTACCTAATCCGTTAGACAATAGATGTACAAAAAGTCAGTTCGTAAATAAAGAAAAATAAACAAACTTGAAAATAGTGAGGTAGAGCTTCAAAGCAACATGTTTAGCAAATATTGTGACCATCAACATAATCCAAACTTCATCCAAACATCCCATGGGATTACAGGCCATTACCCCAAAGCCCCAAAAAATGTACCATCGATCGGGGTCCGATGGGTATGTATATAAAGCACCCTGTAATTTATAACAACTTTTAAAATTACTTATCAAATTTTGACGATTTTAAACGATTATTTATTTTCAAAGTAAAAATCATTTTGATTCAAAGTTCCCGATGTGTATTTATTTTAGAAATCTTGTTTCGTTTCATCAAATTTCTTTCAGCTGTTTCATAAATACATTATTTTATTTATATATTTATTTACGGTTGGCTTGCACAGTACCAAATCATAACTCGCGCCAATCTGGCTCAACTTATTTGGCACACACTATACCTACAGACTTTAGATATCGAGAATCGAGATGAAACAAAAACATTACAATCCCTGAAAGTTTCATGTCTATTCTGTGGGGTTAATATATACCTACCTATCTATCACGACATCTTTCGTTCGACTCGAAGGCCCAAAACGGTGAGTCCGCAGTAGTCCGTCCGTACAATCCAGCCAAGGAATAGGGTCGGGCATTCCTTGGCGTTGTGCTGACTTGTAGTTTTTAGAGTTCCGCACCCAAAGGGTACCAACGTACCAACGGAAATCCTAAGGAAAAACCCGTCCGTCCGTCTGTCACAGGGCTCCGTAATAGGTAGACACTTGACATTTTCACAGAGTGTGAAGGTAAGACAGCAAATAATAAAAACCAGCCAAGTGTGAGTCGGACTCGTTGGAAGTGTGCAAGTCTGACTCGGTTTTGGCCTTCGAGTCAAACGAAAGATGTCGCGGTACTTATGTATGCCCACCAGACTACAAACATTGGGAGTTGGGACAGACATACAAAATTCTAAAAATATTCTAATATTTTTGTTATTATATTTTCGTTGTTACTTTGGATATATTGTAGGTAGGTAATTTAAGTCAACATAGTCGGAGAAAGCCTCCATTTATAATTTGATTAAGTATATATTTACCTTTATAAATGAAAAGAATATAAATACAGAAAAATTGAAGAAAAATGTAAATCCGTATAATTTCAAAACCAAAGAACGCTCGTAAGTGCTATGAATTCTGTGATTCTCAAAGTTCGTCAATATGTAAGAGAACTTTTTACAAATCTAAAAGAAAACTTAGTTTAAATTAATGTGTAGGTACAGTTTGACAAAATATTATGTGCACTACGGAATATACCTAGTAGGTACTAACTAATAATAAATGCGAAAGAGTGTTTGTTTGTTTGTTCTTTTTGCGATTTGTAGCCAAACGTGGCAAAACTATAAAACTTGGAAGAAATATAACTACACCCAGGAACGAATTTAACCCTAGTGCCCCCTGTGGCACCGTGAAAAATGCCAGCCTATTGTAGAACATTGATCTAAAGAATAATTAAATTAATTAAGCGTAAATTATACTTTTTAAAGGATTTTCTATAATGCGAAATAATTTATTTTTGTCACGTCCGAATTTTGCCGCCCCTGGAAATTTGCCGCCCAGGGCCCTAGCCCCTATAGTGCCCCTAGGGCCTAGTGCAAATGCAGCGCTGACTACTTACAACACTGCCCAACAGGCTGAGTGCCTAAATTATGGGCTTTTGCTCCCGAAATGTAAAAATCAATGCCCTTTTGTAAATATGGAACTAAAACCACAGAAGCTATTATATATTTTTTTTTAATTTCCTAATGCCAATTATAGTATCAATTAGTATGGAAGTAAGCTTGTATCAATTTCATTTACCATTTCTAAAGCAATGAGAACTGCAACATTAAACAACCCAAAAAGTCCTAAATAAAAGTATTCAGTCCAGTGTTTTGCAAAAGCCTTAGAAAACATCAATTTGAGCCAATATTTAAATGCCACCAATGTTGTTGTAACCAACATCACTGTACACATCTGAAAAGATTGTTATTTAAGGGGGATGTTCTCAAACCTAGCTCCCATGGCTAGTACAGGTAGTGAGTGTGGTATTATTGTTTATTTTTTATTTATTACGCGTTATTTAATGAATCAGATCATAATTTGCCATAGTGCAGACGAATTATAATTACTTAGTTAATACTAGATGATCCGTGCGAATAATTTCGCACCGTTAGTTCAAGTGATCTTATAGATGGTACCTTTTACAAAATACATAAATTAGTCTAATTTTAAAAGAAAGATTTAATTTTGATTTCTTTGATTATTTTTCGTCATTATAGGGGAACATAATCTTCAAAATGGCGTGTCATACATTAACGTTGTGAAGTATTAAGGGAGATATGACGTACCGACAAAAATAAATTATATAGAGATAGATACAAGTTACAATATTGTTTAATTTTTTTTATGTTACTAACTAATTTATTATAAATCGTCTGTGCTAGGGTAAATTTAATTTGATTACTTAATTAAATTAAAGCATAAAAAATAAAAAAATAAAAAACGACACTAGTGCTATTCGCTAGGTTTGAGACGATCCCTCTTAATAAATTTTATACATAAATGAATATTGTTTTTTAAAATATTTTTAAAAGAAGTAGGTAGGTTTTTTTACTTACAGTTATAAACAATGCAAGTGAAGTTACCAGTATACGTAACAATCTTTTTTTGGGACTTTCGAAATTTTTGATGATGCATGTTAATTTTGATCTTTCAAAGTTCTTAAGATCCACATTGAAGTCGGGCCTGGAAAACAAAAATCATAAAATAAAAACAAATATAAAAGAAAATGAGAAACTTGAATCTTAATGAGCCATTGAATGAAGTAGGGAGGTAGGTATGCTGGGCAAATTCGTAACTATTGGCTGAGAAATGAAACTAGAGGCAAGGAAAAAAGCAATTATTACATTTTGCTATTCAATAGGTGACAAAAGAAAGAGAGGGAGGCAACATTCCATTATGTTGCCAACATATAAGATGCTTTGAGTACCTATCTAAATATATTAAAAAAAGTAGGGTTAGTTACACCATTTATAACTCAAGAACGGCTGGGCCGAATTTTAATATCTTTGATTTGTTGGATTTGAATGATTAACATCGAAAAAATTCACAAATAAAAATAATTCATTTTTTCATACATATTGCATGCAACAACTTTTTTGATATCTCGAGAACGGATTCTCAGGCGGTACGAAGTTCACCGGGTCAAATACACAACAAAAATACACATATAAGTATATAGATAGATATCTTATATATAAAAATCAATATTTGTTTGTTTGTTTCTTTGTTTGTTCGTATTCTATAGACTTAAAAACTACTGGACCGATTTGAAAAATTATTTTTGCATTTCATAGATCACGCTTAGGTAGCGTCGTATATGTAGGGTAGGCCCAAGGGGGTGAATTTTATTCCGAATACCACGCGTATGAAGTTGTGGGCAACAGCTAGTTTAGAACTTTAGACATAAGATGGGAGGACGAAGTAATGGCAGTAGCCAGTAGCGGGCGAAACCAGGAGCTCGCAGAGAAAACTTTGAGGAAAAAGTAGTAGCAAAAATAGGCAAAATAATAAAAATGTAGACAAAATACAAGAAATATACCTATGTCAATAACTAATTTACGAATAAAACAATATTGAATATTACACCCCCTTAGGGTAGTCTCAAGAATTGGGCTATCAAATGCAAAAATATTTTTTCAAATCGGTCCAGTAGTTTTCCAGTCTATGAAATACGAACAAACAAACAATATTTTTTTATATATAAGACTACCATTATAAATCGTCTGCGCTATGGTAAATTTAATTTAATGTGCTTCATCAAAAATACGCCACAGACACAGTGCCATAAGGATTGACTCATAATCAGGGTGGTTTTATCAAAAGGTTTACCGTCAAACTATAGATATGGCAGAAAATTTGTCAGGTTCCAAAGTTATGACCAAATTTGACTTTTGACATTTTGAACCTGACCTACCAGTCTGAAATTTTAAAAAGAATATTTTAATTTTTAAATAAGTAGACGGTTATCGTATACCATTAGAAAACGTTACTTTATAGATACTATACTTCAAAATGTTCTAGAACACCCAAGATAAGTTACTCTATACACCCTAGCTAGATTCCCTCTCGACAACTTACATGAGGCGGTGCGGGCCACCACTAAACAATCATATACACAGAGAGCAGACGGATTCGTTATACCTTTCGATAAAATCAGGCACAAGTCCCTGACTAATAAAACTCCAGTTTACCTTATGTTACTTTTCATTTCATATTCATTTAGTTCCCACATCCAGATCCAGTAATGTTCCTTACGCTTCCAAAATCCTACTATCATAATGGCTGAAAAATAACCCCCTTACTGAGTTGCGAGTTTGCGACTTAAAGTAAACACGCTGGTTTGGACACGTTGAAAGAATGAAGGATGAGAGATTGTCTAAAAAGCAGTTTATATGGCAGACCGCAGAAGTGATAGGAAGGAAATGCTGGCGGAGCGCGACCTAGGTGTACTTTTATTGTAGGTACATACCTACTTATAAAAAAATATTAATAGTACCTACACACAATCGCCGAGCATGAATGAAAGGCATGTTGAATATAAAAAAAGGGAAAGAAATATGTCAGGATCGTAGCAAATAAATGGCATTCGATTGTCTCTGCCTATCTTGGGATAAAAGGCGTGATAATAGATAGATAAATAAAAAGTACTTAAACTTACCCCAGATTGCAATAAACAGGCAATAAAAAAATGTATACGGGTTATCAATATAATTTGCAAGTTTAGTCATAAAGCAATAATCGCTAAGTCTTAAAAATGGACAAGCTTCGAATCTTCGACAAGTTGGACAAACTCTCGTAACGTTATCACTACAAGTTTCCTCGCTGAAAGTAAGACCACAAGTAACTTTATAGAAATACTAGCAGTTGCTCATCACTTTGTATGCGTTGTATTAGGAATAAAGTTTACCCATAATTTTATTTTTTACCCCCGTATGACGTGGGACGTTAGTCAAAAGTTCTAAAATGTATCGTCCCCGTGAAAATAAGGGTCATTCCAGGTCATGGTTTATCTGTGTGCAGAATTCTATAGAAATCCATCCAGTACTTATTGCGTGATTGACTGTCAAACATCCAAACTTTCACATTTAAGTATAATATTAATAGGGGTTAGGTCATTACATTGAAAACTATTACTGAAAATTTGTTTTTTTGTATTTCTGTTTGTAATTAATAAACTCAAAACTTGAGAACCGATTCTAAAATTTATTTCACTAATATAAAGCTACGATATCACTGAGCGACATAGGCTATATTTTATATTGTTCGAATATATCCACGGGCGGAGCCGGGGGCGGAAAATCTAAAGTATAACTCGACCAAGATAATAAAGTATAACGGTAGGTACCTAAAAAGTCCTAATGGAACAGAGCTATGCCACGCTGTGCTCTGATGGCGACCGTCGATCACCGCAACGCGACGTGGTATTTTAAACTTAGAATTGATGTAAATTTGTACTAACACTATAGCATCGTCACTGGTGTCAAATGCCTCCAAAAACACGGTCACAAAACCAACAACTGCAGCAATAGACAGTCCATGATTGTAAAATGCAAAGAAAGCGAAGTAAAAGCCAACCTGAGGCGAACAACAAAACATTACACTCTTATTAATAAACTCGAATTAGCAAATGTATTTCGTCTCCATCTATCATAATGAATTGCAGATTTGTTAGAGGGTGACGAAATACAGTTTAGTTAATACGTCGCTAATTCGAGTTTATTAATAATAGTGTATTAGTATAGATAAAGTAGTTACTTTTATGCGTGTCATATATACATAAAACTAGAGGTTGCCCGCAACTTCGTAAGCCCAGTAATAGGAATAATGACGTACTAATTAAATTTTACCCTCGGAGTCAAAGTTCGAAAATTTGTAAAGTAGGTACGAATTCAATTATTTAACTGCGCTGTAAATATAGTGTTAGATTAGAGAGCTAAGTTTCACAAATCCAAGCAAAACCCCTTTTTTAGGGTAAAGGTATCAGCGACCCCCGATGGGTTTATGAATGTTTATGATTGCTTTCAAGCAAGTGATACATGGGTTCATATTGTGTAGGGGGTTTTTCATTTAATTTTTTTTTCATTTATGCATTTTGCATCTAGCAGCATTAGTTGAGTGAGCTAAAAATATTCGCCCTTTGCCCTATTTATAGTCCTACTTATATAGTCCAATAAAGATAGATTTTCAGGTTAAATAATCTTAAAAAAGTTTATTCTTTCACAGATGGACAAAATACCATTTAGTGATGATTGAAATCATAAATTATAGTAAATCGGACCAGTGCGTTAGGTATAATTTAGGTATTTAGAACTTTTCTTCTCCAGAATTTTATAACAAAATTCGCCCAGTGCACATTGTCATAGACAGACTTTTACGTTTTGAGCCGCAGATTTTAGTCATTTATTTATGCATTTTGCATCTAGCTGCATTAGTTGATGAGCTAAAAAATATTCGCCCTTTGCTCTATTTATTCGCAGACCGGCGCGGCGGCGTGTGATATTCAAAAGCTGAAAACGTACCTCATTGGAAATACAAACTTACTCTATCTCCCAGATACTCGTGAATCAAGTCGAGAGGTTGCAATTTATGACAATTGCGAATTCCAGTCCACGTGTAAAACAAAACCTGAAAAAAATATTAGGTATGCAACAATATGCAAGTTACATGTATATAGATACGGGTTGTTGTAGATTCGTCACAAAGTAAATTCGTCACATTTTTGTACACTCCATACATTGAAAGTAAATTCGTCACATGCAATAAAAATATGTGTAAATACCTCACAGGTAGGTAAAGGTTATTGTAAATTCGTTACATTTCAAGCTCATAGGTTCCTAGGTTTAGGTTACGTCATACATAAGTACAACTGAGAAGTCGCGGGTTCGATCCTCACATCCGACCATGTACCAATCGGTTTTTATAATAAAAAATCTATGTACATTATCCGACAAACCGTACTTTCCATCTACATACCTCAACAGAGATGGCCACTCGTTAGGTAGGTATATCCTCAAAAAATCTTCGGCTAAGTGAGGAAGACTTGGTCTTCCGCTGAGTACCCTGGAGCCGGCAACGGTTCCCGGAAGCTGTACGACAACCCGTGAAGATTCTTTTTACCTAGGTATTTTTGATAAAAAAAACAACCTGCCGGGCGTTCACTTTGGACATATCTTGTTTTGGGAGAAAGAAATAGGGTCCGTCGTGCAGTGCGTACGCATCGAGTATTATGTTTTTGTGAATTAACCTGAAATTAATTTAAAAATGTATTTTTGATAAACAACTTTGCTACCCGTGCAGAATAAAATCATGCCTATATTATAACACAAAAGTAAATGGAAAACACAATAGCTAAATACGGGTCTCATAATATTTATTTTACATATTTTCGTTTTAATAAAGTTCAAAAGATATAATAAACGTTGTATATAACAAAAGTTCATATATAATTTAATTACACATAATATACATTTACTCGAATAAAAAATCATTCGATATAAAGATCTTTAGGCATAACGCGGGAACGAAACGAAATAATAGCGATACCGAAACATAGGCATTGATATATTAAATATAATTTATAATGTAATTATATAATTACTAGCTGTGCCTTGCGGTTGCACCCGCGTTTATGGTTACTGCTCAGCTCCTTTGGATCGTAGCGTGATGTTATATAGCCTATAACCTTCTTCAAGATCTGGATTATCAAATACAAAAATAATTTTTAAATCAGACTGGTGGTTCCAGAGTAATATCTGGAACTCAGACAAACAAACTCTTCCGCTTTGTTATTAGTATAGTTCAAAGACATTTAATTATACCTAGGTTAGGTTATCTTTGGTATAGATAGATACTTGTGCGTACAAAAGATCGCAGACTCGAGTCTTATCCTAATCTATACTGATATATCCAAACAAAGGGGCGAAGCAGTAACTATTAACGCGGGTGGAACAGCAAGAATGTCAAAGTGTGTTTTTGCCCTTCTTCCACGAACGGAGCAACTCATTGACGAGATTTTTTTTGCACAGACATAGTTAGAAGGCCGGAGGGTGACAGACATTTTTTATTCCGGTAATACCTACTTCGGGATAAATTATTGTCACATTTCAAAATTTCCAAGGGCTTATTTTAGAAAAAATACCTGTTCAATCCGTAATGATATTCATGAATATCAAATTTCAGCTGAAATAATATCTTTAACACAATGTTACTTCTTTCGGAATTGGAATATTGAGGAGGACTGTATGTTTGACTGTAAAAGACAATATTAATGTGTACAATTAATATCTAAGAAATTAATTAAGACAGATAGAGGCGTTAGTTTACCTGCGAATAAAATTTTACAAACACGATAGATATATAAGTTATAGTTAATGTTGTTTTATTCTGAAATTTATTAGTTGTATTTTGTGCATATTTTTATTATATTGCGAATAAAACAATATCTACATATATAATTTCACAAAGGCGTTCTTTTGTCGGTATCAAATAAAGTTTATATTTGATACACAATTTCTAAGATAATTTTTCCCTCTAATGACGAAAATTAAACAAACACATCAAAATTAAACGTTTCTTTTGAAATTAGACTAATTTATTTATTTTGTAACAATATTGACACCACTAACGGTGCGAAGTATTTGCACAGGTCATCATCTAGTATTATTATATTAACATTATAAATTATCTGCGCTATAGTAAATTTCATTGGATTTTATTCCTTGAGTTACGAGAAAAAACATAAAAATCAAAAACAAATAAAAACAAATATGGGTTCCCCCGCGTATGATATCCTTCAGTTGGTGATTTTCCGCTGATTAAAAGTATTACTAATGATACATACAATAATACAACATCACTTCCTAAATTTTCCAAGACAATACTACACTCGGAAGATAAATAGACACAAATGTAAAATTTACTTCCTAACGACAAACCGGGAAGGTGTTTGATTAGTCTATATTGTTAAATCAGCTTTGCTTACATTGGATATCGTATAGGTCATGCGATCTACCTATTGCATATATATTATAATATTACATAATATGTAGGTACATAGTATTGGCATAGTATGTTCCCGTGATATTGACAGCTTTATCCTTGTAGTCTATTAACAATACACCCTGATAATCCCAAAATATGGTGGCCATGACCTTTCCAGCCGAAGGAACGACCGTGAATTTCTTAGGATGTGCTGATCCTCTAATATGCCACTGCTTCGACTCTTGCCTGCTCTAAGGGTCATAATGGTGAACCCACGTTTCATCTACAGTAACAATTATTTCGATCACTCCGTCTGGATTGTTTCCACACAGCTTCAAAAATTGTGAACATTCCAAGCGCGCTACTTTCTGAGGCGGCGTCAGGATTCGCGGCACCCATCTCGCCTGTGACATGTGAAGTTGGTCATTAATTATATTATATATGGTACCAGTAGAAAGGCCAAGAGTCACAGCTATAGATTTAATTTTCACTCGACTGTCTTCCAATATAATTTTATCCACTTTTTCAACATTTTCCTGAGAAGAGGCATCGACAGGCCGGCCGGCGCGAGGGTCATCATCGATGTTCTCTCTCCCACGTTTAAACTCGACCACTTTTGGATAGTAGATAACGAAGGGCCAGATTCCCCGTAAACAGCATCAATTTCCTCTTTAATGCATTTTTGGCTTTTACCTTGTTTGGTTAAGAATTTAATAACAGCACGATGCTCTAGTTTAACTAAAAAGTAAAATTGCTCATGTTGGTATATAGTGTTTATGTTCAACATTAACAGAAAAACAAATTAATATATTTTTCTTGGTCTTTAAAAAGTATGCAAAAAGAGGTTACAACCTATCTATACCGAGAATTTATTGAACGCCCTAGGTATTAATATTGAATATAAATAGGTAGGTAGGTTCGTAACTAACCGAACTAACTTTATCCATTCTTTCTCATATTTTACAGAAATTCCAGGGATGAATCTTTCTAAGAATGTTCTTTTCGCATTCACAAATTCCACGTGGCCGTCCTTGAAGTATTTTTTAACCCGAAAATATTGACCATACTCCTCAACGATCGCATCTGGCGCGTGGATTTTGACAAAAATTAAGTTCTCGTGATTCTCCATCTGTTAAAAAATGTGTCAAAGTATAATTTGAAAACATAGGTCATAAGTCTATATTAATAATTATATTTGTTTTTTTTAACATATAAAAAATATTGATTGAAGGCAATGTTAAAAGTAGACACCTAATTATATAGTCACAATCCCAGAGCATGTATGAAATAAAAAAAGAAAAGGGGTAGGTATGTCAGGATCGTAGCAAATGGCATTCGATTGTCTCTGTCTACCCCTCTTGGGATAAAAGTGGTGGTGATAGATAGATAGATAGGTAGATGAAGTTGGTCTGCATAAGATATTTTTAAATAATGGAATCAGCTATGACATCGGTGTGGTATATTTTCCCGACCGTTTTGAATTTAAAATTCAATGAATACATTTACTTTTTCATGAATTGGCCATGCTACATATTTATAATATACTTTTTTTATAATTTGTTTTGAAAATATAGCCCATTTTAAGAAACTAATTTCGATATTTTTGTTTTTTATCCATTGCGTCTATTTTTAATATATTTTACAAATTTTACCCGCGAAAAGTAAACGTGACGTCACAAGAATTTAGAACAGGATTATAATCTTGGCCACTACACATAAAAAGTGACAGTCAATCAAATTAACGTCAAGCAAACGTCAGTCAAGGTCGACTAACCTAAAAATTACTCTTGTTTATATACCCGTGTTTATAATTATTTAAATTGAATAGTTTTTTACAATGGCAAGTAAATAGTGTTTCATCCCGTCATGTCCTAATAACAAAGAAAATAATTACACGTAAAATATAATTTATAAAGATGTCATTCAAAGATAGACGATTGCCCTTTTTTGTAGGCAAAGGTATTATTTTTTCATACTGCTTAAGATGACGTCATACATCGGTCAAATTAAGGTTATTGTTTGTTATTGAATATCTTAAAAAGTATAGACTTAATTTAAAATCTGATAAATAGAAATTGTACTGAAAGCTTATATCTCGAAACGGTTTCGAGATCTTCGTTTCTGTTCAAAAAGTTAGCATGGCCAATTATGCTAGACTTCCTTACGCCCGTCGAGGCCTAACGCAAACCGTGTCGAGCAGCAGGGCCGGCCTAGCAATGATATATGGCATAAAATGCAATATTATGCTTGAGCTTACCGACTCCTGACGGGTCGAACAGGCGATGACTGCAGGCCATCGCAGGATTCGCAGGCCTCATCTTTCGTTTACGGTCGTTTTACCGTGTAGGTACTGTCTTTGCCTGGACATTCTCGGCCAATGGTGCAGACCCGTCGTTTTTTGCCTTCGAGTTGAAACGAAAGATGTCGACGTCCTAAGTAACGAACCCTACTGGCCTGTCAAACAAACTAACCGTGGGACCCTAGCTTTATATCTATGCTATGGCTTAAAGTTTGTTTCTGCGAAACTCATCGACACGGGCAAGAAATGTAAAAAATCAGCAAATCAAAAAAAGATTTTGTTGAATGGACTTTCATATACTTACCTATATCTAGATACATATTCATCATGATGTTTGTTTTTTTCTTCAAGAATCAGTAAAACGAAATTATTTAAAACTACCGACTTCAAAAAAAGGAGGCCTCTGATCCTCGCCGGCACTCATCTCAATAATAAGACTATTTATTTCGTACCTAGGTACTTATATTCTGCAATAATGATTTATTTTTTATTTGACAGAGTAACTATCTAGGTATTTATCACCTTTTGCATGTACCTATTGTATTAAATATAAATCTTCTGTTAGCTGGGTAAGCAAGTAGTTTCTGCGTCTACGGGCTGCGGTAATACATATTACATACTAAGTAAATTATGTGAATTTCAAGTAGGTACTTTCTAACAAGTTTCTTTCTAAATGGTATATTCAAATACCTAGTTCAGTAGTTTTATAGGTAGGTATAAAACTAAATTGATGGAAGAACTTGTAAATATTGGATGGAAACATTTTTATCGTGCCTCGGCTGTAAATTACAGCCTGTAATAGTTACAAGCCCAGAAAGTATCATTATGTGAATTTCATCCAAATCAGTTTAGCTACATACTAGCTTATGTTCAAAACCGAGTTAGTAGGTATCATCTTTACAGTAAGCAAGAATTTCGGAAATTGATAATCACATGAAAAAACTTCACCTCATTATGATATTATAGTAGTTACTTCGATATTTATTTTATCTATAAATAAAAACTAAATGCTGTTCGTTAATAATGGTAATTATAAGTGCATAACTTGAGAACGGCTGGACCGATTTTGCATTTTTTTTGAATAAGGTTTTTAGGGAAAGAAAAATTGGAAAAATTGCCCGGAAAATTTGGGAAAAACTGAAAGTGCTTTCTTCTATGGGATTTTTGTATGAACTCATGTACTTATGCTGTATGGGGGATGAAAGTTAATATGAGCTCCACGGGCGAACATCTAGTAACAAATAAATACATACAAGCCCTGGATCCATCTCGATTTCCAAACCCGCTTTAATTGCACTCGTAAAGAAATTAATTTTTAAATGTTCTGCAACGGGGTCGCCGTCGTCTTGTATAACCAAAACGATGTCTATTCTTTTTATACCATCTTTAAAGTAACCAGTAAATGCGAGGTCCTAGAAATTAAAAAAACTTAAGTTAAAGCTATAAAAACTAATATCAGGCTTGTCATTTTATTCTTCCAAACTCTCAAATAATATAGGTACTACCTACTTTATAGATTATGGTTTCTTGGTCACCAATAATATTGTTGTTATAAAATGTGTTGTTAAATAATTTACTATGGGGCCGGCTAAAATGGGTTTTTTAATTAAAAACTTATGTAAGTAGGTACTTACCTACATAATCCGACAAACCACATTTAGAGGCTTTTCCATCATATACCTACTTCAACAGAACTGGCTACTCGACTGACTACTACCTAACGAGGTATAGCCTCACAAATACCAAAGAGGGAGACTTGATCTTCCGCTAGGTACCTACCCTGGGACCGTAACACGGTTTCGAAAGCTGTAAAGAAAAAAAAACAAATTACCACTTTTTCTGAATCGTTATCGTCCCGTTTTGCGCCATTGTAATCAACACGGACCCTCCTGTTCTAAATTAAAAAAAAGTTTATGTTAAGGCTTTGATTAGGTACCTATATACCAAAGGAGCGTTAAAATACAAACATAATAATTATAATTAATGTAATCTACTATGTTTCCGCAAGTTTGACATCCTAGATCGCCTTTCCCTATTTTCCTAGAGCTCGGTCTCGCGACACAAAACGATACCAACGAAATGTAAGGTAACTTATTACTGCGCACCTGGTCAGTAGTCAGTATAACTGGTCAAAGGGCAAAAAATTGGCGAAAGGGGGAGCCCGTCTACGGCCCCTCCATGGGCTTAGTAACTACAGACAGAGGCAAGAGGTGTAGATTGACTTATATAATGACTCATAAAAAAATACATGGATCTGTCTATATTTAATCCATTTTGAGGACTAATTAATCTAATTTTCTTAATATGTTGCATTACCTACTGTAGGTTATAGACAATAAACTGGATTATGTAGGTAGGTACCTTATTAGTGTTTGAAGATGGACTTGCATCATCATTTTCGACGACAAATTCTTGAGATCGCTTTATCTCCTAATTACAGAAAATATTTCTCAATATTTGCCCATAAAACAGAAAATAATATTACTGAACTACACTCTGTATAATATTCATTATATATGGATGGCTGATAAACTATTATTTATGACTCAAAATTAAGATTATCCAGAATAAATCAATCTTATCTAGCTTACTATGTATGTATAGATAAATAAATAAAATTTACGATTTGTGCTAAAACTTCGCAAGGATAATACCGGTTTACAAAAATTTTAATAGTAGGCACCTGTAGGTATTTCTCTTAGAACTTACTGGGATAAAATACACTTCTTGCGTATGAACTTTATCTCTGGTATTCAAATCGTTTGCATGACTTTCTGCATCCTGCTTTAAGAAATATGACATAAGTATAGCAAGTGTTCAATTGAGTAAGCAACTAAGTACCTAGATATAAAATCGCAGACGAAGAGTTCCGTACCACAGTACAATAAAAATAGTTCAGTAAAAAGTTTGCTTTCGATCCCGGATCCCGGCCATGTACCAATAGGTTTTTTAATTAAAAACTTATGTAGGTACATAATCCGACAAACCACACTTAGAGGCTTTTCCATCTAAATATATCTCAACAGAACTTATTACTTAACTTATTTTATTACTTGTTGTTTTATTTAGAATATACATTATAACTATACCTACACGTTTGTATGCATTTATTGCCATTAAGAGTGTAGTGTACCGCGTCCATGTCCATACAAACGGAGAAAACGGGGTAGTAAACCCCTAAATATTAATTAATTTTAACGATTTTGTAATATGTTACTGTTATAATGAAAAACTACGTACGTAATTTTTCCTTTTTTCAAAATTCGTAATAGGTCAAAAGTTATAAGCCCCTCAAATCTCGGTTTTTTTGGTTCATAACTTGCTGGTAATAAACCGTCTGTATTTGAGAAACAAAGCAAAATTTCAAAAAAAGCAAAACGTACGTACGTAGATTATAATCTGCTAAAACGTTTGACACCAAAATTATAAGGTTTCGTTATAGTTTAGTAGGTGTAAATCGTTTTCGCCCAAAACGCAATTTTCAACGAAAAACATACCTACGAACACCCACGAGCTGCAGTGCTCTCTGTCGCACTGATGCCCGGGGGAAGAGTGCGATTGAGACAGAATATGATTTTCTAAATACCTATTTCGCTGCGTACGCTGAGCTACACGATCCTCTTAAGATCGAGCAAAAACGCCGAAAAAAAACTAAAAAACACGTTTCGTGTATGCGAACTCCCTTTAATTTTTGACTATAATTTATTTTAATTATTTGTTGTTATGGCGGCCATAGTAATACACACTCTGTAAAAATTTCAAGTGTCTACCTATTACGGTTCAAAAGATACATCCCTTTGACAGACAGACAGACGAACAGACAGCAAAGCTTTAGTAATAGGGTTTCCGTTGTCATTCATGGGTACAGAACCTTAACAAGTAGTTTCTTACCTCTTTCTCTAATTGCACATCATGCCCAGTATGGTTTACTTTATCATCATATAATAAGTTCTGAAATTGATTTGTCTAAAATAAATTTGGGAATTAATAGGTAGGTAGGTACTATTACCTGCGTTACACTAAAAAGGAAACTAATAAATATTTACCTCATCATCGATACATTCTTGAGTGAAAAGCTTCTTCACTTCCTGGGATCTTACAGACCTCTTAGATAAAAAACAAAAAAAAAATGCAATAAAAGTTTATTCATAATTATTAGTCTTAAGTTACATTATAAAAATATTTTACCTTACTCCTACTTGCATTTAACTTAAAAGGTTTTAACAAATCCATAAAATACAATAAGCTATGTAACAAAACAAGTATATAAGTTTTAAAATCTAATACAAATATACAAATCACTTTGTTTTAATAATAAAAAATATAATTTGTCACTTTGTCATGTAAAGTCAAAAATGAAGTAACATATTGTGACACATGTTTTCTATTTTATCACCAGGATTAGAAAATTAATAGTAAAACATTTGACAAATATGGTAAACATATAAAACTCAAAGAAGGCAGAAAACACAATATTAATCCACATGTGATATTTTTTTTAACTGACTAGAAGAGGAACATTGTTTATTTAAATTTAAATTTATAAAAATATTTACTACCCTTTATTGTATAATAATACATGACAGTCAAGCTTACCAGCTAATATATCAATGACTTGATTACAAAGCCACTTCTATCATTTTTTGAACATTGCATATTTTTTCACGGGGCTTGTTAAGTTTCTTTCCTTCCTCTATTTCATATTTGTCTATTCTTTCCCAAGCAGACCAATCAACTACTTTAACATCCTTTGAATCTAAGATGTGTTGAAGACCTTTAAATCCAGGTAGAGGGGAAGAAACATCACTTGATTTGAGATCCTCACAAATAACTTTAGCAACTTGAAAAGCATGACCCATTGTATGTAAAATAACTCCAATAGGGCCCGTACCTAGCCACCCCGCAACATAAACTTTACCTAAGTTATCAGAATCTTTGAAGACAACCCTTCCTTTATCATTTATTAAAATACCATTATGGAAATCAAAATTAAGATCCTTATCTAATGATTTACTTTTATACCCTATACTACGGAATGCTAATTGACAATTTATAACCTCTTTTGACTCTGTAGGGACACACTTCTCTTGTTCAAACTGATCTCTTATTAATTTGTTCTTTATTAATTCTATACCTGATATATTTCCTGCATGGTCCACTAAAAACTTACTTGGGCTCCTAAAAAATATTGGTCTAAAGAGTTTATTCTGTATGTTTTCTTCCTTCATTTCATTTACTGATTTAAGCATTAATTCTGTTAATCTTTTTCTTGGTCGAGGTAGATCACTCACAATGTCATTGATACCATCAAAATCTTCTTTTCTCCATATTGTTGAACATGCATTCATTTTTAATTGTTCTCTTAATTCTTTTATTGTAAATGCTACTTGTAAAGGGCCTCTTCTGCCAATTAAATATAATTCTTTTAATTTTGATTCAGATAAAGCATTCAGAGCATGCTCTGTGATATCAGTTTTCTTTAATTCATCAATAGGTGTTAAAAGAATTCTAGCAACATCTAGAGCTACATTTCCTTGTCCAAGAATAGCTGCAGTTGTGGCAGAAAGATCCACCTAAAAATAGATCATTATATTAATTTAAAAATCTAAAATCAGCTAATCTATACATCCATAGAAACTGTTACAATGTGCATGTATGAGGCACTGATATTGAGAAGAAGCAAGAAAATATCTATGGGTAAAATATGGGTAAAGTAGTGTTCTGCTATGTTTAACATAAAATATTAGAAGTAAATTCTTATAGGTACACTATTTCTATACAAACAGAACTGTAAATTTAATTCCATACATACCTTCAAATCACAGTCTTGTGGAAGTCCATTATACCATCCAACAAATTTCCTAGCTGCTATGATATTATTAGAATGTTCATTCTCAATTCCAAGTGTTTTATCTTCCTCAGCACCATATGTCTAAAATATCATGTTTTGAATAAAATAATATATATAAGTAGTGATAGTATAATACAGAAGTAAATTCCTAAACTACTGGACCAATTTAAAAAATATTTCACCATTATATAGCTTTATAACACTAAAATATTAATTTTAGATGAACATAGGCCATGCTTTTTAATGGAATAAATTAAGAAATATAATGGTACATACCAAAAGAACAGCATCATAACATTGTCTTATCTGCTGTAAAGAGACATCTTTTCCAAATATTATATTTCCATAAAAATTTACATTTGGGTGTTGCGCTACTTTAGTAAATTGATTAATAACATTTTTTACTTCTGGATGGTCAGGTGCCACACCATACCTGGTAACAAAATTAAGTGTTATACTTAGTAACTATACAAGGAAATAAATTTGACATTAAAAGTGTAATAATAAATACCTTATTAATCCGAAAGGCACAGGTAATTTCTCAATAATATCTATATTCACATTTGGTAATTGTTTTGTAAGATGCATGGCTGCATAAAAGCCTGCTGGTCCAGCTCCCACTACACATACTTTTGCATTTCGTATTGAATTTGAAGAAAAATGTTTTGCTGATAAGAATTTCCAAACGTTACACTTCATTTTATTGTAATAAAATATTGTTATTATATTCGATTTGGGAAGAACCACTTAAATTAGTTACTAAACACATATGAAATTATCACAAATTATATTAGTACGATATCTGTGATATTAGCGAAGTAGAAGTCGTGACAGACAGACGACAGTCAACACAAACTCGCAGAGCAACAACAACAATGAAGGAATATAAGTACTCTCTACCGAGAAACAACAAACTTTTGAACAACTTTTGAAGACTTTTTGAAATAAAATACAACATACATATTCGCTAATAATTATTGAGATTTTAAGACTGTCCTGTCAGTCAAAGAGCAAGTGAAACTGTAAGTTACTCTATGAACTGTCAGTCAGTGACAAATAGTCGACTGTGAAGTTCACAGTGAACGAACGAGTGAACCAGTCAGTGTTGTATATTATAGAAAGGCGTGTCGGGCGAAAAACCGTAGGATCCGATTTGACTCAAGGTCCAAGGTCACTGGGTGAATGTGGCTTCTCTCTCTTTTCTACCTCTGTGGTCTTCGCAGCTTTGACCACCACTTGCACTTTCCATAGATTAGTAAATTTAGGAGACCACTACCAAGGAAGCCTTGTCCCTTTTAACTATCTATATTATGATCGAGATAATTAACGCTCCATCCTCTCTGCCTTTCCCTTAATCATCTTGTATCTGCCGTTTTTCTGTCGTAGTTTTCAATACGAGCGAGTGTATATAATCAAAGTACGAGCATTGCCTTTGCGTATTGAAAACTACGGCTCTTTAGATACCTTGACCACCGTGAAAGTGAAGGACTGCAATAATTTCATCGCTGGCTGGCAATAATTTCACTTGTCAGTCAATTGAAAGTTATTCGTTCATTTATTCATCTTCTGTCTCACTGAAGACTTGGCTACGGCCTAAATAAAACAATGAAGTCTTGGCTGTATGATTAATTATCAACCTTTGTCTTTTCATGAAATAATCTACTCTCAGACTTGGCTTTGGCCTTTAGTATAAAAAACAATTAAGACTTGGCTTTGGCCTTTAGTATAAAAAACAATTAAAGACTTGGCTTAGGCCTATATTATGCAATTCACAACATTTAATTTTTTGTTAAGTACCAAAATAAAAAATCCTTTTGGAGATCTTCTTTTGCTTGACACGATACACATATTAATAATTTTTTTATTCAGTAGTTTAAGAGATATTTTGAAAAAACTATACAGTGTAAGGATTACGGCTCAAAGCTACTATACTCTCTGCCTCCAAAGGTACCTGGCAGAAAAAAATATTAGTTGTAGATGTAGATGTACAGGTATAGTAGGAACAAAACAGGGTACAAGTGGATCTAATTTACGTGCTTCTCTACCCATCTTCGTTGATGAAAGTGAATAAATATTTAATTTTAAATCAATAAACTCAAAAATAAACATTATTGAATGAAACAAAAGAACGATTAAACGAATGAAACGAACGATTGAACGAATTAAACGATCAATTGATCGAATGAAACGAATGATTGAACTAATGAAACCGAATAAAATGAACGATTGAACGAATGAACGCACGCAAGTTATCGGCTTTTTCTAAAAATCCAATATTTAAAAATTAATTGAAGAGTGTTAAAGTTAAAATTTTAGAAAAACAAAAAATACGGGTACCTTAATTTTTCATATACTTTCATATAGGCTAATAAAATTAGGGGGTTAAAATTTTTCCTCGGAAAATAATACTACAAAAAAAGTCTACTCTTATCTTCTGTCAAATCTTACTTGCTCTGTGGTCAAATCAAGTGTCAAAGTCAATTTAATTCTGTCATAAATAAAGAAAAGTTATTTTGTAATTTATTTTACAAATAATATTTTATTTATTATTTACTGCCAATTAAGAACAAGAGTTTGTTTTGCGCACTGAATTACATTATTTTATAGCAATATTGAAGTTGTGTTAATTATTGCACATCATGTCTCATGTCAGTGATGTGAGAAATTTGTTTTCTAGGTTATTTCTGAAGAAGAATGGGTTTGTAATTTTCTCAATAATACTATAAATTGACACAATATATGCCACTTTGTAGCTGTTCCTAGAATAACTATTGAAATATCTATAGAGGAGTTTTTGTGCATAATTTTCTTGTCCAAGTCTTACAAGGTTTTGTAGTATTTTGTTCATGTATTAACATACAGTTTCCATTATAACTTAATAGAAATAAGTCAGCACTGTTGTCATATATCTAAAGAAGAAGAAGAACTTTATACAAACTAACATTTACTCTATAAATGTACATTTTAAAATTGTATAATTTCATTACAATTTCATCATATTTAATGTAGGTAGGTATTATGCTTTGCACACATCTTTATAAAAAATATTTTATGATATTGCTTGAGATTGGTTGGTTTACTTACATTATTATTACCCATACATTAAAACAGTCTATATTGTAATGGTCACATCTATAAGGAAATTAAATCTTTGTTTAGATATCTGTCTTCTTTTTATTGTTTACCATCTGTCCTAATGGGTAGGAATGCATTATCTTTTGTTGTTTGTCATAACTGTCCTAATGGGTAAGAACTTTTAAGAAGTTTTGTCTTAATAAAAAATGTCAGGCGGAAATAACAGACTACAGAATTCTAACAGATTTCTAATTATGTTTATTATTGTTTATTAGGGTTTGGTTTATATTATGGCTGCAGCAATTTAGAGTTGTGGAGTGGGGTTGGATTCCTCTTTGTGAACACTCTCTCTTAATGAAAACACTATCATTTTTCTTGTTTGGTTGGAGTAATCCTTCAACCCCCAAACCCTTGAAAACCTTTCATTCCTGCGGTCATAATCTAAATTTTCCCAATTATTGTGTTTGTTAATGTCATTGTAAGTGAATGTAATTTTATTTTTGTTTATTCTAGGTTACATTCTATAAAATGGGTTACAAGAAATTTTAACCAGGGAGCTGGAAACTCCCCTAATCCCCTCCCAAAGACTAGTGTCTCTGCTCTGCCTCCATTGTCAGAGCCGATGCAAAACTTACCTCCAGTGGTATATGCTCAAGTAAAAAGTGAGGAATACACAACTGAGGTGACAACATTAAGTAATGGTCTCAAGGTAGCTTCTGAGAAGAAATTTGGACAGTTTTGCACAGCTGGTGGTAAGTTTTTATCAAATAACTGTAGCCATAGCGCTTAACTGAGTAGGCTCATTCGGTAGTGGAGCAGTGCGGAAAGGGTGACACGTGAAGTAACAGAACAATCTTACTATATATGTGATGAATGAAACACCCCCTCCCGCATCACTCCACTACAGCACCCATAGACGTAGTATAGTCGCGCTGGTGCTCTACTAGATTGGCAATATAAAAGAAAAAACGCATAGATATGCATAATTATGTTTTTATAATGGTAACAGTCATAATTCAGCTTATTTTTGTAAAATATCCTGTTTTAAAGTTAAATTTAGTGTTTAGTAGATGTGATTAATTATGGTTACCTGTGCAGTGCCATGAATTTTTTGGTGTCCTAATCATGGCAATGTCAATCTAGTAGGGCGCCAGCATACTATATCTATGACAGCACCGAACCTACTCAGTTAAGCACTATAGCTGAGGCTCCTATTTGATTATACACTATTCAGTCATACTCTTCAAGTAATTTCTTCTGAAAATAATTTTTTTTAAGTACCTAGTATTATATTAACAACTTCCATTTTATTGAATACAACTTTTTTCTTGGCAGATGATAATTATTATAATATGCAACCTCTTATTGCTGGTAATCACTGTTTTATTTTTACTCAACCAAGGTTTCAAAATATATTATAACTTTAAATTATGATTTTTTTGTTCTTGATTTCAGTGGTTATTGACTCGGGTCCCAGGTATGAGGTGGAATACCCAAATGGTATATGCCATTTTCTCGAAAAACTTAGTTTTGGGGTAAGTACTGTTTAAACTAACTATATATTTTAAAAATCAAATCAACTTTAAGGGTCCATCTGTCAAAAATATGGCAAATCTCAATTAATCCTAAAAAAATTTTTTTTTGTTTTTAATCTCGAAAAGTTAAATCGGATGGGGTAGGTGTCGAAACTAATAATGTTTAGGATGTGTTCCTATTAGCGAATCCATTAAAAAAAAATGTTCTCCCATACAAAAAAAAAACTCCCATACATTTTTTTTTGTTTTTTATCTCGGAAACTACAAATCAGAGGGGGAAAGTGCCGAAACTAATAATGTTCAGGATCTGTTTCTATTAGTGAATCCATTAAAAAAAAATGTTCTCCCATACAAAAAAAAACTCCCATACATTTTTTTTTGTTTTTTATCTCGGAAACTACAAATCGGAGGGGGTAGGTGCCGAAACTAATAATGTTTAGTATCTGTTCCTATTAGCGAATCCGTTAAAAAAAAAAAGTTCTCCCATACAAAAGTTCATACATTTTTTCTTTTTTTTCCCTATGGACTAGGAATTGAATTCTACCCCTTTCCACTTTCCCGTACCCCCTCCCCCCCCGTCTCCCATATAATTTTCTTTTAAATCGCGAGCGAAGCGAGCGATGCCGCGGTAGCGGCCGGAGAAGCGCCAGGTTATCATTAACCCGAAACCCCCCTTTTTCGCCCCCCCCTTTTTTTTTTAATCTCGGAAACTACAAATCGGCCGGGATATGTGCCGAAACTAATAATGTTCAGGATATGTTCCTATTAGCGAATCTGTAAAAAAAATTTCTCCCATACAAAAAAAAACTCCCATACATTTTTTTCTTTTCTCCAATTGATTTCAATCGAGCAGCGGTGGGGGTAGGAGTAGGGGTAGGAGTAGGAGTAGGGGTAGGAGTAGGGGTAGGAGTAGGGGTAGGGGTAGGGGTAGGAGTAGGAGTAGGGGTAGGAGTAGGGTAGGGGTAGGGGTAGGAGTAGGGGTAGGGTAGGGGTAGGGGTAGAGGTAGGGGTAGGGTAGGGGTTGGAGTAGAGGTAGTGGTAGGGGTTGGAGTAGGGGTAGTGGTAGGGGTTGGAGTAGGGGTAGTGGTAGGGGTTGGAGTAGGGGTAGTGGGAGTAGTTGTGGTACGAGTAGGAATAGTTGATAGGTGGCGGGCTTATCGCAGACTTGTACAATGTCTTCTTTGGTGTGGGCAGCAGTTGTTCCCTCACAGCAAACACGCGAGTTGCTTGCAACTCGCGCACTACACAACATACTAGTCACTATTTATATAATTACATTACCTAATAATGTAAATAGCAATATATATTTGGTCATGTGTATGCACTGTAATAAATTTTTTTCTTAATATGTTGAAATTACATGATTTTTACTTTTATTATAATTGTTATAGATAATATTATAATAACATTTTCAGGCAACACACAAATATGACACTAGAGATGTGATGCTGCGTGAATTGGAACGTCACGGAGGTATATGCGACTGCCAGGGTTCCAGAGACACCACTGTGTATGCTACAAGTGCTGATTCGAGAGGTCTAGAGGCAGTTACACAGGTAAACCACACCAAATAAATTGAGAAAGGCATAGTGTTAGTAGTGGGAATGTCCGATGCACATATAAATTGTATAGAACTCAAGTCTAACCATGCGGCTAGACAATTGAAAAAATATTCCTAGTGATATGTAAAAGGGGAAAAAACTATTCTTCTCTACCAGTGGGGATGAGCTGCTGTGGTGTAAAACAGACATAATTTGCGGGATATAGTCCGATGTCACATTCGATTTTGTGGTGCATTTAAATTTTTGATATGTAACATCTTAGCTCTTGATATGTCTGGCATGATTTGTAGTACGACTCGCGCGCTGAAGGTTCCGTATTCTCGGTCAGAACTTTAAGATGGGATTCTCGTCTAGGTTGGTTATAAATTGTTATGACATTCTTTTGCATGCACAAAGCAATGGAACTGTTTTCAACACTACACTGCCAATGGACAACATTTCATTTTTTTATCACCCATTTTTATTACTTTAATTTAAAATATATAAAAAAATAAGATACACGTATTTTTCTTCTTCTTCTTCTTTTAATGTGGCTCCACCAATATTCATCGGTGATTTGCCAATGTCAAGTTGTGGCAGTCCAGCAGCAATGATGGGATGAGAACTGATCAGTGAGCAAAGATGTATCTCTTTTTACATTTACAATCCCTGTTATATTTTATTTTTGGTTGAGTTTTTATATTTTTAAGACTATTGTTTAGCTAAAAATTTTCATACAAAATTAGTACAAAATGCGTTAACGTTTCTACCCCACTAAACATAATCCGTTCTTGCTATTTTTTTTATATGTTTTAGAGACAAGTAAAAACTAGGTCGACTCGTTTTTGTTTTTTTCATATTGCTTATAAATTAAGAAATAATTAATCCTCAAAAACCGTTTTTTTAACTAAAAAACTTCCTCATACTTATCTCGTGATAATTATGAAACTAATCAAAATTTTGAAAAAATCAAAACTAGCCGACTTAGTTTATGATCTAACAAAACGATAGAGACTAAAATAAAAAAAAATCGTTAACGTTTAGGTATAGTAAAACGTTAACACCTAAACACCTATTTTGCGCGTAATTCAAGACAATTTCGTCAGAAGCCTGCAACTCTCTCTATCGCACACGTGTAAGTGAACGCGGGGTGACTGATGAGATAGCAAATATTCGAAAAACGCACAGCGTCCGAACGCTGTAACTAAACGATACTCTTAATTTAATTTTGAATTTTTATAAATCCTGAGGACTTATAAACTAAAAACCTTAGCTAGGACTAAAAATAAGAAATATAAACTGCCACCCAAAGAAAGTGACAGATAGTGTCAGTCAAACCACAGAGTATATACATTATAGAAATGCAAAGAGTATAATATACTGTAGAAATGTCCCGTGTTCCGAATAGGTGTTGCCGTAACCGGAACTCAAATCGCCTACAACATTATTCATAATGTATAACAATACTAGCTTTTGTCCGCAGTTTCACTCCTAAATATATTTCCTGTGATAGCCCATTCGAAACTAGCAAAACTTTCAAAAAAATATTATATAAAAGAAGTATTTTTATAATTATATTTAAAGAATAATTATTAATTTAGCTTCAAATGGAATAAAAATGGGTAAAATTAATAGAAGGCAACACCTGAGTTCAATAACTAACAACTCAGCCAACAGACATTAGTATTTTTAAATCAGAGGGTTAGCACAGATTAGGGCACCTATTAATCCTTATTTTTCAATATTTCAGTATTTTTAAAATAACTCTAAAATTAAAGGATATATAAAATAAAAAAATGAAAAATAAGCTTTCTAGCATGTAATCTCCAAACGGTTTTCGAATTTTGGTACCTTACGAAAAGTGAAATGTTGTCCATTAGGACACAGAGGTTAGATGTTATGCATCAATGACAACTACTGTATGGCTCACTCTTTTTTATTGCAGGTTTTGGCTGAAGTGATTCTCAGACCAAGATTGTCGTCTGAAGAAATAGAAGGCGCAAGACAGGCTGTAGCTTTTGAATTAGAAACACTGGCCATGCGGCCTGAACAGGAAACCATTTTGATGGACATGATCCATGCAGTTAGTATTTTATCTATTTATCATCACGCCTTTATCTATAATACTATTATAAAGAGGTAAAGTTTGTGAGGTTGTCTCTGGATCTACTGACCCGATTTTGAAAATTATTTTACTAATACAAAGCTACAATATCCCTGAGTGACATAGGCTATATTTTATTTTGTTCGAAAAGAAACACGGGCGAAGCCAGGGACGGAAGCCTAGTACTAATAATAAAGCTGAAGAGTTTTTTTGTTTGAACGCTCTAATCTCTGGAACTACCAGTCGGAATTTTTTTTTCATTTGATAGCCCAATTCTTGAGGAAGGTTTATAGGCTGTACAGAAAAAAACGAACGAAGCGAAATTTTACTATGGGTTTTTTGTATGAACTCAAGACCATAAGACAGGCTTCACGGGCGAAGCCGGGGCGGAAAGCTAGTATTTTATATTTATACTTATTAAAAATACTCAGATGGAAACATCAAATAAGACTGCTTTGTATTTTTTTTTTCATTTTAGATCTAGTAGTCACGAAATAAGAGGTACATGCATTCCTTAATTAGTATCTCCGTATCAAATTTCATCAAAATCGGTTTAGTCATTTAGCCGTGAAAGCGTAACAGACAGACAGACAGTTACTTTCGCATTTATAACATTTGTATGGATTTTGGATTAAAATAAGTTAATTTGTTAATTTAAATTTTGCGAAAATCGGCTGTGAAGTTGTGTCGAATTTTAAGAATTTTCCTCAGGACCCTTTACTGTTAATATTGATTAATTGTAACCAACTTTGCAGGCTGCATACAGAGGCAATACTTTAGGATTGCCAAAGGTCTGCCCCCAAGAATATGTCAACAAAATTGACCGCGGAACTATTTTGAATTATTTGAAGAACCATTACACGCCCCAGAGAATGGTAGTTGCTGCAGTTGGGGTACATATATTTTAATTACCATAATATTTAAATATTACTTATATATAAGGCAAGGTGGGTGACATTTTCAGTCATAACATCAGTTAAGTATCACTCGGCTCTTGCCACATTTTATGACATGCGAATTTGTCCTCCTAGCTAGCACCTCTTACCGCGGTAAGCCTTTTTAATAGAAATGGACAGGGTTTTTTTTTACTTGTGGAGACAATAATTGTTATACTAACGAGTACCGTCAAAAAGTTCTCGCACGTTATTGGGACGATTACGGTTAAATTGTTGATTTATTTATAATGTAATCGTAAAAGATTTTTAGTCTGTCCCAATGTACACGCTAATCTCCACAACTGTGCGTTGTGGGCTAAACATGCCTTTGTTTTAATTAAATTGGTTGACAAATTAAAAAAGTCCTACTGATTTCCAACAAATGGCTTTTTAAAAAATAAATAAATTAGTCTAATTTTAAAAGAAATATTTAGTTTTGATTTGTTTGTTTATTTTTCGTTATTAGAGGGAAAATAATCTTCAAAATGGCGTATCAAACATTAACTTTGATACAGTATTAAAGGAGATATTTGGTACCGTCAAGAAACACCTGAGAAATAACAAATTTTGCCAAATGTTTCAGCCATTTTATGCACCCATATATATATATATATATAATAAAGTTTTAAAATATAAGAGCTGCAAAAGTGCTAATTACCAATTTCTTGTGTTCTTACAACACAACTACATTTAACACTATTACATGTTTCTTCAATGATACACAGAGCAAACAACTACAAGTAAGTTTACTGTGAGATTGAATTATTTATCAAATAATAATAATTGTAAATATACCACATCCATATTGTAGTTGCTTGCTCTGTGTATCATTGAAGAAACATGTAATAGTGTTAAATGTTATTTTGTTCAATTTTGCTGTCATGTTCTAATTTTAGAATAATTCTAGTTTGTAAAATTTTCATTTATTTGCATGTTTTGATTTTTTGTGTGTGATCTTCTGAGAGTTACAATTGTAATTTGTTTTGAGTATGTGTAGGTATCTAACTCTCACTATATATGCAATAATTGCCGAAGGTTCTCACGTGACAAGCTATGCCTAGTGTGAGGACCACTTTGAATAATATATTAAGGGTAGGTATAGGTATATTATACTTTTACCTTTGTACATTTTTTGAATAAATAAATTTGAATTTGAATTGAATTTGAATATCAAGTTTAAAGTACGCAATAAAAATCCTAAAATTATTTTATAAACACATGTCAACAAAACTTTATTTTTTCAGTCGCTAAGTGCTTGTTTAATTTAAATTGGTTGACAAATAAAAATATGTCCATTAGTAGGATGCGTAGATGATACATGTTTCCACGTATGAAGTCGCGGGCACAGCAGCTAGTAATGAATAATATTGGTTACAGGTGGATCACGAGCCGTTTGTGGAGTTTGTACAAAAATACTTTGTTGACATGAAGCCAACATGGCACACTGATGATTCTTCCACACACATTCCTGTGGTCGATAAATCTGTCGCGCAGTACAGTGGAGGCATACAACAGGTATTATAGTCTTTGAAAATACCTAACTATATTCTTGATATTCTGTGAATAGAATGGAACCATGTACACCTAAGATTTTGCAAGACGACGGGCGGGCCACGCATCGTCTTATAAAATCTTAGATGTACACTGTACAGGTTGGCAAAAACGTCTAGAAATGGAACAAATTTTTTGTCCGCTGGCAACATTGTCAAAATGTTTGCGTTTGTTTGACAGGGGTCAATGTATAGCTTACTTAGATAAACTTGACACTTGCATCTTAGTTGGACTTATTCGAAATAAGAAGTTCAAAATATCTTCAACACCAGGGGAGCAGCACAAACAAGGTCGCCATAAAAATGAGTTGTACAACTTTGATTTATGTGCCATCCGTCAAAAATAAAATTGCTGCATTGTTATTAAAATTTCTAATATGTGTAATGGTCTTTAAGTGTTCATTAATGTTAGTATGGTTCTGGTCCAATCTGAGACAGTTCTTCTTATTGAAAAATAATATGTGTGCAAAAATAAAGAAATCAATTAAAAGTCTAGGGGAAGCGCACTATACGGGTTGCCATATGAACAACACAGTGGCGCCTCCATCATTTTCTAAATTTTTTTGCCAAGCTGTACATACATTTTCGGTCGAAATGAAATTTCTTTTTCAAATCAGTGCAGTAGTTTTCTTACAAACAAACAAACTCACACTCGTTATATTTATAAATATATTTAAGAGTAAATTAAAAGTAATAAAATCATGTACTGTAATAATTATACATTTTGTTGTATAGGAGGAATGTGAAATCCCGTTGTTTCCTGGATCCGATTTGCCGGAGCTAGCTCACATAGTCATCGGTTTAGAAAGTATGTATTTCTCTAATATACATTAATTTCCTACTTATAAAAAATCCACAACTGCATGCTACTGCATCTGTCGTGCGACCATCGACATACCCATTTTTACGGTTTCGTAGCCAAATGGAGAAAACGGAGCCCTTATAAGTTGGTCATGTCATGTCCGTCTGTCATAGGTTTTTATCTTAGTCGTCTTTTGATCAATTCTCATGGTAAATTACAGAGTGGCGTCTTATGTGAACCGTCTTAAAGTTTTTTTTGGGGTGGCTCTCCATACATAGATCGAACGCGTGCGTCGGTCGCCATGACATGACGTAGAATCTACTTATTTTGTCATATACATTTTGTTTTAAAGGGCGTGGCCTTCGCCCCAATAACAGCTTAAAATATTTTCATACTTCATAATAATATGTCTAGCGCTATCTCTAGTTCCTAATTTTATATATTACAGGTTGTTCTCATGGCGATAAGGATTTCGTTGCGACATGTGTGTTGAACATGATGATGGGCGGCGGAGGGTCTTTCTCAGCTGGAGGGCCTGGCAAGGGAATGTACACGCGTCTCTATACTAATGTGCTCAATAGGTTTGTAGTTCTTCTGACTTTCGATCTTGATTTGATTTTTTGGACTGTAGCGTGATATTTATCGCAAAAATACTGATACGGACTGGTAGTTTCCGAGATTAGCGCGTTCAAACATACATACAAACTCTTCAGCTTTATATATTAGTATAGATATCTATCTGTCCATCATTAAGAATTTAAGAGGATTGGGTACCCGCGCGGCTACTGCGCTCTGCGCCCGTTTCCATACAAACGGAGAAAACGTTTGACAACCTCGATATCTAATATAAATATAAAAATCAATATTTGTTCTATAGATTCAAAAACTACGGACCTATTTGAAAAAAAAAAAAAAAAGAAACCTACTTAGGTTTTGTAGAGCAGCGTTTCTGTCACTCGTACAAAAGTACTTAGAGTGCGCACGGCCCCAGTAAACAGAAGACGCAAGTGTGCCGAGGCGGTGCAGGCGGAGAACGTTTAGAATATACATTCCTGTAGGTGGCGGCAAACGCAAGCGTAATTGCCGCCGCCCGCCGTTTCGATAGTCGAGGTTGGCATGTCGTCATGCTTATTTGCGTTAAAACTTCGTGAACCGGGCGTCAGTATGAAAAATTTCCTACTAATACGCTCTACAAATTGTCTGCCGGGTACTGAATTATATTTTGTTATGCGTTGCAGATACCACTGGATGTTTAATGCAACAGCATACAATCACGCTTACGGGGACACCGGTCTGTTCTGTGTGCACTCCGCATCGCCGCCTACTCGTCTGTATGACACAACTATAGTTATTGCTCGAGAGCTGGCAGCCATGGCCGGGAAAGTGGGGGAAACGGAACTGAAGGTATGGTAGACAAGATTTTATACGAAAATTTCTAATAACAATTTCTTAATGGAAAAGTAGCTTTATGCCACTCTCCGACCCTCAAACTATCTCTGTGCAAAAAATCAAGTATATTTTGACGTGATTGCAATTTCCATTGAGTTGACAGCAATAATAAAGGGGACTTAGACAATGTACAACTAAACAAATAGAATAGATAACTTTAAATGTATGGGACCGACTGAAATACAATTAAGTGACCTAACGAAACTGTCCTTCACTCTCACGAAACCAAGGAGTTTATATACTTATTGTATACAAACTTCTTGAAGTATAAACTCCTTGTAGAAAACGAAGCGTAATTATGTCATTTTGTCTTCAATTAGCGTTTTTCGTGAACGCAACCTTAGCGCTGCCCATACCCAATAGATAACGCTAAAAAAATGGCGCAGGTTTTGGTCGATCAGCTATTTTTTGAGGTTATGCCCGGTTGTTTTTCGGTAACCCATAAAGTAATATTATTTTCTTAACTTTTAATTTTGAAAAACCAATAACGATATTATGAACCTGGACAAATTATAATAAAATTCATTATTTTTATGTTTTAGAGAGCAAAAACACAATTGCAATCAATGCTCCTCATGAATCTAGAGGCGAGACCTGTGGTGTTTGAAGATATTGGTCGTCAAGTGTTGGCCACTGGCAAAAGGAAACCACCATCATATTTCATCAAAGAAATTGGTGAGTTAATTTTAGTGAATTAACAATTTGCATATATTTAGGCTAGGCCACGTTAGGATATTATACTATTGGCTAGACACTTCGCGTGTTTTAGATTTGTGTATTTAGCAAGGCGGGTTAATAAACTTCAACATTAAAATCCAATGAACAACACATGTTCATTCTGTTTGGTTTGGCCTTCTCCAGTGTCAAATTGAGATTTAGTTTTTTTGCCAATAACTGTAGATATTAAACAGAACAGGTGGCAAGCTTGTTGCTGCACGCTTAATGGACCTAGGTGTCACTTCTTTTAACATACTTATGTGTTAATTTTAGAAGTGCGGACGTTGGCTTTTTGCTTGACATCTGAACTAAAAGATTAAAAAGCACATACACCTAGGTGTGTCACTTCTTTTAACATACTTATGTGTTAATTTTAGAAGTGCGGACGTTGGCTTTTTGCGCGACATCTGAAGTAAAAGATTAAAAAGCACATACATATTCTGAAAGAAAGTTGGTGCTTAGCATTTTTGGCACCATATATTTGAACCGGCTACGCTCTACCAATTAAGCGCTACCGACTCGATGTATTTCTCTTTAATTTCAGAGAAAGTAACTGCTGATGACATAGTCAGAGTTGCTCGTCGCATGTTGTCAAACAAACCATCGGTAGCAGCTCGCGGGCGTCTGTCGCACCTCCCAACGTTCGAAGAGATACAATCTAATATGTCCCTTGACAAGGCTGATGCTTCACCTCAAGGAAGGAGATTGAATTTATTCCGTAATTAATGTTATTTTATTTTTATCTCATTGTTACAAATTACTAGAAATAAATTACTTTAAACATTTGTCTATATATTTATTAAAATTGTTTTGTTTTCCACAATTGATAAACCCAATAAACCAAGTCAAGTTTACAGTGACAGCTTCATTGTAAGGTAAAATCTCAGTTATTAACATTTTATTTGAATAAAATACCGCTTATGATTAATACAACAACAAGGCTAATCAAAATAAAAAAATGTTTTGGAAACAAAATTAATAACACATAAGTACTAATAAATTATTGCAATCAGTCTTGGCTATTGATAAGGATCTTGCTACATTATATAAAAAAACCCTGTGCATTTGATACACAAAACCAAACCAAAATAAAATCACTGCGCCAATTTTACAGCTGCTTTAGCTGCTTCATCTGCATCCTCTATAATTTGTAATGGTAGCCCAGAGTCCTTAAGGATTTTTCTAGCCAATGTTGCATTGGTACCTTCCAATCTTATGACCAATGGGTGTTTAGGAGGATGTTCCTTACAAGCAGCCACAATACCATTGGCTACATTAGCACAATTAACAATGCCTGTAATAATTACATTAATATATTAGAATATGGTCAAGGGAATGTAGAACTTTCTTCCTGAGGTTCTCTTAAATTAACAGAAAACTTATGTATAATTCTTTCATTCTTAGGAATTCTAAGCGTTTTTCATGTCTCTGGGAATCCAACGGAAGTTTCTTGTTGAGCTGATGATACATAATTATATATTATTGTAAGACAAGCCCACTATTGCAGCGATAATCGCAATCGCCACATTCCCTATGCCTGTAGAGATAACTTTCACATTTCGTTTGAAAGACCAAAGACTAAGAAGGAATGCAGACCTTTCCACCTGTCTATAGCACGACATATAAAGGAGTCGCCGAACCTCTTATTCATCTGCTGATGGTGGTGTGTGGGTGCATCCATCGAGCATGTAGTTTTGTTATGGAATGTGGAAGGAGGGATAAGGGAGTTTTAAAATTAATTGCAAAGTTAACTTTTATGCTTACCAGCAAAAACATTCACGAAAATCGCCTTTACTTTAGGATCAGATTCCAATATTTTCAATGCAGCAGACACTTGCGCTTGTCCCACGCCACCTCCCAAATCTAAGAAATTCGCTGGACGTCCCCCACTCAACATTATTAAATCCATAGTCGCCATTGCCAACCCAGCTCCGTTTACCATGCAACCAATGCTGCCATCCATGTCTATATAAGTTAGATTTAAAGAGGCTGCTTCTCGCTGTAAATGTGCCAGATATTAATTTTTAGGTACCCGTAAAATGTTATTTTTAACCGAACTTAAAAAAAAAGAGAGGTTCTCAATTCGTCCGAATCTTTTATGTTTTTTTATGTTACTTGTAGATGCCTGGACCGATTTGGAATTTTTTTTTGTTTGATAGGGTATACTTTCCAGGTGGTGATGGGATCCTGGAGAAATCGAGAACACTTGAAGTGATTTGGATTTTTTTATAATGACTTGTTCATTTGCTTTCAGAAAGCACATTTTGGTTTTGAAGGTGGTTTTTTTTTCATCAGAAGTGGTTATAGATTATAATACCTCTGCTTATGCAACCAATTTACTGGGTACAGTTTTATACACCTAAAGCTTCCTCACGAATCAATATATGTAATCACGCAAACAATAACAAAATAAGTCTAGTAGTTTTTGAGTCTGTGATAAAACAAACAAACATTAATTTCTTATATAAATAAATAATGTTGAAAGACACAATATTGCCTATCTTATTAACATTGTGTTATAGACAAGTGTATATTAAACAAGTTGTGATATTATTTATCTCGGCTAAGTTTTACATCACTGCCAAACATGTTTCTATTTGATTAAGGTTAAGATAATAAAATTGTGATAAGTACTATTAACATTTATAACTTTTACAGATATCATATTATGTGTTAACTAGCTTTTGCCTGCAGTTTCACCTGTGAACCAGCTGTATTAATGCTTTTCCATGATAAAATGAAGCCTATATTCTAATCCAAGATATAAACTAGTTTTAATCCAAATGCATTCACCCATTAAGGTGTGGTTGAGCAACAAACATACAAACTTTCAGATTTATAATATTAGTAGGATTTTGATGCATACTCTATTCGGTTTATTGTATTGTTTCTCAACAAGAGAGTCCATAACTTTATATGGGAAGAAAGAACAACAAATAATGTTTTAATCACTTAAAATCCTTTCTGACTTTACTTTGGCCCATTTGGGGGGGGTTGCCACACAAAAAAGGTTTAGAATTAGAAACACTGGTCTTTTGTATTATTCAAAATAGTTATTCTGAAAGTATGAAAGCAAATCCTAAGATTTACTTTATAATATATTAATATAGATAACATCTTACCTCTCTAGGATCCATGCCTGTAATATCATCTAATTTAAATATTTCCTGTTGTCGGAACTGTGCATTGTCATCAAAGTTTATTTTAGCATCAACAGAAACAACTCTTCCATCATCTGTTTCTACTAAAGGATTGATTTCAAGCTGGGTTGCATCAACCTGAAAATTTTAATTACAATAATAAATGAACGGCACGTAATGTGAGGAGGTTCCTCTCTCTGCAGCCTTAACCACCGGTAGTTTGGGTATTTACAACGCTTCCGGAGGATAACTCCTTTTTTTATATTTTCATATACTTATTTTGTTTTTTTTTTTATACCTAAAGAAATAATTGAAATAAAGAGAATAAAATAAATGGTACACTGACTGAGTGATGTTATCAGAAGCAAAAATTGAAAAAATTGGGTCACATAGTATGGGTACGTTCCCTAAGAAGGGATTGAAAGAAGTGGTGCTCCATCATATAACCTTTGGGAAACAGGTGTGAAAAATGTACATGTGCATACAAATCAAGTGCCAGATTTTAAAATATTACCTTTAAAAACAACTGCCACAATTTTTTTATTTCAACAGCACATTTCTTTTTCAAGTCTCCTTTGAATTCTAAAAACTCTGCTACCTCATTAGCCACCTTATCAGTTACACCTTCATATATGTCAATAGGAACAGTTTTTATCAGATGAGGGGTCTTTTCAGCAACAGTTTCAATGTCCATTCCTCCAGCAGGTGAAGCAACAAGTGCTGCTCCATTGTATGATCTTTCCATTATTATACTTAAATATGTCTCTCTTTTGATATTTACACTTTCCGCAACCATAACCTTGTCAACTAGTATTCCATCTTTTGGTGTTTGTTTTGTAATCAGTTTGTGCCCAATCATACTTTTTGCCAGATTTAAAATATCACTGGACTTTTTTGTTAAATGTACTCCACCTTTGAACCCATTATCAAAGTGCCCTTTGCCACGCCCACCAGCAAGTATTTGCGCCTTAACCACATACTCATCAGCTTTAAATCCTGACAAAGATTTCGGGTCTAATTTGGAATCAAGGAGACGAAAGTCTTGAATAGTTACTTGATGCTGTCTAAGTAAATCTTTACTGTGATATTCCTGTAGATTTAATCTCCTGTTGAATGTGATTTGTGACATATACTTCGGGGATAACAATTTGAGTACCTTCATGCCCTTAGTATTTTTAAGAGCTGCCATTTCGAACTTTGTACACTTGCCGATAACCTATACCAATAGGTTATATCTATCTATTACTTACACAATACAATAATAACGTTTACTTACGTATCTATTTTAAGTAACTAGATTTACACACTTTATTATTATAAAGAATATATAAATAAAACTTCTTTGCACTGTACTCACTAGCAGACGAGAGAAAATTAAATTAGAAATCCTGAAACTGAAACTGAAATCAGGAAATCTATTATCTATATGACACACAGAGCAAGTAAAAATATGACAAATAATATGACAATCCACAGAAGGAAGTTTAAAAGTTGACCAAAGAGTATAATAATAGAACCCGCAGAGCTCGCATTGTGGGTAGTCCTCTTCTCTTCGCACAGGCGGAGAAACACGAGGGTCGAGGAGGATGTTCTGGAAGAGCCAGGGCGCCTGTTTATCAGGTTGTGTAGTGGCCCGGCAGCAAGGAATATAAGTACTCTTTACCCGGCAGCAACGGGCTCCTTTCAGCTGTGTAAATTATCGTATTCGAAGGTATTATTTGGTAAAATATATTAAAACGAGTTTATTCACAGACAAAACATTTCAACCATAATTATTTATTTTTCTGTTATTTATTTTTAAAGGTCACTGACATATTTCATTATAAAAGAGTTTATATAAACTAGTTCACATACATTTATAAATGGTCAAGGTCATCTTGTATCTGTCTTGTACCCCAAAAGGATCGTTATTATTTGAAATTGGATTCAACCATATTTTTATTATTCATGGGTTCTAAAGAGCCGTTGTTTTCGATACGCGAAGGCACTGCTCGTATCGAAAACAACGGCTCCTCACCCCAAAAGGATTGTTATTATTTGAAATTGGATTCAACCATATTTTTATTATTCATGGGTTCTAAAGAGCCGTTGTTTTCGATACGCGAAGGCACTGCTCGTATCGAAAACAACGGCTCTTTAGAACCCATGAATAATAAAAATATGGTTGAATCCAATTTCAAATAATAACAATCCTTTTGGGGTGAGGAGATTTTGTATAAATAAACTCACGTTTCCAGGATTAACTTAGATTTACCATATTTTTGACAGATACAAGATGACTGAGAGCCAAGGGTCCTTAATGAGGAATGAAAGGCGACCCATTATTCAACAAGGTGCGTTCTGTCGAACGTAGCGCGAATTTGTGAAATCCGTCAAATCCGTGTGGCGTAGTGCTGAGCGTAGTGCGAAATTTTCTCCGACTTTTTGCAGAGAAACAGTTGTCCCGTATGCTAACAGGGATTGTAAATGTAAAAAGAGATACATCTTTGCTCACTGATCAGTTCTCATCCCATCATTGCTGCTGGACTGCCACAACTTGACATTGGCAAATCACCGATGAATATTGGTGGAGCCACATTAAAAAAAGAAGAAGAAGAAATTGAATGAATGATCTTCTACTTGTTCTGTATGAATGAATGTCGAATAATAAAAGATATTGTTTAATAATGTGGATAGGTTTGCCTATTATTTGTTTTTCCCACATTTCCAACGTTCTTTTTGTAGGTAGTATTTTCTTCTCAGTTGATTTTTATCAGTCAAGAAAACTTCTCATCTCGATTATCGTATATATTTTTTCCTATGGCAACATTACTGTCAGTAGCTTGCCAGCCACGAAGTTTGCTTCCTTTTCCTCGTGTGTTCTTTGACAACGAGAGGGTTATAATCGCATTTTTGTGAAAAACGTGAGTAATTTTGTCCTAAAAGTTACGGTATCGCTATATAATAGCAGTGTAGTGTCACAAAATTCACGTGTTATACTGTTTTTAGATCAAAACAATGACGGAGGAAAACTGGGATGATGGCGCGGATGCCGGGAGCATGGCTGTGGATGGGCTACAAATGGCCCAGTTAGCTGACATGCCAGAAATTAAACTGTTCGGCCGCTGGAGTTGTTATGATGTCCAGGTTTCGGATATGTCCCTCCAAGATTACATTTCCGTCAAAGAAAAGTATGCCAAGTACTTGCCTCACTCGGCAGGTAGGTATGCCCACAAGCGTTTCCGCAAAGCCCAATGTCCAATTGTCGAGCGTCTGACCAACTCCCTTATGATGCACGGACGTAACAACGGCAAGAAGTTGATGGCTGTGCGTATCGTTAAACACGCATTTGAAATTATTCATCTTCTTACTGGTGAGAATCCACTGCAAGTGCTGGTCACTGCTATCATCAACTCTGGTCCTCGGGAAGATTCTACTAGAATCGGTCGTGCCGGTACTGTGCGAAGACAGGCCGTAGATGTGTCGCCCTTGCGTCGTGTGAACCAGGCAATCTGGCTTTTGTGCACTGGTGCTCGTGAGGCTGCATTTAGAAACATCAAGACCATTGCAGAATGTGTTGCTGATGAGTTGATTAATGCGGCTAAGGGATCATCAAACTCTTACGCTATTAAGAAGAAGGATGAGTTGGAGCGAGTTGCTAAATCTAACCGTTAAGTGACAAAATATTTCATTAATAAAAATATTAAAATTCTGTGTTTGTTTTCTTTGAGAATATGTCAATAGTCAAATGTTTTTATTTATCAATGTTTATGTTTATATATATAATAATATGCATTTTCTGAAAATGTTAAATAGGTATATATTATCAACAAATATATTTTAATATTTCCAAACTAGATTAGACACTAGTAAACATTCTAAGTTAATTTTGATATAATCTGTACCCAAAGAAAAAGCTTGTAACAATTTTTCTATAATATTATATCTCATTTTATGAACAATTAGATTGATTAAGTTGATTGCATTATATGTACGTTCACCCTTGTATTCCCTGTACACAGAGTAAGGGAAGGTAGACAGGCAGCTACTTAGTTTTCAAGTAGAATTCTTTTCTTTTGTACGATGTTTAATAAATCAATTTTATGAGTAAACATTCACATCCTGCTTTGAAAAAGCCCTCTATTCTTTCCATAAGTCTCCACCATTTTAGCATTGAAATATGTATAATAAATCTTCATTGAACATAAAATGGAAAAATTGCCTTTTGCAAAATAGGAGAAACTTTCTAATTAAGTAGGTACATTAAATTTAATCTATATATTTATTATCACGCCTTTTATCCCAACAGTGGTATTTTATTTTTGCCATTTAATTTAATGCCATTATTTAAAATGTAGATTTCATTTATTATTTTGCTGTTATAAATGAAGTATCTACATATTGTCACATGTAGACCATGAGAGACCATATAATATCTATCTATCTATCTATCTATCATAACGCCTTTCATCCCAAGAGGGGTAGGCAGAGACAATCGAATGCCATTTGTTACGATCCTGACATATCTCTTTTGCTTCTTTTATATTCATCTTACCTTTCATACATGCTCGGCGATTGTGTGTACTTTTAATATTTCCTTTGATCAACATATTTTTTATATGTTCAATAAAAGTACATCTAGGTCGTCCTCTGCTAGCATTTCCTTTCACTTCAGCCATATAAACCTTTTTAGTCAATCTATCATCCTTCATTCTTTCAACGTGTCCAAACCAGCGTAAACTACTTTTCTTCATTTTTGTCACAACATCATCTTTTACTCCGCATTCTTCTCTAATGACATCGTTCCGGATACGGTCAATACGCTTTATATCACACATTCTACGTAAAGACCGCATTTCCACTGCATTTATTTTACTTTCATGCCTCTTATTCCATACCCAAGTCTCGCTTCCATAAGTAAGTGATGGAACTAAAACAGCATTATGTTTGTTCATTTTACTTTTAGTTGTAAGTTGTGTATTTCTGCATACATTGTTTAGTCCACCAAATACCTTGCTTCCCGCTTTCACTCTCCTTTCAATTTCTTTGTCTATCTTTCCACTTCTTGTAACCATACTACCATTTGCATTTTATCATTTGTGGACTGGAAATAAATATTAATGATTACAAGGAAACTATAGTTACCTACTACCTATACCTTACCTTACTAATAAAATAAGTATTATTGAAACTGGGAGGGTTTTTGTTAAGAATGTGTGCTTTAATCAACTTCTCGTGTTTCGGAGGCATGTAAAGCATGTAGAGTCCGCACTTCTGAAAATAACATGCACAAGACTTTATGTTAAAGTTAGTAGTAAAGTAGTTAAATAAGTAACAAATCTAAGAACATTGCACAGTTTAATTGCTGCAATAAGCTTGCCACCTGTTTTGTTTAATGTGGACAAGTGGCAAAAAGTAGACACTGTTACTGGTCAATGTATTTACCAGGCTATATACATATAAGAGAGAGAAGAGAGGCTATGAAGATGTGTGTGCACCATTTTTTGTATCTTTCTGTCAAATTGCATGACAGGTTTGTTAGGAGCCAAAATATGTTATAATTTTGTACATTTCATATATAATAATGTGTGTAAAGTGTGTAATATATGCGTAAGGTGGTTGTATTAGAAAAAGTATAATTAGAGCTGCTAAATAATTTGTCCGTTTGCCCAAAAGCAGCTTCTACGTTTGTCTTTGAGGCAGAATTAAAAAAAAAAATTTGACAGCTGGCAACTGACGTTGGCGAAAGTTGCTTGATTGATTGATTGCATTAGAAAGGAAATAAAAAATAAACACAGACAGAGCAAGAAATAAATTGAAAATTGGTGTGCTTATTATTAATTTTATTGATTTTCATGAATTTTCTAATTAGTCTAAATAACCAGAATGATTCATAGTTTGTTTATTATTAATTCTTCGGGGTGAGTATGCAGTTTTCCACGCTGAAAATAATTTAAAGTTTCTTCTACGTTTTGATCCTAAATATTTTTTAAAATTTTTATTTTAGAGATGTTTTTCTTGAAAAACATTGGAGGAGCGTTATACCACGTTCAGTGTGTGATTACTATCTTGAAGCTCAACGAGCTTCACCTAACGTAAGTAATAAAATAGTCATATTGGAGCTCGCCCCCTAGTAGATTTCAAACAAAATTGAAGTAACATTAAATTTATAAACCCAAAAGCATGATGTCGTGTTAATAGGCTGAAGTTTGGGGAGTTATATAGGTATATATACTTACAAGTGTGAACTTTATACTAAGAGGCCGAATCGCGGCGATAGTCTCGTCCGTGCCACCAAATTCAATACAAACTCTATGGGCCAATCAGGGCGATACTATCGCCTATAGAGTTTGTATGGCACGGCGAGACTATCGCCGCGATTCTCTCGTTTGTGAAGATGCCATGCCGCCTTATTGTTAGAACTGTGAGTATCAGGATAACTTATTTTATGTAGAAGCATGTATGAAACTGTTTAGTTACATATTAATTTAATAGGTAGGTATACATTTTAATAATAATATATTCAGATCACAAAATACACAGGCTAAGAAATTACAGATTGCAAAAGTTATGATCCCAAATACTAAGTTATAGACCTGTCAACTATTGTCAATTTAAGCTTTAAAAAATAATGATCTATTTCAGGATGTTCCACCAGTTCTGGCAGCACCACATCATTACTTAATCTCAATTCACAGAGCAGGAGTTGCTCTTGTGGCAGTATGTAAACAAGAAGTTGCCCCTTTGTTTGTTATAGAATTCCTACATAGAGTAGTGGATACAATACAGGTAAGTACAAAATTTACACCACACTTAGAGGCTTTTTGATCTAAATATACCTCAACAGAACTGCCCTCACAAATACCATCAGCTAAAAAAAAGAGTTTTCGTCTTCTATGGGTACCCTGGGACCAATTATACAGTTTCGGAAGCTCTAAGGCGACCTGTGAAGAAGAAAAAAACCATATTTTAAATTGATGAACACAAACACTCCAAAAATACTAAGCTAGTAGTATTTCTATTCTATTCTATTTTTTTCAAAATGGCTCCATCAGGGTTTTGATGATTCCGCCAATGTCAAGTAATAGACGTCACAGTAACAATAAGCCGATTGATCGGTAGGTAGAATGCTCCCGCCGGCCGCAATATGTCCTATTAATCACTGACTAATCACAACTATTACAGCGCGGGCGGGATTAAACTGGATTCCCCATGACGTCCTGGTGGACGCGTGCGTATACCACAAAGGCGTCACGTGGAATCCAGCTAGTAGTATTTATTATTAATATTAATTTTTCTTCTTTCAGGATTACTTTTCTGATTGTACAGAGACAATTATAAAGGAAAATTATGTTGTGGTATATGAGGTATTTAATGTTTTATCACTATCTAATATATAAAATTCCCGTGTCACAAGTTAGTTGCCATACTCCTCCGAAACGGCTTGACCGATTTGACGAAATTTTTTGTGTATATTCGGTAGGGCCCACGATCAGTCGTAATCTATTTTTCATGACTGGATTCAGACATGATTTATATGAAATGTTAAAAATATGTTCTACATGGTAACAATTTTTATTTTAGTTATTAGATGAAATGCTGGACAATGGTTTCCCATTGGCAACAGAAAGTAATATACTAAAAGAATTAATAAAGCCACCAAATATTTTGAGGACAATTGCTAATACTGTGACTGGGAAATCAAAGTAAGTATAGTCCCCGGATTATAACATGACCTAAAATGGTGGTCTTACACTTGTGTTACAGATGTGTTAAAAAATAAAAAATAATTATATTGTTATGTATCCATATAGTTATACAATTCCAGAATATAAAGGTAAAGTAGAAATTAATAGCAGCTGGAAAATAAAAAAAAATGTGTTCTAAAAACAGGTCAAGTTATAAGAACATTGTTTGCTCATTTATTTAACAGTGACAAACAAACAAGTCATATCTGTCTTTTAAATACCTTGCAGCATGATCTTTGGTAACAGTGACCATGTTTAGTGAGTTGTCAGGTGAACAGTTGAACAGGTGGCATGCATCCACCCTTAGCAATTTTATGTTTTAAATTCCAACACTAACCAATTGCTCTATCAACATTCTTTAAGTGCTTTTTATTTCATCAACTTGGGTTTACTCATTTAGCAAGGTCTTTGGCACATTTTTATTAACTAGAATATATGGGTGTACAATATTAATAATATTTTCAGTGTGTCTTCAATATTACCATCTGGACAGTTGTCAAATGTTCCATGGAGAAGGTCTGAAGTTAAATATGCCAACAATGAAGCATACTTTGATGTTATTGAGGAAGTTGATGCTATCATTGACAAGAGTGGTGCTACAGTTTCAGCAGAAATACAGGGATATGTAAGTTTTTTTTCTAAAAATCACTTACTTGAATAGGGGAATATCAAAGAAGATCCTAGGAATAATAATAATGTAAAAAATTACTAAATAATCTAGCGTTGTAGCAGTTGGTGAACATTTTTCTTTTAATTTCAAATAGACTGGAATTCTGTCTGTTTAAAATAAAAAAAAAGAATCCTCATTAAATACACCATAATCGACCGCCAGCGCACTTTTTGCGTGACGCGACCTAGTACTACGAAATTTATGGAAAACAACTTTTCTTGCTACATAAAAAATATAGCAATCCTGTCAATATAACGAAATCTGTCTGTCACCTAAACTATATATTATTTTTTTTGTATTCCAGATTGACTGCTGCGTTAAATTAAGTGGAATGCCAGATCTTACTATGGTGTTTGTTAATCCCAGATTGTTTGATGATGTCTCATTTCATCCATGTGTTCGTTTCAAGAGATGGGAGGTAAAAAGCATACCTATACTTTTATATTTAGTACTTGGTGGAATCGTGTCCTAACTAATATTCTAAACGCGAAAGTCAAGTCTAAATAGAGCAACGATCGATGTAATTTTTGCACTGGATAATGACAATGGATAAATTCTTGCCACATTTAAAAAATCCACGCGAACAGAGGATATAATAATGAATCAATGTACGGAACCCGTTTTTATACATATTGTTAAAGTAATAATATTTAATTACATAATACCTACTATTAATATTACATTTCACAGTAAACAAGTTTAACCTACAATCCATTATATAAAGGGGTTTGAGATATGTGGGTTTTTTACATTGTTTAGTATTTTTACATATTGTGTGAACGAGAGGTAAATAGAAAATCCTCAATTTTTAATGTCGTTCTTTTTATCTTTGTCCTTTTCTCTCGCAAACATTTTTCTCGCAAGTTTTCTATTTTAGCGTTACTTTAAAACCTCGAAGCTAGCACATTGTAAATCTTGATCTAAATGCTCTTTTCACGCAGATACATATGTTTAGGAGCTGATTATTAACAGTGTAAGTGAAGCAAGTCGGGGGAAAAAGTTAGCGCAAGCGATTTTCATGGCATATTCTGTCCAATTTGACAGAGATATAACAAAATGATGTAGGAAATGATTGTGTAGAATAAAATTATCTACAAAAAAGTTGCATACGTTAGCATATATCTATCTCAAAGAGATAAGTGGTATTCAAATTGTTGTAAACCCATATTGTGCTCTTGCAAAGCCGGAGGCGGGGTTGCTTAGATTATCATATAATTATTTGCTATTTTCAGTCCGAAAAAATTTTGTCCTTCATACCACCAGATGGTAATTTCCGTCTAATGTCGTACCACATTGGGTCACAGAGTGTGGTAGCGATCCCGTTATATGTAAGACACAGTCTCACATTGCGGTCTTCCGGAGATCAAGGAAGGTTAGATCTGACTGTTGGCCCAAAACAAACTATGGGACGAACTTTACAAAGTGAGTATTGTTTGATATTTATTTGGTTTGTAAGAAATGAAATCAGTTTTTTTTCATTCTTTGAGTCCCAGGGTACCCAGCGGAAGACCAAGTCTTCCCTCTATTAGCCGATGGTATTTCTGAGGCTATACGTTACGAGTGGTCAACTGGTATGGTTGAGGTATATTTAGTTGGAAAAGTCTCTAAATAGAAAGTTATTGGACTGAAAAAATATTTCGCGTTTTATTAAATAATAAGTTGGGTGTATATGACATTAATTACAACATTTTTTTTATTTTACTTGCGTCCATCATTAATTAATAAGATGATTTTGACAATATTAAGTGAGAGATATAAAAAGTAAAGTTGCCGATTTAAGAATATTAGTTAATATTAGATTATCCCCACAAACTATGATATTATTATAATCCATACTGAATATTACTTACAAAAGCGCGAAATTAAACTGGATTGTACGTCACACTGCCCCGAATCACGTTCCTCAAGCACCGCAACGTGACATGCAATCTCTAATATTGATACAAATCACCTACAATTTATTTATTTATTTAGGAGAATGCACAAAAGGTATATCAAGCATAAAAGTGAAGAATTGACCTACCCTTTATACTATTCTCAATTTCTCACCAATTTATTTGAATAAGAGCCTGTTTTATCTAGTGTGTAGAACGCACTAGGTATATATTATAATCCAGAGTGAAACGAACTCATTGTGTTTATTTGACAGTTTAGTTGCAGTTGACTTAACTGGAAGTTTATCATCACACACAGACCCAACATTACAAAATAATATATATTTTATTAAATTTCAGATGTAGTATTAGAAATTTGTATGCCAAAGTGTGTGCTCAACTGCTCCCTAACAGCCAATCAGGGAAAGTACTCCTATGATCCAGTTAGCAAAATCTTACTGTGGGATATTGGTCGAGTTGAGTTGCCTAAACTGCCAAATATCAAAGGAACTGTAAGTTATATTTTTAAGAAATTATTATGTAGTAGGGACCAGTTGTTCTGGGACCTGAACTAAATTGATACAGCGATTGAGCACCTCAAGGAGATGGCCCCATAATTATTGTAACTATTGTATAAAAGCCTATATAGAATTATTATATGTTGTAGATTATTAGTATCAATAATTCGAAGGGGAGGTCCCAAATGGAGGTCTATAGAGTCGAGTGAGATTATCAAACTGATTGCCATGATGAGCTTAGTTCAAATATACATCATCACATCATAAATTAACTTTAATGGGCTTCAATTAATGCTTACAATTACAATTGTAGTTGCCCACGCCGCTTTTGCAGTTGTAGTTGTTGTTTGGAGGGTGGTACCTATCTAACCCTATACTGCAGCGGCGAGGCGCCCATACAACCCAATTATAAAATAATATCAGTTCAAACGTATTTATCAATCCAAACGTACTACTCTATAAGTCAATTTTTCTAAACGCCTACCGATATCCATTAGCAACCTAAGGACATAAGCCGATATAGTACCGGCTTGCTCGCCCATGCTAACTTACTTCATACTAAGCAACTGTCTCTTTCATTTGTATTGAAACCGCGCACGTTCCCTCTAGTTTTAGCACGCGCAAACAGACCCACAAATAAGCCGATGAATTCCGTGTTATGAGAGTCGAATGTAACCGGTAGGAATGGTATCTGCGAAACAGCTAGTTTAGTTAGTTACGTATTTACTTGCGTGTTTATTTTATTTTGTAATTATAGTTTATTCAAAACAAAACAAGAAACTCCTGAATTAAAAAAGAGTTTAGGTAATTTAAATCTCTACGATGAAAAAATATTATTGTCATTGGTCATTGGTGCATTTTGAATTATGAAAGAAAATTTTTGATCTTGTAGCATTAGTTGAGTGAGCTATTTTACGGCTTCCCTTAGGTATGTGAATTTAACTACAAGAATTTATTAGAAATAATAACACGTGATAAAAATTTTATTGAATTACATTCAATTTGGAATAACTTACTCAATAAATATTAACTGATCTACGGATTTGAATTCACGAATGAAGGTATCGAGAAAATAGGGAGCTAACTAAAATTTACACGGGAGTCACGCCAAGAGCGTGGTGCCGACTGAATAGACTGTCAGCGCCGCGGCGGCTTCGTACTACAGCGAGTATAAGTTTGATTCCTGGCGACTAGTAACTTTGCCCGGGCACAAATATTAGTGGACGTTCCTGATTTGTATATTTTATTTTAGGTATCCGTTGCATCAGGCGCTGATGTTTCCGGCGCCAATCCCACTATCAATGTTCACTTCAGTATTGATCAAATGGCGGTCAGTGGTCTGCGGGTGAGTCGACTCGATATGTACGGAACTAAATACAAGCCGTTTAAAGGTGTCAAATATATTACAAAAGCTGGGAAGTTTCATGTAAGAATGTGATGCCAGCTTATTACTTAATAGACGACATTCCATTTTTTAACCACCCGTAAAATAATAGGGACGTATTTTTAGTTTTTTAATAAATCTATTTTATTACAACCAATGATTGAAAATCTTCGGAATCACAACTGTATTTCCTTGACCAACTCTGGTCAGCATAACAAAAAAAAAGTATAAATACCTATGGCTTACCAAAACACTATTATTATTTCAGTATTAAAAAAATATAAGGTTTAAGTATATTAAATAATCTCCAAACGGTTTCTGAATTTAGTTTTCTTCCCAAAAATGAAATGTTGTCTATTTGTAAAACAGCATATTAATCCTGGTCACACCGATGTGGTTATGCCGGCGGTTCGGAAAAATATGGTTTTGTAAAAAAATTTTATATGTAAATTATAAGGAATTTAACACAATTACAGTTAAAATGCATTTATATAAGGCTTACGTTTATAAAAATATCAATAAAATATTGAATGTATTATGTCTTTTAGTAAAAGGACTTTCACGTTTATTAATGGAATAATTATTTCATTACTGCAAACAAAGGTATATAAAATCATGTGATAGCCAGAGTTCAAAAAAGTTTTACGCATAAACTAGAAACTAGAACTTCCGACTTCTTAAATTGTGCACTGAAAAGTAAGAAATAATAATATTTCGTCGTAGAATTTGAAGACGGCTGGTGCAATATTGCAAAATTTAAAAAAATGCAAGGAAAAAATAAACAAAATACCGTTACGGGTGCAATTTGAACCATGTGCGTGCGTCCTGAGCTGCACCCCATACGCATAAACACTAGACCACCCTCGCCGCGTCAACACGAAAATTAACAATTTCACGTTAATAGCAACCGATGCTAAGGCTTTTCTCTGATACATAATTCCATAGAGATTCAATATTAATTCTCAGCACAAATCACTGAATTCCTGAAAAACTACTGAACTAATTTTCATGATGATGTCTGTGAGACTGTTTATATCCTTAAAAAAATAAATCGTCAAAATATGGACATGTGAACCAATTTTCATGAGAAAAATATGGGACCAATCCGAAAGAATTATCTCTCGAATAAAAAAGAAATTATCAATATCGGGTCAGAACTGGCCGAGTAATCGATACATACATAAAAAAATACGGTCCTAATTGAGAACTTAATTTTTTTTCAAATTCGGTTAATAAGGGCAGAATTAAAACTACATTGTTTAATATTAAAAACTTATTTATATTATATATAATAAATACTAAATTACTAAGTTACTAAACTCTAATATTATTTACTGTAACGATTTTCTATTATAGTCTTCAAAGTTACAATCTCTCTTCTCAAAGCTTCCAGTTCACCTTCAATTGCTGTATCACCAACAAGACCGGATTCCTTATCTCTGAAGTAACGTTGTACTAATATAGACATTAATGTTGGATATTCGTCCCTTACGGCGGCTTCTACATCGCGTTCCTGTATCATTTTAAATAATTATTTATATGAATAGCCAGTGGGAGATCAATTCCATGTTGGATTGTTATGCAACACCTACAGTAACAGTAACTTAATACTATGCGACGATCGTGAAACAAACTTATGTATAATAATTACAAGATAGCAGCAATATGAAAGCGACCAGCGCGCGTACACTCCCTTCGGACGTCTCGTTATCGCCCCAAACCATTCTAGAATGTTCCCCATGCCGGCTGCAGTTGGTATCAAGTTGTATGGCGATGGTAACGTCGTTTGGGACATGTAGTCTACATATACCTGTAATATGGAAAGCATATGTTTCTTTTGAAGCGTTAAATCGTGAATAGTAGTAGCCTTTAGCCTTTATTATATCATATACAGCGAGGGAACGCAGGCAGCCTTCTAGGCACCATGCTTCTTGGGCAAGACCTCTTTGACCAAGCCCGACTCTGAGCTTAATCTGAGTTAGTATTTTTAATTTTCAATATTTATAGTTTTTTAATATTAATTGATGTACTGAACTGAACTGAATAAAAAAGCTAAAAACACAAAAAAAGGATACATGTAGATAGATACTACACGTTTATTTAATTAATTAATCGGGTACTTATAGGGTTTTTGATACAAATAATATTTATCAACCTGGAATACGAAAAAAATATACAATTTTGCCAATCTTTCGTTGCGTGCAAAAAAATAAAAAAAACATATATTTTACTACCTTTCCGCGGCAAAGATTTGAAATGTGACAAGAATTTATTCTGAAGGATTTCCGGGATTGAAGTTTGTGAAAATCGTAGGTACTACAGTATTGTAAGAAGTAGATACCCAAAGGCTAGGTAGTAGGTATATATGAAAGTATAACTTACTTCAGTTCTACCAAAAGTCCACTCTATGGCCACATTATCAGTGACTCTCTGAAATGTGTTTGACATAGTTGCAATTAACATATTTAGTACTACTATTACTGATATTACTTCAAAACCTGCAAAAAATATATGACATTGTATATACAAGTAAAAGCAAATCTAACGGCTAAACTGAGTGTTCGAGGTTTAGCACTCAAAGCAAAGACTTCTGCACTTCAAATAGTGTCAATCACACGGCTCATATGGGATATAAGTTGCGCCTCACATATTGTAAACAGCTTCAAGTACGAACGAAGAAAATGCGTGACTCGTTCCTGGGTCGTAATTCTATACTAATATTATAAATGCGAATGTAACTCTGTCTGTCGTCTGTTTCGCTTTCACAGCTAAATCGCTGATTTTTTTAAAGGTAATACGGAGAAAGCTTGAACCCTAGGACATCCCCTAAGGAGGAATAATAGGGGATGAAGGTTAGTATGGGCCCCACATGACTCCACGGGCGAAGTCCGAGGCGGAAAATTAGTTAAAAACATATTTCTCGTCTTAGATATTTCCATACCGGCTGGCCATTCGTTTGTGACTAAATCACTGCCTGGACCCTGGTGACAAGCATACCAGTAAACTAATAGAGTCTGCATACAATTCCATACAATTTCCTTTTCTTATTATAAATGTGGCGTGCTAGGTTAAATTATAAAATTTTCAAAATTATACTAACAAGCAAAACAGAAATAGCCTACGCGTTCCGTAAAGGCATGCTTGTTGTCAAGTTCCTTATTCGGATGTTTTGGGTCCTTAGTGTTCTCTATAATAACATCTGCACTTTCCAACGGTGACATACAAAATAACGCCCAAAATAACGTATTGAACGTGTCTCTCAAACTTGTAAAAGAAGAAACCTGCGAACAGAAGAATATCGAATGAAACGAATTGTTCCTTCATACATAGCGTGGGCAGTGCATGCCACTGTAGCTATGTGGCGAACGACCCTGGTGCGAAAAAGTGTCCTAAAACCTAAACTTGATTACCTACTTTCTTCGGACAATACCTTGTGACAGTAACATTGATTGAGTTTGTCAGCATAATAAGATTTATTTTATTACCTTCCAGGCTGGCTTGGCCTGATCCACTAATGGTTCTCTAGCTCTTGGGGTCCTTACTCATTACCACCTCAACTCATTAACATAAAGTACGATTTATACAGGATCAGACGGGGCATGCAGTATGCACTGTGCACGCGAAGCAACTTAGGTACAAAAATATTTTTCACATACGCCATAACTTAAAAATAACTGTAGGTCCTTGTGATAGGTTATTATGTGCTGAGATAAAATTAAAACTGTCTATAAGTTTTGAAAAGGGGATATTTTCAGTTCATGCAACATGGATCTTATAATACCACTAACTTTTAAGATACATACCTGCACAGTTTTCATCCCAAACTCGTCTTGATATACCATGCCGTCGTAGTATTGGTAAAATCGAGCTAAACCAGCAGCGAACGAGCATATTATAATGGCAAACACTGTTATGTACTTATAGATATCTACAGTCATTTTTCCAAGTGAAACCTGAAAATTTAAATAATCTTGAAATCATGGCCGTATCTAAATTTCCGAAACCCCGATTTTTTTTAAATTTTAGGGTAATAATAAGTTCGTTAATTGAATTAATTACATACACAAATTCTGGTTATACTAACCTGAAGTGGACCTAAATGGTAGTTAAGTTGACACAAAAACATAAGCCGGAAGTATGCTATAATGGTCGCCAAACAAAATGTACCTTCCGCCATCAGTGTAGGATCATACTCATTCCAGAATTTGCGTTCTACAAGAAAGAAAAACATAGCCGTAAGAATATTTACATCATTACAGTTTAGATATAAAAGGATTTATAAATATTAAAAACATAAACATACACAGATTTACACATGGCAACGACAGACAAAAACATATTATATCTAAGCGTTAAGTTAAGTAAAAATCATGAAAAACTGACATAGTAAACCCATCATTGTTTCTTGTCTCCTAAAGCTCAAAACAGCTGAATGCAACTTTGGATGCATTTGGAATTTATATCCTGGATAAGGGTATCTATTGATCTCGTAACGGTGCTTGCAATAATAATATATTACAACCAGCAAAAAATATTTATTTCCTTGTTCCAATTCCACGCGGGTGAAACAACTGGCAACAGCTAGTTGTTCATGTTATATATAAAAATGATTGTTGGTATATCTGTCTGTCAACCAATAATGTCAAAGTTCCTTATTTGGCGAATTGTATCAACGGGATCGGTGATATTAAAATATCTGAGATTAATAGTCCACAAAAACGACTGGACCGATTTTGATACGGTTTCCACTATTTGATACACTGATTCACTGAGGTTTATTTGTATAAAACATCACGCTACCTCTTTTGGGAGCGGAGCAGCAACCAATATTTGGCGAATTGGTTCAACGAGATCGGGTGAGCATGTTTTTAAAATTACACGGGCGAGGCCGGGGCGGGTCGCTAGTAAATCATAAACATTACCGAGATATTCCTTGTCATTTCTCTGCACATCGACAGCAGCGGCAAGCCAAAGGATAAAGGTCATAATAAATAACAGAAGCATAATAATCTCGCCCCAGTTCCATAGCTCGGTGAAATATCGCTTCGGGCCTTGCATAACACACAGGCGGACCGCCGACCATACGTAGCCACACACGTACAAAACTAAAACAGGCTCGGCACCTGCAACATTTAATGCAAACTTTGAGAGCAATTTCCTTAGATTTTACTAGCAAAAATTATACCGAATTTATGCGGTATGCAGGCATGACGAGGAAATCGGTTGGCGTAAACAAAGAAATTCAATGTATCAAAAATTAAAATATCTTAAATTAATCGACCAATATAAAAATGTGTGTGTCATTGTAATATACAAGTACCTACTGTACCTAGCTAGGTAATATAGAACATATACGAAAGTTTCCCATTTGAACTTGAATCCAGTATCTAAGATTAAAGAAGACGATCACTTAGGTCTACATTTTATGCTGAGATTTTATGAATTCCTTTGAATTACTCTTTTGTATGTAGATATTAGTGGTGGTAGGTATATATGGACTTAGGGTTCGAACCCGGGACTGTCTGCATCGTGGGTAATTAGTTATCTTTTTCTTTTATTGTAGCTCCACCAATGTTTATTGATGATTTGCGAATGTCAAGTATTATGGCCTTTATAGTAGGTATATATGCCGATTAATCGGTATTAATTTTTTAATCACATACTAATTACAACTATCACAGCGCGGGCGCGATTAAACCGGATTCCCCATCATGTCACAACGGAACGCGTGCTTCGGTCGCCATGACATGACGTAGAATCAATTGGTTATGTACCACTAGGCTAAACATGACTCCATTTGTCAAATAAAAATGTAGGATATAAGTAGGTTTTGATAAATCTTGACCTGTCTTTGGAGCTCCTCGTTTTACTTCAGTTTTGTCTTGATCCGATATGTAAAATATTATGGCTAGAAATACAAAATAGCTGGCAGCGTGGGTGATAAGTTTATTTAGTGGAATCTGCCAATGATTCACTAGTCGACTTCTCGGAACTATCTAAAACAAAATTTGCGAGTACATTATTTATTGAAATAGGTATTATCGCTTCAAGGCTCCTATATCCATAATTTTTCTGGGATAAACTAGCTATTTACAATTTCTCTGTAAATAATACACCTGTGCCACTGCAATTTAGCATATATTTACTTATTTAATATGTCTAAGTGAAATAGCTGTTATTTTTTCAATGGATTTTATGGATTATTAATTAGGTATTATTTTGAATTTTCAATAAGCTACAGTATATAAATTGAAGGGTAATGGTATAACAGCATTTAAAAAAAATAAGAGCTCTGTGATAGATTATGAAAGAGAAAACAAAGACAAAATAATCCCATATTTCCTATTCAATAAAACCAATTGAAAAAATAACGGCTATTTCACTTAATAACATATTATAATATGTTAAATTGCAGTGACATAGATGAATTACTTACAGAGAAATCGGGAATAGTTTATGCCCATATGAAATAATTGATTAAATTGTATTAAAAAGGATTAATCCTTACCATGCACATAACTAATATCACTGGAGTAACGAAAACACGTGATAAAACAGTCAAAGATTTCTTCAAGGACGACTTGCTTCTCCAACTGTACCAGTTTCCGCACCAATACGTTTCAAGGACCTGTATTAAAATATTAAAAAGTTATAAATAATTACAGTTAAACCTTCCTCTCTAACCGGAACAAACTCCGTTTAGTAGATAATTATGGAAAAAAACACGCGGATCAGACGCGGCTGGGGACTTTGTTTTATAATAATATATTGATAAGTAAAGAAGCTCGGAAACCACATCTATGTATTTTTTAATTTAATAGGTATATATAATATTAGATAGGAAAGAAATGTCAATATATATAAGGCTGTTATGAATGTGTGATATAAGGCGTATTGACCGTATCCGGAACGATGTTATTAGAGAAGAATGCGAAGTGAAAGATGATGTTGTGACTAAAATGAAGAAAAGTAGTTTACGCTGGTTTGGATACGTTCAAAGAATGAAGGATTGACTAAAAAGGTTTATATGGCTGAAGAGAAAGGAAATGCTGGCAGAGGACGACCTAGGTACTAGGTACTTATATCAAACATATAAAAAATGTATTGATTGATGGAAATATTAAAAATAAACATAATCGCCGAGCATGTATGAAAGGTATGATGAATATAAAAGAAGCGAAAGAGGTATTCGATTGTCTCTGCCTACCCCTCTTGGGATAAAAGGCGTGATGATAGATAGATGTAAATAAACTATCTAATCAAGTCTAGATTTTTAATTTTATGAATACCTGTTGCGTGTTTGGATGCGCAACAAATGCTTTCTGTTTGTAGTCAACGGCCATCAATAGACGAGGTAGAATAAAGTGACGTCGACCTCGTGTACCAGACGAGTGCTTTAGTATTATTTCCACTTCTTCGGAAGTTCGACAACATCCTGATTAAAGTAATAAGAAAATAAGTTCTTATTCCTTATTATTTTTAAATTAAAATGTAATTCCAACATAGATGATTCGATCTTCTCTAATGAGCTTGGCAGCCATAAAAGCTTTTCTACTCTTATAATTGACTAGCTGTGCTTTGCGGTTGCAACCGCGTTAATAGTTACTGCTCCACCCCTTTGGGGTGCAGCGTGATCTTATAATATATATACCTAACCTTCAAGAATTGAGCTATGCATGCAAAATTTTTTTTCTAATCTCACTGGTAGTTCCAGAGATTAGCGCGTTCAAACAAAATTATTAGTTAGAAGTAGCGTTGCCAGGTGTCCCGCTTTTGGCGGGACGTCCCGCGAAACAACCGAATTTTCAAATGTCCCGCCGGGACAGGTACATGTCCCGCTATAATATTTTATCAGTTAGACAAAAAATAAAACAAAGAAACTATTACTTTTAACCGAATTTATGTTTTTATCTTACATTTTTTGCACGTATCGTATAGTTTAGATACTCCCGCGGTGTTTGAAAGCACTCTGAATTTGCAGTGAGTGAATGAAAAACGAATTAAAATATGACAAATAAAAAAATATTAATAAAACAATTCTTCAAATATATTTTCTTTTCATTTTGTGTCCCGCGTCAAAATGCTTTGTCCCGATTTTTATACTCAATTTAAGTACAAGTCCCGAATTTCTGAAAAAATACCTGGCAACCCTAGTTAGAAGATAGCGCAATTTTAAGTGCGTTCTCGAAACCACAAAGGTTTCTATTTTGAAATAGAATTTAAGATATATAACCTATAAGGTCCACGGCAAATGCACTGACATCATCTTTTAGTTGTAGGTAAGCAGCGGCAAGTTGCCTATAAGCTCCTGCGTTTTCTGATAGTTCAGAAGTAAGACGAAATGCAGACAGAATAGGGTCCGAGGATACGTGGACTATATAAGCTGGAGATGAAATAGCTCGATATATTGACAGTCTGGCACTGCTTATATCTAAAGGGTCATCGCTTGCTAGAGAGTTTCTGAAATGTAACGGGGTAATATTAGAGCCTATTTACATAATGTAATATAATTTACGCAATTACAAAATAAACAACAAACCACGGTCATTGAATAGGGGTTGTTGACAATTTTATATTTGTATTTTCAATTAAATTATCATGTTTTAAATTTCTTTTCAAAATTCCCACGAAAACGTTCTGGGCGCAAAGATGATGTCACACTACACAAACCAACGACATGATGGTCACATTAGATAAAATTAGAAGAATATAACTTAGTGACAGATTGACAGACAGTTATTATAATATAGTTACTAGTCTGTGCTTATTTATTTGAAATTTGGATGAATGTGACGTCACTTACCTTTTGCATATTAAAAAAATGGGTTAGGATGAGATATTCAAAGAGAAGGAAGTTCATGATGTGTAGACATTATTTACGAGTACACGAGGGCGGAGCGTTAACTTTGTACTATATAGCTATCAACAAAAGCATTGTGAACAAACTCTGTTTATTATACTATTACATTTAACGTACTTGCAATCCATACACGGGCAGTTAGGTGGATGTGGTCGAGATATCGTATGTCCACGGGATACAAGAAGCGCTACAGCTTCATAGTGTCCTTCTTGTGCTGCTAATATTAAAGGTGTCACATGATCGGGGAAGTCCGCTGAATGTGTTGCGCCAGCAAATTCCAAGCCAGGTGAAATTTTCTTCTGAGCATCCAATAACATTACTGAAAGATTAAGGAAATTGCATTGAAATCGGTTCATCCGTTTGGGAGCTGATGCCACAGACACACAAAGTCTTCGGGTGTTTTAAAACCGACTTGGAAATGGAACAAGGAAACAATTTCTTCACATGACTGTAATATATTTCAAGGGAGATGGTTCCCGTTTTATGACCCAACTCCATTTAGACGTGATTGAGCGCGGGAGAAGACGTAGGCGCTACGTAATATGTAATTGTAGATACCTAAAATCTTCAGATTGTTGTCTCTCACTGCATGTAAAATTGTGTCACCAATGTCGATATCTGGTTGTTGTAATAGAAACTGTACCATGGTTTCAGAACGATTTTGTACAGCTAAATGTAGAGCTGATACTCCCTATAAAATAAATTTATGCCTTTATTCATAAACGTTTATTAGCAACGTTTTTGTTAAAATATGTTTTGTCACTCTCTAACAAACCTGTCTTTACTAATAATAGAAAGAAACAAAACACATTTTAACAAAAACGTTGCTAATAAACGTTTATGAATAAAGGCCTTAGTGTACACGGCTTAAATAAAAAATAAATATGAATTGATTGTTAATGGGGCCCCATCTGTATTTTTGAGAAAGAGTTAATATAATTGTATCAAAGCACTATCACCACCTAACCTTACGTTAACGTGTAAAGAAAATTTCTATACCCTGCCTAAAGAAGTTTCATTTAAAAAATATCAATAAAGCTTGTCACAGACGACGCAGATAATATAAGATATCTGTATCTGAACGCATACGCTCTTCATAGAAATCTTTGGGTATATTATCTGCGTCGTCTGTGACAAGCTTAAGAAATCGTGAGAAAGCATCCCTTGTTTGAAGATGGTTGTTTAGCTGCGTTTATAAGTTTATTAATCTTAATAAATTAAAAAGAGGTAAAGTTTGTAAGTTTGGATGTTTGGGGGTAATCTCTCAAATTACTGAAACGATTCAATAAAAAAATCTTACACTAATAGAAAGCTACGATATCCTTGACTAATGAATATTTTATTTAGTTCGAAAATATCCACGGGCGAAGCTGGGGCCGCAAAGCTAGTATTAAATAAAATAGGCATTTATTACATAATAACATTGAAATAATAGATTAAATCAGTGACATTTTGAGAAAACAAAGGAAAACAAAGAACTCAAATTCGGCGAGCATTTTATTGTATCGATATAAATTAGAAAAAGAAGTGTAGCGAGCTGGAAATATTTGGTCTCTAATCCGAAAGCAATTATGTGAGTATAATGATAAATAAACTTTAAAACGTACCTGAAAATTTATACAATTAACATTAAGTTCTGGGTTCTTTTTCAATAGAGACTGAACACCATCTATGTTGTCATCAGTGACTAACTGCAAGAATTCTGCTTCGACCGGTTGCAATTTTGGTAGATGAATGCTTCGTTTAGATAGTAATCCATTTTCACTATCGGATGACTATAACAACAGAAAATAATGATGTCAGGCGCCTACGGGAAGGCTTATTCTTTTGATCTATTACCAGACGACGAGAGTAGAATAGCATCATGATAGCCTATTTATATGAAAACCGTTGTAACCAATATTTTCTACTGTAATGCCATATTGTGAAAAAATGTCTAGTTAAAGTTAAATTGACATAGTGAAAAGCTACGTCGGTAGCTTTCCTTTTTCAAAATCCGTAATTATCCTTCCGTAAATCCGTAAATCCTTAGCTATAGCTTAGTGCTATGGAGGAACTCGGTGGATCATCATAGAACATTAAAGGTCCAGAAGTGTATTCGAGTGATGTGTGACGCATGTTGACGCACGGGTTGATGATGATAGTTGACAACTAACAACAACTATTAGTTGTAAGCCACTATTCCAGAAGCTAAAAATATTACCACTACCCAGCATATACATCAAAGACATGTGTGTTTGTCTGGACTCCCACACTGAATATTTTCAAAAACGCGGTGAAGTTATTCAGGGGCAAACAAAAATAATTAATTTATTATACAAACCTCCTTGTCACAAATATATTTATATTTTAAAACTGTACATCATAATTGCAGAGAATTATTGTAATTGTTAGAGTCAAAATATACCTTAACTAATGTTTACACACCTGCTTGTATTCTTGCAAATAAAACATTTGATTTGATTTAATAGCTCAAAAGTTAGACACCTCAATTTTCGAATTTTGAAAAAAGGGAAACCTACGGACGATCTTGTTCACTATATCAATAACATACTAAAACCTTGGAATTAGATAATATTTAGGGGTAGTAAAACCTTTTTTCCGTTTGTATGGAAACGGGCGCGGTAGCTGCGATTCATAATCATCGAAAGACATGTGAATTAAGTCGGGGAAAAAGTTAGTGCAAGCAAGCGTATGCTGTCTTATCAGTCAGTATATAACAAAATACTGTTGGAAATCATTGTGCGAAGCCGGGGCCAGGTCGCTAACTACATATAAATATATACTCACATCTTGTAATTTTGTATAGTTACTACGATTAGGCCTGCTCTTCCAAGCCGATTTTTTGTAAGCAATATCTTGATTATTTTGTTTCAAAGTAGATAAGTTTTCAGGACTATCATTGTTTTCTTTCTTTTTTATTTTACGCCCAAAAAAAGATCTTTTCTCAGTTTTAGAGTCAATCTTCCTTTTCGAAGGAGATTCTTTGTCATTATTATCCGTAGAGGACACATCACTTTGTGTTTCGGATTTGTCATTAAGTACATTTTCTGAAGTGTCATTCTTTTCCTTCTTTTTTAATTTACGTTTCAGAAAAGATGTTTTCTCAGTCTTCCCTTTTGAAGGAGATTCTATATCATTAATGTCCCTAGTGGACTCCACACTTTGTGATCTAGATTTGTCACTAAGTGAATTTTCTGCAGTAGAATTCCTTTTCTTCTTTTTTAATTTTCGTTTTAGAAAAGATCTTTTCTCAGTCTTCTCTTTTAAAGGCGATTCTTTATCATCATTGTCCATAGTGTCAACACTTTGTGATCCGGATTTATCTAGTAAATTTTCGGAATTGGCATTCTTTTCTTTCTTTTTTAATTTACGTTTGAGAAAAGATCTTTTCTCAGTCTTCCCCTTTGAAGGAGATTCTTTATCATCATCGTCCATAGTGTCAACACTTTGTGATCCAGATTTATCTAGTAAATTTTCTGAATTGGCATTATTTTCCTTCTTTTTTAATTTTCGTTTTAGAAAAGATATTTTCTCAGTCTTCTCTTTTAAAGGCGATTCTTTATCATCATTGTCCATAGTGTCAACACTTTGTGATCCGGATTTATCTAGTACATTTTCGGAACTGGCATTAATTTCCTTCTTTTTTAATTTACGTTTGAGAAAAGATCTTTTCTGAGTCTTCACCTTTGAAGGAGATTCTTTATCATCATTGTCCATAGTGTCAACACTTTGTGATCCGGATTTATCAAGTAAATTTTCTGAACTGCCATTATTTTCCTTCTTTTTAAATTTACGTTTGAGAAAAGATCTTTTCTCAGTCTTCCCCTTTGAAGGAGATTTTATATTATCATTGTCTATAGTGGACTCAGCACTTTGTGATCTGGATTTGTCACTACGTGAATTTTCTGGACTTACATCCTGCTTCTTAGTATAACGCTTTATAGGGGATTTTGATTTAGATTTTTTCTTTGAGGATGAATTTTTGAGTGCGATTTTTTCTAGGAATTCATTATTATCAGTTTGTGAACTTTCATTGCTATTTTTGCGCTTTTGTGGAGACAATTTGCTTAGTAGCTTAGAAGGCTTTTTTGTGGATTTTACTTTCTTGGGTTTCGCTATATCTTTGATTTTCTTCACGGGAGATACTTTCTTCTTAATATTTGCTGAGTTTTGTTTACTTTTTCCTGGAAGACTAGGAAGGCTTTGATTTTCTATTGAATCAGTTGGGTTTGATAATGGAGTAGGACTCTTGGATTCCTTCTTTTTTCTATTTTTATTAAACATCTCTCGATGTAGATCTAGTGTAATAAATCTGAATAAACAATGGGGACTATTTGTAATCGAAAAGATCCACGTAAATTGTTTATATGTCATACATTTAACGACAAGTGTCAAAATTATAGATAATAACTTCACATGTCAATTACAAGATGACAGTGATTTTTTTGTTTTTTCATTTTCCAGATCTTCAGATATAATAAGAGTATTGTGTGATGATCTCCTTTTAACTTTAATTCGTTCAACAATGAGCATCGGTTGTTTTATCCTGATAATACAGATAATAAGAGTGCTATAATTATATAGATAGGTCGAGTATAATAAACACTTGTTAGATAGCCTCAAAAATACCATCGGCTAAACGAGGGAGACTTGGTCTTCCGGTGGGTACCCTGGAACCGTTACACGGGTTCGGGAGCTGTAAAGCAACCTGTGAAGAATAATAGTAAATGAGACAACTTAATTATTTATTTATTATAATTTAATGAAATATTACAATACTACGCTAAATCCATGTTTCTGCCATCTTATTCATTAAACATAGTGTACAATAGCGTAAAATACGAGTAGGTTCTCGAAATAATCTGAAAAATATGAAAAGTTAAATTCAGTTTCAAATTATTTTATCACCTCGACCGGCTCCGTACCAGCATAGATTTAAATTAACTTTGAGCTCTATACAGCATAGCTTACTTACTAGCACCATATCGTCTAACACTTACTTGCAACAAGCTAGTGAACACTGTGCCGAGGCGATAATTGTATATCGCTGATCAACGGTAACATTTCTTTGTTTACTGGGAGGGACCTTCTCTTTGCTCCTATGGGTTTCTTTTTTCATTTTAAATATTCAACAACCAGCCCCCTATTCCGTATCTCTGTTGCTAACAAAAACGTGTTGGTAACCGTCCACAGATTAGTAGACATGACCGGCCGAGAGTGAGTGTACCGTGCATTCTCGCTATTATCGGTCTATCGTACATTACTAATCTGTGTACTGTTACTAACACGTTTTTGTTTGCAACAGAGATACGAAATATGAGGTTTGGATCAGAAATTACAATTTCTGTGAACCACAAATTAAGACTGTTTTGTTAAAATCATTGAGCTACAATATCAATGGTCAAAATCAGGTTATATAGGTATATATTAGGTCAAAATAGACACGTCTAAACTGTAGACTCAATTATAGAAAGTAACTCACCGCATTAAAAGTATATAGAGTTATTATTGTGAATCTCAAAGCTGTGAATCCAAGTGGCTTGTGTGATCTGAAAGTATGTAATTTACATTTCGTATCTCACGAAATAATAAAATTGAACCAAGTTAATCAACTTAGATACTGATATAATTACGTGAGAATTAGGCTATTGTAGTAATGGACAGTACAGAACAGAACACAAGAGGTAGGAGTTGTACAAAAAAAATGTAGTTTTTAAAGTTCATCGCTTAGGTACTCAAATGGAAGCTTGAAGCTTGATTAAGAGATTAGAATCTATGAAAAGTTCGAAACTTAAGGAAGAGCTCTATCAGACACCCTTGTGCTATGTAAATACTTTCTTTTATTGAATAAACCAAATATTAATATCAAATAACTATTCTTATCATTTTACACTCCGTTAATCCCGTTATACATTGTCCCCCACGTCACGGTACAGGACCGACTGGCAAGCCCACGAAGCTTAAGAGCTCTCTTGGTCGGGTAACCAACTAAAAAACGCACGTGTTCGAAAATTTTGCATTTTTTCACCCAATATCCGAGTGAAACAAATAAATAGAGAAAGAAAATTTCCAAACAAAATCGGTACAATAAAATACACAAAACGGACTTCAGCAATTCAAGTACTGTACAAAAATATTAGAAATAAAGTATGTGAAATTATTATTTTTACACGATATGTAAAAAAAGTATTCATTACAAAATAAAAATATACAAAGTCGGTTGAAAATATGCGTGAAGTTCATGACTTTTAGGTTTCAGGGCTTCATGAAACCTAGGTCTAGCTGATATTAATATTTTTTACATATTTAGTGTAGATAATTTCATATATACTTTAAGAATCCAATAACTAGAACTTGCTATTTTTAATAGGTTTTGTACAATACTTGAATTGCTGAAGTCCGTTTTTGTATGGGACAAAAGTTATATTATGAGGCGCTCCTTAAAATAGGTGTCTGTAAACGTGTCAAGCTGTGAAGCAAGCCAAAAATTTAAATAAAAGTTAGATATATATGCAATCATTAATTTGTAGTAATAACAATCAGGTCAGCACTTGGTACATTTTCATACTATACGATTCGGTATTCAGTATTTTTTTTTTATATATTTTCAGTATATTCCATCTATTTTCGCACATTACCATGAGATATTACCTGCTAATTAAGAACAGGACCAGGCGTTGACAACGTTGTTCTAAATTATACCAGTTACTTTCAAATGCTGCTTGCGCCACATCTACTGACTGAAAAAAAATAGGTTCTACGAATACGAGGATTCTCAAATGTTTTTTTCAAACATTTTCAGGTGTTATCTTTCATTCCATATTATAAAGTTCATCAATAGCCAACAGTGGCATCATTTATATATTTTTAGGGTTCCGTACTTCTCTGATGAAAAAACGGAATTCCTTATAGGATGACTCTTGTGTCTGTCTGTCTGTCCATCTGTCACAGCTTATATTCTCAGAATCTACTGGACAAAAAAAGTTGAAACTTGGTACGTATATAGAGTTTGATGACCCAACCACGAACATATAGCGTAAATAATCGAATTTTGATTTTGGGGGAAAAATTAAAAAGTAAAAAAAAAATTTTAAGTGCATCATGTGACATATCAAATGAAAGGGCTCGTTATAAGGAATACAAATATATATTTAATTTAATAATTATAAAATGCATAGTTTCCTGTCCCTTATCTCCGAAACTACTGAGTCTAAAATTTTGAAAAAATAGGTAATATATTGGCCTTAATTATAAAAATGGTACGGAACCCTCAGCGCGCGAGTCGTACTCGCAACTTGACCAATTATTTATTTTTAGCCAAGTTCAGTTGGTCATTTACTATGGTCTATTACTTACCGTATAGTATATGTCGTCTGCATACCAACACATTGTGAATATTTGTAGTAAATACCCGAATAGAAATACTTTGTTGTTTAAAGATATAATCGGATCCAGAAGCTAAAAAAAAGTAAAAAAGTGAAGTAACTATAAGAAAACGCAAAGAGCTAATTGGTTTGATATTTATTAAAGGTTTTTTTTTGTAAAAAAAAGGAAGTTGATGTTAGATGCCACAGTCTGCCTGCCATATATTACCTGGTTTAGAATTATTATCTTCATTGGTAATATGAAAGCCGCCTGTATGTTATTTCTCCTGGAAACACTTGTCAATGTTATAAAGAATTAAAATGAATACTCACGACAACATCAAACAATGCACAACAAGTATTTGCAGAGCTAATGACGACGGTTAAGAAATTAACCATTGTAAATGCTTCTTCCATATCATTATGATATCTGAAAATTTAAAAAATGTTAGGAGTTTGCTCCCGTCTGGAAATTACAACAACAATCAGTGGTCAGAAAGTAGATTTATATGGTTGAAACAGGGTCATCTAGAAAATAAGCTCAATATCTCGCTAGATAATTATAATAATATAATTAAACCAACCATTATCATTAACTTCCTCTGAAAGCCCAAGTTTATAAGATAAGATATTTAAATTATTACGAAATACATTACGTCAAAAAATACGAGAAAAATGGTGGTTTAAAGCCGTCCGCGAGGGTTGTGCCTAGTAAAATGAATTAGAACCATGATTCGTGATTGACACACTCGGAAACAAGAGGGAAAGGCTTTATTGCTGCAGAAAATTTTTGTAGAGAAAATGAAATAAGCTTCTAATCTTTATCATAAGCTTCGTTTCTGCCAGTAATTAACAAAGGTTTTTTTATTGAAAACATATTATTTATCATTGCGCCGCGCTTTTCCAACGTCAAAATAAAATATGGAACGCTGTCATCTTGTCATCTTTGAGTTTATCAATTTAAATGAGGCAGAAAAGATTAACCCCCCCCCCCCCCCCCCCTATTAGAAGAATTTAACATACCTGATCTATACTAATATAAAGAGGTTAAAGTTTGGATGTAGGGGATAATCTCGAAATTACTAATCCGATAATAATGGGAAGCTACACAAGCAGAGTGCTATAGGTTATATGTTAGTTTCTTCGAAAATATCTATGGACGAATTTTAAAAGCTGTGGTAATTAAAAAAACATTAATTAAGCCAGTTACTTAACTAACTGGCTATTATGAACTAAACATAGATATTAAATTAATAAACATAAGGTTATATTTTTTTCCTATTTTTTCGTCCCTTCACAATAGAAAGAAGTTGATTGCGTCAGAATTCGGATAAGCATTATTTCACACTTGCGTCATAATATTTACCGAATTAGTCTTTGATGTAGTTTAATACTGTCCACGATATATTTGTAGCTCTTTTTCGTTCCATCTGCACCTATGTCACGAAGTTGTAGAGTTAGCATCCTAAATAAAGTTCCAAGGTGACATGCCATAACGGTGAAAAGCAGATCTAGTGGAAGCGTGATCATAATGCTCGTAAAACCTAGATATAAAAAAAACATATTTGGTCAAAGGTCGTCCTAAGTCGTACCACATAACTTTGATAAATAGGCTAATGTCAGTGGGTACGTACTCTACCGTTATTAGTATAACTCTCGCCAAATAGGTAAAGCCAAATAGCTTCTTATGGTCAGCACAAAAATCGTCTTTTTTTACATATTAAAGCACTTTCAGTTTTTCCTGACTTTTCAAATTTTTTGGACACATTTTTAAATTTTTCTATGTCTAAAAACCTTACGAACACAACAAAAAAAATCAGCCAAATCGGTCGAGCCGTTCTCAAGTGATGCTCCGTCATACATGTGGCTACTGATTTTTATTTATATAGATATAAGATTATTATATTTCTTACCAGCAAGCATTTCGTAAATATAAACAAATATATGATTTATTCGTTGGTATTTGTCAAACGGATACCAACTGGCCCAAATGACGCCCATCCTTACATCTGGATTAGATCTGGATCTATAAATGTATCTGATAATAGGAGTTATCCAGTAGAATATTATACCCACAATACTTATTGATGAGTAGCCTGGAAATGTAATAAAATTGATTTTGAGATATATGTCGGAAGCGCACACTGAATTATTTCATACAAAATATTATCGTAACAACTTTTTCAATAAGTTGATCAATAAGAACATAAATAAAGGCTGAGGTAAACAGTTTTATTTTATTTATTTACAATTTTACAAGGTAGATTCATTTCAGATTATAAAATTTTCATTCTCATGTACGGAATCTGATAAATGGAGAAATAAATCCATACTAATATTATAAATGCGAAAGTAACTCTGTCTGTCTGTTACTCTTTCACGGCTAAACCACTGAACCGATTTTAGTAAAATTTAATACAGAGTAAGCTTGAACCCTAGGTAACCTACTTTTTATCAAGTCCACCCACCCGCTAAGAGCGAACAGGTAATATAATATATTTGCTAAAATGACATACTTATTTGCTGTATATGCAAAGATTTCAAACGGTTGTTTTTCATGTTTAGGACTTTGGAGGACATTGGAGGCATGGGCCAAATATCTTCAAGCTCACGAATAAGACGTCCAAACACATATCTTCTCTTCCAAAGAGTATATAATTTAATAATACCTGAAAAACAAATCTTACAAATCAAATTATTTTGAAATTTTTAACAAGTATTTAAAAAATAAATTTCAAGGGAACTAAACCAATTGAAAACTTTTTCGAAAAGAATTTACAAAATTACTGAAAAAAAAAACAATTTAACACAGAAAGGCTTGCTTTCAAAGTATCGATGGTTTGAACTGTTTGAACGATAAACAATAACCATTAGATTTTTTTATAATAAAAAAAAACACTGACATTTTTAAATATAGAAAAGAATTGGTAACAGCATATAAAATATTATATAATTTAAGTGTTCATTTAAAATATATCATACTTAAACTTCCGTAACCAAAAGTATGAAAATGCATCACAAAGTTTTCAATCTTCGGATTTTCCTTTATCAGAATTCCCATATAAACAACATCAGCGAACGTATGATAACATATAATAAACATAACAATACAAAACAATAATTTGTTGCGAAAATTTATAAAAAAGCTTTTTTTGTCCTCATAAAAACTAAGTCCAAAGTATTTTATACATAAATTGATTATGAAAAGGGATGAATTGATTTCACGTCTTGTTTCATGGATGTCTTTCATTGTTTCACTTTTAAATGAATAGATTATTTTGTTTGTATTTTAAAAGCTGCAACTTGCTTAAGAATACAGCAATGTGAATGTTAGTGGCAGTATATATAAGTTCGTATTAATTATTCAAGAATAGTGTTGTCTATTTGCACCAAATAAATTGCTTTGTTCGGTGTGTTTTGTAAAATTACCTTTTTATGTTTACTGTAATTATTATATTATGGTCAGTATAAAAAGTATTGAGTATTTCTTTGGAATTACTGGCATTAGTTAATAAAATTATTTAATAGATATGTGTTACTCAAGACTCAACACATCGTAAAGTCTGTATGATTTCTTTGGATAAAAGATTTTGTTTGGGATTTTAGGAATGGTTGTAAAATATCTTATTGGCACAAGAAAGAATATAATTCTATATATTTTTATTTTTTTTTAGATAAAATATTTTAATTTCTTTATTCACATAAATTTAATCTAAAAAAACCTTAAAAAAAAGGGGTGGAGGAATCAAAGGTAGAATACGTCCTCCAGCTCTGAAGAAAGTCCAATTGTGCCAAGAACACTCGCTGCGTTACCCCTTTGAATCACCAAGCTTATGCTGCGAATGAAAAAACTCTTAGCTCGGTGATTACCAGACTTTTCGATAAGAAGCTTACCAATTTTGTGATCAAACTTCTTGGAGTCAGATGACCACGGGCCAAGAGTCTCAACCGCAAAAGCAAGAAACTCAAAGTGATCTAGCAGCGAGGAATACTTGTGCCGCCTCAGAAGCTGCGGCACCTGCAGAGCTGGAGGAGGCGGCGACATGGCATAGAGCACAGCACACCAGAGCGCGGCCTCGACCATGGTGTACCAGACTATTGATTGATACGATTTTTTTAAATAAATTTTTAATATCTAAAGTGAAACGATGAAATTCATGACAACTTTACCTACACCCCTAAATGACAATTTACACTTTTGGAAATTATTATAATATGAAATTAAAGTAAAGTTTTAACTACAACTGTACAGATAACGCCTACTTAATAAGTGTTTGTGAATATCGATATAAAATGTTGTACAAAGTATATTTTATTATAGGAATTGAATGTAATGGTTAAAGCTATTATTTGCATTCATTGACAATTACACATTGTGTATTTAATTTCTATGAAAAATATTTTAATTGCGATATCAAATGAATATTATTAAAAAAAACTGCATGTATTAGTCGTTCTTTATACCTTGTACAATGTTTTTATAAATAATAGCTTTTCGCCCTGGTTTAGCCTAAGGATTTTTTTGATATAAATAGCCAGGCTTTTGTTGCAAATATTGCTGTCTTACAGAACGCTAACTTAAAAAATTCAATATGTCCGTCTGAAATAATGTAGCTAAAAAAACACAAACAAACACATCTTCACGGCCTTTATACTTTGCGGTGTGGCCAGAGACACCAGTACATATTTTTGCCAGTACATATTGAACAGAACCTAGATGTGTCACTTCTTTAACAAACGTAAATATTTGGTATTTTTAGAAGATATTCCCTCCGAAGCACAAGGAGTCGATTATAACAGTAAAATATTTTCTCAAATTTCGCATTTTATATACCTAAGGGATAGTCAAAGAGGATTGAAAATCACTTCAACTTTTCATTTGTAAATGTTTAGTGTTGGCCTTTTCTAAGGACACTTTGTTCCATCTCCGTATTTCATGTTACATTATATTTAGAAATACAAAATTAATTTATATGCTTTCTGTCTGTCAAATCAGTTAGGTCCGTATTGTCTTCAATCCCATTTCTTTAACGCTTCAAGTACTTATAGTTCCGTAAACTTGCTGTACCCATGCTCTGCGCGCACGCAAGCCGAGTGATCTGAATTAATTCCCGGCAGACGGCGACACGTGGAAATTGCTTTACATAAAACATAAAATTGCTTTTTAATTGTCTTTACAGTAAAGCCACGGGAACGCCTATTGTATTATGTATAATTATCCTAGATCGATATTTGCCTATGTAAGGTCTCTTTAGGTTTTTACTGTGAAAATAAAATCAGGTTGTATATTATTTAAATAGTGGGAAAAATTTAGATTGATTTTTTACTAATATTATAATACTAATATTATAAAGAGGTAAAGTTTGTAAGTCTCTCAAACTACTGAACCGATTCTATAAATTCAAAAATTCCAAGTCGGAAGCAAAAAACTAGTAGTTTATAACTTCATATATTATTGCCCACGTATTTCCTTGTTTGGTATTGAATGTAGGTAAGATTTTATGGATGAATACTTATGAATGCCATTAGTATTGAGATGGACACTTGGACGGCGATTAAAATGTCAAATAATTTATACATAAACTGTAAAATTGTTAAGTTTTATGACACAGAGAACTGAATGAACAAATTTCTAGTACTAATATAAGAAAGTATGTCTAAAGGTAACTGCATTCTTATGTGGAACACTATTAAATCGAAATTCCGCAAGACCACAGGTATGACTATTTACAATTTCACACCTAACAGAGGAGTTATTTTTATTTTTTATTAAAAACTAGCTGATTGACCGCTACTTCGTACGCGTTGTATAAATAAAAAAATATACGCGCCGAATATAGTTTGAATATTGAAGTCGGTTAATCTGGCACATATTTCCGTTTTCATATACTTTTTCAATTAGTTCAGTACAGGGGCGTTGACACGCATTAAAGTGATTTAAAATTTTCCCGCTAGAGAGCACAGTGTTTCGGCAAATTTAGCACGCATCGCGGTCGTGGCGTGCTTTACAGTTCTCCACCGTTAAGAGATTAGACTTTACCGATGTATGTTCACAATATCGTTCATATACGTTATGTCGCATACTTATAATGCTTTTGCGCATATTTCAGGTATTTGGAACTGCAACGTTTCCTATATTTTATAATTAAATATGTTTTCTGGACGTCTTGTAAGGGGCGATCGTGCCCCGCGACTTCGCATAAATTATCGAGATAAAGACAGAGAAGATTGTAAAAAAAAATCCACTGTGATCACTTCGTTTTCATTTGTGATCACTGTGATCACAAGTTTCGTAACCTTTTTTTTTCTTCACGAGTTGTCTTACAGCTGCCTTACAGTATTACGGTTCCAGGGTACCCAGCGGAAGACCAAGTCTCCCTCGTTTAGCCGATGGTATTTGTGAGGCTATACATAACGAGTAGCCAGTTCTGTTGAGGTATATTTAGATGGAATAGCCTCTAAGTGTGGTTTGTGGGATTTTGTACATAAGTTATTCCTGTTATTACAATTTCGTAACCTATTCTATGGAAACATTCAGACAGACAAAAATATAATACTTATATAAGTATTTATTTATTTACTTACCATTTAGATATTTTTAAAGTACAGCTTTACATAAACATATTTTTTATGATTTTAATAAAATTCTTAAACTATGCACTAAGGAAAATATAAGTACTAGCTTCTCGCACCCGGCTTCCCCGTGGATATTTTCGAACAAAATAAAATATAGCATATATTACTCAGAGCTATCGTAGCTTTCTATTCGTGAAATAATTTTTAGAATCGGTTTAGTAGTTTGATTATCCCCTACATACAAAATTACAAACTTTACCTTTTTATAATATTAGTACTACAGATAACAAGACACACACAAATACGGGAAGATTCTAATACCTTTCATTATTTCAATTCATAAGAAGACACACCCATTATTGATTGCATATTCTTACCTCAGCTCCTAGCAGATGTCGATAACGTGTAATGATTGTAAATAATGGCATTTTCACTTACGCCTTAATGCTGTAGGCAGATATAATCGGTGTCATTTGCTACGATACTGCTCTACATTAATTTATAAATAAAGTAAAAATAATAATTCACTTCTATTTTAAATTAACCCGAGGGCAGTATAAGTGGCGGATTAAAAAAGACAAAACAGAAATAGTTGTGTACGGAGAGCTAATGTAAAATTAATAATCGCCGATCTCTCCGCGAAGTAAAAGTGCAATGCATTATCAGTCGTCGGTGGTGGCCCACTTCTATTGAAGATCTGAGCGAGCCTACTAGCAAAAACTTTAACACTAAATAAAAGTTCTACGAAAGCGAAGTGAAACAGATACAAGAGTCAATTGTAATGGATTCATGCTTCGTCCGTCTGTCTGTTGTCGCACGAATTGTGCTTTCTTGGCCGCACATGACAGGAGGTAAGCGCGATCATGTACAACTCTAATGGATTAAGTGCTCCGAATGTTACATTAACATTGTAACCCACATTTTGTGAGTGTTTGCTTGGAAAATTACTTTCTTGCTTGTAAACAATAATTCGCTTTTGTCTGTTTTGTAGCCATAATTAGGAAAGGCCACTCTAAAAGCCCTGCTTGTTGATGACAACTTGTTGTTGATGATAATACATTGATGTTGGGAAAGGCAAAGACTGAGAAAGACCAAAGCTATGCTACGAAATGTTCGTCTTATTCCAATCTATATATTTTTCATGCATGACTAATTTGAACTATGCATTTTTTGTAATTACTATGGATATGATTATATTTCTTATGGGTGACTTCCGATAAAATAATTCTATTTAATTTTTTTCTTTAAACAGTTTTAAATTGCAGTAATGGGAGCTGTAAAGCAACGCGTGAAGAAAAAAAAATGCATTTAAATAGCAATGTAGAAAAAAAGTTCTCATAAAATGTTATGGAGTGCTTTTTTAAATATTTATCTATCATCACGCCTTTTATCCCAAGAGTATCCCGAGACAATCAAATGCCATTTGCTACGATCCTGACATACCTCTTTCACTTCTTTTATATTCATCACTTTCATTGCATGCTCGGCGATTGTGTGTACTTTTAATATTGCCTTCGATCATTACATTTTTATATCATGTTCAATAGGTCGTCTTCTGCCAGCATTTTCTTTCGCTTCAGCCATAAACCTTTTTAGTCAATCTTTCATCCTTCATTCTTTCAACGTGTCCAAACATTTGTAAATGTTAAGTTATTTGTCATGTCTGAAAATTAACAAGAAAATCCTAAACGAATACAATTACAGGTAACATTTGTAAAGCACAAAATAATGGTAGACCAATGATATACTATATAAACTGAGGTAGATGCGTGATTGACGCTCAAGCTATAGCAAATAGGTGTGTTCCACTATAAATTTGGTCGCGCACAGTCATGCACAATCCTACGACTAGTGTACATGTCTCTCTTGAGTAGAATAATCCGCAAAAACATCAAGAAAAATGACATCTTGTGTGTTCCGCTTTTGCAGAAATTATACTGCAACTGTAAAGGATAGAAATTATATCTCATTTCATTGGTAAGTACAGAAATTTTATAATTATGGACATAACAATATTTTATTAATAATAATGCGCTATTGCCAGTTCGCCGCTTGCCTGAGCGAGACGAACGATGCATTTTGTATGAGTGATAGAGAAGACAAAACGAAATGGCCGCGACAGACTCAGTGACTGATTATGGGGATGGTTGGTAATATCGGACCTGTCAATAAATTACATGAACCTATTTAAAAAAATTATATATTTTATTAAATGTACGGAAAATGTATATACTTACATAATTATATTTACATTATTATAAATTTATATATTATATTATTGTTGTATGTATAGTATTATGATCTTATTGTATTTATTTATCTTTTAGTCTCCCTAGAAGCGGATTAATAAGAGAAAAATGGATAGAGATAATCAGAACCCAAAGACGAGAATATGATTGGTTGCCAAGTTTTTACTCTAAGATTTAGACGTATGGTGCAACGATACAACCAGCAGTTTTGCGAAGTGGACATATTTTCACATTCTTTGTATATATTTAGGAAAAATATCTGTAACATTCTAAATAGTTGTTAATTGTAGTAAACTTTTTTTGTATTATTTGTTATTTCTATATTTTTTGGAATTTGCATAAAAATATCCTGTTTTGAATGTATGTATAAACAATACGTTTGTATTTAATAAACAAACGTCACTGACTATATGACAGTTATTTTTTTAATATGTATCTATGTTGTAGTAATCTTTGTTGTATAGTTGTTTGTTGTCCAGAATAAAAAAAATTAAAAAAAAATTTGAAGACTAAATTTTAAATTACACTACATAATACATAAATAAGTAGCATACTAATATCCTATACCAAGCCATAATCTACCTCTATGCTAAATTTCATTTAGAACTGTTCAGCCGTTTGAGCATGATTGAAAGACAAATGGTCTATTTGTTGTAAAGTCATTGATTATTACATTATATTTATTAGTAAAATAAAAGTTTTTTAATTACATATTGTATATTTTATTATTCCAAAAATATTTCTTAGTAAAATATTGAGTGTTCCATTTAGACAATCTTCCCCTAGTTCCTCCGGAAAAGGTCACGCGTCGATGACTTGTCGCAACTTAAAACATATATTTATCTCTTTTTACCAAATGGATTTCGGTATTGAGCTGTGTTTCTCTATCCCTTTCATCGCTTGAATATAAACGTAAGTAATTAATAGGTAGCTATAGTATTGTTCAAGCTGTTTATTATCTGCATTTAGTATGGGTATAACGTGTCTACTTATAGTACGTCATTGTGGTAGACAGTTGTTTAAAACATCAGCATCCTCCATTTGTATAAAGAGAGCACGAGTTCAAGTTGAATAGTCACGTTTCATTATTAGCGCAATAACTCTAGAAACACAAGTTGTAAAGATGAATGAATTACAGGGCAGCGTGTTATTGTTCGGTGTCATTAATGTCTGCCACATCCATCGCGGTCGCCGTCAGTAATTGAAATCTAGACCCAACTAAAATAATAAAAATGGAGCGACGAGTGGGTGTAATTTAAAATTTTCATCGCGCAGGTAATGAGTGGCGATGCGAATCAACATTAACTTTCACTACACAATCCGTCGACGAATCAATGGTGGCCTTAAATCCTCTTTTGGGAAACCGCAGGAAGTGAGTTTAAAAAGGTTTTGTGTCTATTAGTTTTTGTTGGACTAGGAGTCGTTAAGTCCGCTAATGATAGTATACGGTGAGAGAACGAACCAAATATGTTATTATTTAAAGAGCTATGTTTAGGCGACTGGCTTTAGATGACATTATTAATAGTGTGTGTTGCGTGTCCGAAACAGTTAGAACAAAAGTGAAAAGTAATAATTACTTTTGGCATTATTGTGTTTAGGCCACACGCTCTTCGCTCCGATTTGAGTATGAGGAATGATTGAAGAGATGCAGGTGAGAAAATATAAACGGTGTCTTATAAAAGCAAATATACCTTTTCACTAAACTTTCTATTTCATAGTTGGTTTGTGTTTTTTTCAGTTTCATATATATTTCCTAAAAATTGAAATTTTGATATTTGCTATAATGTTTTCGGGGTCATTAATGGATCATATCATATCAACCATCATTTTTATTCTTTCTTCACGGGTTGCCTTACAGCTCCCGAAACCGTGTTACGGTCCTAGGATACCCAGCGTAAGATTAAGTATCCCTATTTTAGCCGATGGTATTTGTGAGTGGCTAGTTCTGTTGATGTATATTTTAGATGGAAAAGCATAATTAATATTCAGGCAATTTTGTATGTAAGTATGTACCTTTTGGAAACAGCCACTACATTGATCTATTAAGTACATAACCAAATTTTGCATGTCATTTTAAAAATAAGTTGTTATTCAAAATTCTTAAGACATTATATTAACAATTTTACATAATCATTAACATTTTTTGCTTTACTTTACAATATACCTTCTTTATTTTTATACAAATTCTAAGTGCTACCAACTTCAACAAACTTTGCTCGGACAAGTTTAAATATTAGCGATGCGAGTTATTATTATTAGAACAAGCCTAATTGTTCAGCCATCATTCATGATTTCAAGCTGTATAAAAGAAAAAAATCTGAAAATTCCTGAAAAGTATTTCCCCAAATCCAAAAATATAGAACATTCCCCTTATGAACCATTAATTTCGGGCCAAGTTGGACAAATCACAGCCATTCAGGAAAAAATTAGAGTACTTTACAGTATCTTTGTTTTGTCTTGAGTCTTCTAGTGTGTAAATAACTTTTTCCCGTTCGCCCCTCAAAGTAGGGGGTGCAATGTGCATTCTCTAGTAGTCCTAGAAAGCTGGAAGCTAAAAATCACTGGAAATATTAAAATTGCCCGCTTGGAAATGATACGCAAAAATAAGCTTCTCCGTTGCCATTTCATCTCCCCGTTTTTCTAAGATGAAAATTATTGTATATTTGTACTATCACAATCTGATCAACAGTTAGGGCTAGATTGAGTAACATAGATACAAACTTTCACATAAAAGCTTTTTGGGGAACGCAGGCGTTTCTTGAACTTTTGACTTCTATGCTAATTGATGAATCATTGAATGTTGATATTGGAATTTGCTACCGTGGGTATGGTTAATATTTTTGTTTTGCTCTAGAATCTCAGGAGTGTCGATTCCGTTGTCCTGTTCAACATTAAAGTTGGTGCCGACAAATTGCGGCATTCGGCTCCGGGCGGTTTATTGAAAATTCGATCTATCTGTTCCGGTGAGAATAGAGGAAGGTATTACTAGAATATACGTTGCGCCTGGGCAAGAAGGATTATAATAGTGTAACACTTCGGCCGGCACGAGTCCGTTATCCGCGTCAGGTTACGGTCACGTCTATATAAGACCGTGGCGTCTTCTTCACCATTTCATTCGGTTTGAGAGTGTTCGGCGATCGCGTGACTCTGTAGTCGCAAGCGCATTGTATCGCGCTCGTGTCGTGCCCGTGTCGCACTTGTGTCGTACAGTGAACTTTACTATTTGTGTCTACTCACACGATCTTCTAAAGTGCTACATCGACTCAGGTATGTTCAGTCATTTAAATATTTAATAATCATTTAAATAAGGGTGGTTAAATTATAATCGTCTCGAATCGTGTCGTATTTGTTGAATCAAATCAAACGAAATGATAATAAGTGCAGGAGATATTATGATATTATTATGCAATATACAGTATTGTTTTATTCGTAAATTTGTTAGTAGCATCAAAAATATATGAAAAATAGGTACAAGAAATACTTATTTATATGTTAGGTATCTAAAAATCTTTAAAATGTTATCGATTCAATAAGGAAGACTTGGAAAATGCTTTCTAGCCTTTCCGGGAGCAGTAATGAAACCCACTAAGATAAATCTAAAACCGCGTAAATGACATCTGGCTGAATACAGAGGCTTCTAGCTATATCCATTCCAGTTTACATAAACAGGGTTATAAGATATAAATCAGTTGCCGCAGTAAACGCAGCCTGCAGATGTGTTAGATAAGGTCTAAGAGAGGAAATGGTAGCAACTAATGTCATTACAAGATAATTGATTATGTACATTAGAATATTATATGACCTACTCACTCTAAGTTAAAGTTAATTATAAGTTTACATTTATCTAATACAAGCTTCTGTCCGCGGTTTCACCCGCGTGGAAATAGATCAAAAAAGAAATAATCCCGTGGCTGTAATTTGCCCCTCCCCCGCCCGCTTTTACGGTATAAAAAGTAGTATGTCATTCTCTGCCCCTAAACAAAACCAAAAACAAATCTATCCCACGGTAACCATACATTTTTCCGAAATAGAAAGTAGAGTACCTATGTGCTATTCCAGACTATAATCTATCTCTGTACCAAATTTCATCCAGATCCGTTCAGCCGTTCTGGCGTGATTGAGTAAAAATATACATCCATACAAACTTTCGGGTTTATAATATTAGTGGTATAATTAGGAGTGTGGAGTGGTTACAGCGTTGTATTTGAACTAAATTTTCTTCTCGAGCCAAAAAGATAACCACAATGGGTAACTCTCTAAATGTGGAAATTGTTACCTGTGTCCCTGGCCACGCTACGCACGGTTACATCAACTAAGGTAACATAAAAACATATTAAATAGAATATATTCTTAAAAAACAGTTATAAATAGTAACTTAAAAATACCAAAACAGTCAGTTATTTGCTGCCGCGACTTATCTTCTTCTTCAATCTTGTCCTACATTTACGTTTACAGCGTAACATTTGAAAAGCTCAGTCATTTTCGGCTTTTATCGATGCAGGAAAACTATTGCTATAGGGAAAACCAGAAAAAAATCCTTTCAGAACTTTATAAACGACGAACTTTGTTTCATGTTATGTAGGTACTGATGAAAAAAGCTTATTGAGCTAAATATCTTTCTTTGTCCTGTTTATAACCTCATTGGTATTCTGCCTTTATATTTTAATGAAAACAAGTAGATAAATATTATTTATAAATATATATTATAATATTATTTAATAAAAACCATAAATCAAATCTAAAGATTAAAAATAAGTAAATAAACCAGGTCCGCGTGGAATAGTGGCAAGAATACATGCATTTCCCATCAATTTCCTTTATGGAAATCGCATGACAAGATGAAAATTACAAAGGATATTACGAAGTTTAGTAAAACAAGTAGACGTTTCTTACAATATTCCATAACTATTATTTCCTAGAGCTAATTCTGTCTTTGAATGAATACTAAGTATACGAAAATTTATTTTTTAAAAGAAAGTTATTTGAGTGACTAATACAAAAATGTTAAATTCCTTTTTAATTTTTATAATTTATTTATATCAACAAAGAAACAACAATATTATATACGAAATACATCTCACAAAGGAATTGAACTCAGGACCTCGAAATGTAATCCTACGAGTTTTGCTGCTACGCGAAGGAAATACAACAAAATATTATTTATCTCAAATGTTCAAAATTCATCCTTCAGAAGAAATTACAAAGATCCGTACTTCATCTTCATTCATACAAAATCTCATACTCATACATACAAAAACCAATACTCTGTTTAGAAAGTCACCTCAAATACAAAAACTTATTTAAGAACATAAATGAAACTCATTATTAACTCTAATATCACGGTGCGGACCAAAAAAAAGCAGTAGGTTGAATCAAATGACACTCAGGTATCTCACGCAGCAGCGATAGTAAAACGTTCCTCATAGCTTCGTTGGCCTTTCCTACGTATAATTCAATCGTAATGACAGTAATCATTTTATCATCTTGTACCTACCTACCAATATAGGCGTGCATTTGCCAACCGTAATTGGGTGAGAGACGCGACTCTCATGCGAATCAAATTCACTAACACCAAATTAGCTTTGTGTGGTAAATTAGTTTTTGTCTTAGTTCAGTTTTTACTTCTTTGTATGGGTCTTTGAATAATGTGAAGGCAAATATCAAAAGTCGGTAGGACTATCTATCTATCTATCATCACGCCTTTTATCTCAAGAGGGGGCCTACCTAGATACAATAGAATTCCATTTGCTACGATCCTGACATACCATCAATAATGTTTGATCAAATTTATATGTTCAATATTATTCAATAGGACTTATTATAAATTTAAAGTTTTTGATTGAATTTATTTCAGTTTCTGAAAACCGTGCACTTGGAATTTTTCGCTTTAGATATATAATAAAATTTATTTCTAGTTTTGCTCTTATGTTTTTTTTAATTTAATCATATGTTAACATATCATTTGAGCTATTTTGAGTAATATTATAATGAGAATTAAACAAGATAGTTTGAGAATGAAATTAATTATTAAACAAGGACACCTAACTACATATTTCAGAAGACGTACTACGGCTTTACGTCTTTCGAAGCAAGAGAAGTTGAATTAAAAACGTATTCTTAAAAAGACATATTAACTTATAACCCTTTTGACATAATTGAATATTGAACCCGCCACCTTTGGTGAGTACCTATCCTTTAACCACAGCGATAACACAATTAAAAAAAACTTAGTCTGCAACCTTATTTGCTTTAAATCAAGATAGCCTTAGATAATTCAACATCATCAATCAATCACGACTGAAGGTTTAAAACTTATTTCCACAAACCACAAGGATACAATATTAGTCTTTCCGATGATCCAAAACCGTGTTAAATCCATTCAACACATACAGAGATTTCCCAAAAACGACATCGTAGTAACTAAGTGACCACAATGGCCGAAACACAATAAAGCTATAAGACAAAACCACGGCGATCAATGGCCTATGTAAATTACTTGACCAGAACTCAACGTCACTTGTTCTTATGTCGCAAAAAATTAAACCGCATGTGAAGCTCTATAAATATGTTATGTATAAAGGCTGGTCTACACTATGTTTAGTTATATCTGGCGAATTAAGTTCTTGTCATCGTTTGAATAGTAAGTTACTAGTTAAGCAGTAAGTTGACGAATAAGTAGCAAAAATGGTTGTTTCTTTGTAAGTTTGATCATATTTTGCCAGTTTATAATTAAGTAGACGGAAGAGAAAATGTTGAAGTTCGCGAAAAGTATTTAGGACATCAATTTATACTTAAACTGCTGATCACAACACAACTTACCACTTACTTATTGAACGTAACTCGATAAGTTCATAACTGTAATCAAAGAGACTCAAGAATCGCGATTTGACAGGTAGTGATGGACCATTGGAATAATGCGAAATCGTATTTTTTAATCGAACCGAAATTAAAAAAATATAGAATATCAAAATTATAAAATATAAAGGTTAAAATAATAAACTATAAAATATAAAAAACCTCTAATCTATAAATGAAGTGTAAATCAGCCTTAAGTGTGGGTTGGTAACCAGTTTGGAGTTTTTGCGGTACGTGCAAGACGACCTTGACCGGGAGCGGGTGCCCGAAATTACTGATCGGTCTACTTGTGATCGAATGTATCATAATATGTCGTGTGTCACTGACCGTATTATCATCTAAAAGTGTCCATTAGTGATGACCGCGAAGAGAAAACCTACAGGTGGTAGACAAAATCTACAAGCGGTGTCAGTTTGTCTATTTTTTACATTTGTCACACGTTTCCTAGAGAATTTGTCTTCTAAAAGATCACGTGATGCTTGTAGATTTTGTCTATCCCCTGTAGATTTTCTCTACGCGGTCATCCTTGAACGATAGATAGGTTGCGGTAATCTGTTAATAAATAAAAAGATCGTAAAATTATTTCTGAAGAAGCTGTTAAGAAGGTTGTCACAAAATAATGTCTCATAGAGTTTGAAGGCATATTTTTGTACATAATTTTATTGCAATTTGCATGGTTAGTTAAAACGATGTTTTAGTACAGCTAAGATCCGAAAAAGTCTAATTATTGTAAGTTTTCACAATTTTACAAAAATTCGAACTTTTATGACACTTAAAATATTCTATTGTAAGCCGCACGTTTCGATTTATAATATTTCGTAGAGATCCCGCTGAGATAAATAGAGAATACTTGTTTTGTTTATCCAACTATCAAGTTGGATTGATTGATGAGGTCCCGCGAAAAGCTCTAAAGACGAAAAAAATTGATAGCTCATCCGTTACTTGTAACCTTAAGTAGGTAGTTGTTTTGTTGCTGCTTATTAAATAAAAGTTAACCGTAGTGTACCTACCGACTTTAGAAATTGTGCACTGAAAAGTATGAAATAATTTCGTCGTATAATTTGAAGACGGTTGGTGCTAAATTAGGATACAAAATTAAGTAAACATCTCGGAACATAAATATCTCTTCTCTCGTAGGTGTCAAATTATTTGTCTAGATTAGTGTTTTTTTTCTTTCTTCACAAGTTAACTTAGCTCCGAGAAACCGTTGCAGGCCCCAGGGTAACCAGCGGAAGACAAAGTCTTCTTCATTTAGCCGATGATTTTTGAGACTATACCTAACGAGTGGCCAGCTCTGTTGAGATATGTAGATGGAAAAGCCTCTTTGTACGGTTTGTCGAATGTACAATTAGATTTCTTATTATAAAAACCCATTGGTACATGGTCGGATATGGGGATCGAATCCGTAACTACTCAGTTGTGAGCCGATGTTATTCCCACTCGACCACCGACGCCCCTAAGTAGTTTAGAGTTTTTAGTTTTAGTTTAAGTTTTATTTTAATTTTTGTTATATTTATATATTCAATGTTCAACTATATTTTATTGATTAACCAAGTAATAAACTAGAAAAATATAATAAAATACAATTTAAATATACCTACTATGCTATATATACAAATAAACCTATAAATAAAAAAAAAGTAGTTTTTATATTATTTTATATATGTACCTAATATAAGTACGCGACGGAATACGTAAATATTACCTGTCACAATGTCGTAAGAATAATAATACATCGTATTATTTAATATTAGGTAAAAATATTGCGATTTGCATAGATAGCGCACAGAGGTTGCCCGAAGGCAAATAAGAAGACGGTCGACCGACTCAGCGCTGTCAACGACCCAAGCCGGTTCTGAAAGCTAGTTCTTATGTTTATAATACGACATACAAATATTTACTTGCTTTATGTATTTGTATTAAGCTTAATTAATTCGAAGGCAGTTGGAATATTAAGTACTTAAAAGGTTTTTACTTTAGGAATCACAGAACTTTATATGAAAACCAATGTAACCAAATGTTTATACTAATATTCATATTATGCTATCTTTAGACAAATTATTTGTGCGGTTATCTGTTCTGCACTGATATACATTTTCACGATGTTTCTGAAGCCATATCTTTTTTTTAATGCTAGAAGAATATTAAAAAAAAAATTGGTATGTACATTTCTTCAATAATGAACAGACTGCGTCCATAAAACCAAAATTGCATTAGTTTGGGGGCCGTTGTGATTTTTTTTTATTTCTGCTTGTCGGCAAACTTCAGCGTCATATTTTTTGGGCTATATTTCAGGGGAAATTCTGAAGATGCACGGAAATCCTGTACTATACTCTGTCACGAAAGTTAATATAATAATATATATTTAATAACATTGTAAACATATTTTATTTTGTAGTTGTAAGATTCTTTCTAATTCTCTAGTCAAAATAAGTAAAAGTATTTTGTAAGTTAGCGTAAACTAATAAATTTATATTGCCATTTTAATTTAATTGTTAGTAAAAGTTAAGCCCATGTGAGTTAGAATTAAAAGAACTTAAAAATATTTTACTTCATCATTTGACAATCTATACGTGAAGTGTCTGTTTGTCTGTTTCTCTGTTCCAATGATTGTCCAGAATAGGCTCCGAAACGTCTGAATTGATTATAATGAAGTTTTCGAAATATAATGAGCAGCGATATTAATATAAAACGAGCTCCATTTTGTATTTTTTTAAAAGTGCGTCGGTGGCTGAGTGGTTAAGACGTTTGGTATTAACAAGATGGACCACGGTTCGATCCCAACCATGTACCAATCGGTTTTTTATATCTAATGTACATATCCGACAAACCACTGCAGTTATAGAGGCTTTTCCCTCAAAATATACAGAACTGGCCACTCGTTAGGTATAGTCTCACAAATAACATCGGCTAAAAGAAGAAGCTTTTGTCTTCCGCTGGGTACCCTTGGGACCGATAACACAGTTTGTAAAGAAAAAATAAAGAAACGTTTATCCTACTGTTAAAAAAACCGGCCAAGTCCGACTCACACTTGGCCGGTTTTATTATTTATTGTTATTATTATGAGTATGCATTATAAGATCGAGCAAAAAACGCCGATAAAACACATTTCTAGTATGGCCATTCCCTTTAATTTTTTATTTAATTATGTTTATAGCAGCCATAGTAATACACAGTCTGTGAAAATTTAAAGTGTCTACCTATTACAGTTCAAAAGATACCGCCCTGTGACAGGCGGATGGACGGATAGCGGAGTAATAGGGTACGGAATCCTAAATAGTATAAATGATTTATCTATAATATTCTCGGTCATATAACCTATAACTTGAGATCTGTGACCCCTAGTACTTAGGACCGGCGGCGTGGACCTAAGGAGAGACGCTCGTGTACTTTCCCCCGACCCAGTGCCCTCTCTCCTCGACCGACAAGCACATCGCACAATTCCGTAATGTTTCACATTTTATTTGAGCTGATTCGCTTCGGCTCATTACGCGGCCTCTATACAGTTAACTCTAATAACACCTCTCGATACGATGATTGTCCATTCTTTCCGCTATATCGAAATGTAATTGATCGTAAGTGTATTTTTCACGGCGTCATTCTGTCACGAAGCAATTTCGTTTGCGATATACATGTTTCTATCTATCAATTTTAATATACTAGCGGTTGTTCAGAATATCGCCTGAGGATATTTTTCGTTTATGGTATCGGTAAAGATCTTTAGGTGATATTGCAACTATCAAAGTCTAGATTTTAGAAGTCCATTGCTTTAGTAAATACATAGAAATAGGTAAGGGCGCGGTGGCTTGAAACTTCTTTGAGTAAATACGTACTATTTTAAGAATAAAAAAATTTTCATAAACTGAAAATGTCGCACTGGCTTGTGAAAGTTTTACGAACGATTTTTGTTGAATATAATTTAGAAGGATAATTTTAATTGATTTTTTTTCTTCACGGGTTGCCTTACAGCTCCTGAAACTGTGTTATCAGGTACAGGGTATCCAACAGAAGATTATGTCTCCTTCTTTCAGCCGATGATATTTGTGAGGTTATACCTAACCAGTGGTTAGTTCCATTAAGGTATATTAGATGGAGAAGCATCTAAGTGTGGTTTGTCGGATTATATAGAAAACCCCTTGGAATCGAACCGTGATCCACATAGTTAATACCAGACGTCTTAACCACTCGGCCACCGACGCACCTTATTGAAACTATGCATTTATAAAAAAACATACTGTATTAAAAATATGTAATTCTAAGAAGCACGTGAAAATGCGTTTGTTAATGTACCTACCTACCTATATATTTTATTACTCGACGATTTCTATTGGAGATAGCTTCCAACCTCACTTTCTGCTGAGGTAGCCCAAAGGTTTATTACTACATTGTGATATACGGTTCTCTTCAAATGATTTGTGGTTCTTGTTATGCGTTTTGTCAGAATGTTAGGACTACTGTGGTCAGTATTGATCGGTTAAAATGATTTATTGATGCCGTTGAAATGGATTGTAATCTGTTGTGAACAGAAAGATCTTCTCACGATTTGTCAGGCCTACTCGTGAATTTGTAATTTATATTGTTAGGGCAATGGTTAATGCCCCTGGTTTAATTCTCACTTGATCAAAAATGTAATGCACCAATTTTCTTTAAGATAAACTGCTTGAGGTACCTTTCCTAAAACAGCTCTCGTGCTTCTAAGGTCACGAAAGGCGTCTGTAAATATAAAAAAAATAGCAGCTATAAGTCCCTTAAAGACGTCACAGAATTAAGATATCGCTCCTGTAATCGAGTTATAAAATAATGTACATACCTACAAACTTTTTCGGAACAGGACAAGATTTACCTGTAAACTCACCTTTAATTCTTGTGATTCGGAGGACAAGCAAACTTCTTGCACTATTTCTAAAAGTAATTGACACATCTAGTTAAGAAGTGACAACTCTAGGTTCATTGTGTGGGAATACTTATCACGTCTCAGACGACGCCGCAAGATATAAAAGCTGTGATGATTTATATCTGTTCATATCTCATACACAATGCCAATAATTTAGAGATAACTGATCGTGTATAACAAACTTTGGTATAGTCGATGAAAGGTGCAATTTTCATCTAGAAAGGTGCAACCAAGTGACACACTTAAAGCAAAAACAAGTTTCCTGTATCAGAAGGTGGTTAAAATCGATTTGACCTACTAATAAATAAAGTGAGATTGAACTTAATGATAATATTGTAAATATGGATAAAAAACATAAAATATAATTACTTGTGAGGTATCTGTATAATATGTATGTTAAAATGATCCTTGCACTGTCATAGCATATAATCTGGGCAAAATTTTAAATTAAAAAAAGTGCGTCGGTGGCCGAGTGGTTAAGAGGTCTGGTAATAACTAGGCAGACCAATGTAATCCGACAAACCACACTAGAGGCTTTTCCATCTAAATACAGCTCAACAGAATTAGCCACTCGTTAGGTATATAGCCTCACAAATACCGTCGTCTGAACGAGGGAGACTTGGTCTTCCGCTTGGAACTCTGGAACCGTAACACGGTTTCGGGAGCTGTAAGAAAAAAATTAAATAACGGACGTAAACTCAGGAGTGAAATTCTAAGAATTATTCAATTAAAATAAAGGATGCAAATATCTTTATAATCAGTTATGCGCTGACGATCTTACACCTGCTTGTTAAGGTGTTGTAATTTATATTGTGGAATATTTCCTTATTATAAATAGGTACTTATATTTGCTTAGAAAATTACTGCACCATTACTGGAGATACTGGTAATGGTGTAGATATTTTACGAGTTACCCGCATATCTAAATAACTAAAACAAATTCGCGAAACGAAATCGATTTTAGGTTCTGGGATTTTTATGATTAAAAATGAGTAAAAATGGCGACGAGCTTTCGAGGAACTAAAGAAAATCGGATCTCTCAACTAAATAGAAAAACCGGCCAAGTATGCGAGTCGGACTGGCGCACGAAGCGTTCAGTACAGTCAATAATTTTAATTTTTAACTTTATTTTATTTTTATAATTTAATGTTATAGCGTCCATAGTGCCACATTACACACCCTGTGAAAATTTTAAGTGTCTGCCTAATACGGTTCAAATTATATAGCCCTGTGTCAGACGGACGGTAGTAATAGGGTTTCCGTTGTCACCCTTTGGGTACGGAACCCTAAAAATCAAGCGATTTTTTTTCATTACAAAGAAACATTGTATCAAGTAGGAATTTAGTACACAAGTAATAAGTAAAAAATATATTCCGCGTTTACAAAGCTTTGACTTCCCTTCTATCACGGTTAGCGACCGCATCGCAAAGTTCCTGCCTTTGTTCATTGTCAAAGATACTTACATTATTTACTCTTTATATGACCACTGTATACTAAATCTACGATATTATTATAAACTTATGTTTCTTTACTAATGTTATAAACTAGCTCTTCACCCCGACTTTTTCCTGGATAAAAGTTGGTAGGCACCAACTCTGTGCAAAAATCACGTTGATCCGTAATTGCTCTGTTTTAAAGTGAAAGAAGGACAAATAAACCAAGAAACAAACAAACAATTTTCTCATTTATCAGTTAGGAAGGATTTAGATTTTTCTTTTACGTAATTTTTTTTGCGTAATAATCTGAAATTAAGGTTTTTTGTCGGTACGCCATATCTCCCTCAATACTGAATACGCCATTTTGAAGACTATTTTCCCCTCTAATGACGAAAAATAAATAATCTTGTTTGCATTTCATTTAATGTTTCTTTTTAAATTAGACTAATTTATGTATTTTGTAAAAGACGCCATCTGTTGGAGATCACTTGACCTAACAGTGCGAAGTTATAATTTGTCTGTACTGTTATTGTCTTTGGTGAGTAGAAATATTAAGTACAGTATATCCTAGTGGCAAAGTATTTATATGTATGAAAAGCTCTGACAGACTGGCCTTCGTCTTGATATCCTAGCATCATACAAACTAGCTTAACATCAAGCAGCAGCAATATCAGCTTCCCTATAAAAATAAACTATAGCAGTTGATCTCAATTCCGATTTCTTAAAATATAGGTAAATAAACATGTTTAAGTTACGAATGACGGAAAGTGGCGTCGTGAACTCTTGATAACTGTCGACAGTCGACGTTAAACAGTTAGTCACATGAATATTTCACATTCCGACTTCTCATTTGTGGAATTGTAAAATACTAATTTATGTAAGAAAGTAATGTTTGTTAGTGATGCAAGAGGACGAATATATCTTTTGATAACACTTAAAAGAGTGCGTCGGTGGCCGAGTGGTTAAGACGTCTGGTATTAACTAGGCAGACTACGGGTTCGATCCCGGATCCCGGCCATGTACCAATGGGTTTTTTAATTAAAAACTTATGTACTACATAATCCGAAAAACCACACAGGCTTTTCCGTCTAAATATACCTCAACAGAACTAGCCACTCGTTAGGTATATCCTGAAACCGTAACACGGTTTAGGGAGCTGTAAGGCAATCCGCGAAGAAAGAAAAAAATGTATTAAACTACTTTTAAATGTAGTCAGACTATTAGAGAGTTATGCCATAAATTATATGATATTTTTTATACTAAATTTATAGTTGTAGAATGAATATAATAAAAAAACTGTTCATATTCGAGCTTTAGTTTTGACTAAAGACAAAAAAATGTGCATTTGAAAACTTTCGCTGAAGTGTTTTGTGACAACCTGAATAGAGGAGTTTTGTATTGTAGAGTGTATAATGGATTTGTTACAGAGACTCCCGTGGTATGTAGTGAACGCGTGCGCAACGCAGGCACGTCGCTGACCCACTAAACTTGAATGTACACGAGAAAGTGCATGTGACTTTAGACTCTACGCTTTCGTTATAATTCACAAGGTTTTTAAAATATATATAGTAAACTTAAAACTATAAGCGTCGTAAAACGTCGGCTCACAATTGAGGAGCCCCGTCCCCACATCCGACCATCTACCAATGGGTTTTTCAAATAAAAATGTCTATGTACATTATCCGACAAACCGTACAAAGAGGTTTTTCCGTCAACAGAGCTGGCCATTCGTTAGGTATAGCCTCAAAAAAAAATCTTCAGCTAAGTGAGGAAGAATTTGTCTTCCGCTGGGTACCCTGGGGCCGGCAACGATTCCCGGGAGCTGTAAGGCAATTCGTGAAGATTTTTTTAAACCTATATAAATTATAGCCTGCGAGGCAAATATTAAATAAAAATAAATACACTATGAAATAAAAAACCATTACTGTATAGGTATACGATTAGGTAGAAATACGACTGAAAATTCAAAAGTTACCGACAGATACTTAAAATATCTTTTTGGATAGCATAAAATACTAATCACTAGAATAAAATATATATATACAAACAATATAATCTGCATAGATATGAGTTTGTCTGTCTGAAAATTTAGTTTTAAATATAAATTTTACATTTGGAAAAATTTAAAATCTGCTTTTTATTTCATCACGATATCAAGATAAATAAATAATTGGCCAAGTTGCGAATACGATTCGCGTGCTGAGGGTTCCGTACCATTTTTAGGTTTTTAGGTTGATATATCACATTATGCACTTAAAAACATTCTTTTAAGTATAATTTTTCCCCCAAAATCGAAATTTGATTATTTACGCTATACGCCCGTGATTGAGTCATGAAACTTTATATTATGTACCAAGTTTCAACATTTTACGTCCAGTATATTCGGAGTACTTTCCGTTTTTTCATCAGAGAGAATACACTGGTGTTCCGCTCCACATTCGCCCGTGGAATTTTAATACAGTCATTTTTATACATTGATTTATATTCTATAATATTTAATCAAAATCCATTGAGGAGTTTTGTAGCCTATTTGTTCTTAACAAACATTGGGACACACAAGAACAACAATTAGAAGATCAGTATGAACCTATGTCACATGAACCTGATGTTTTCAATTACTTTACAGACAGACAGACACAAAACGGATTACTGCCTACAAGAGTTTGCAAAAGTGGACTAGTGTGACAAATATACTCTCATCGTAAACTAACTACAGAGAAACACGCTTAGAGAGAACCTCATGGGAATTGTGCCGACTTCATCATTGATGCGTACCCCTTGATCCAAATCCTTAGTTCGTTCGTAGTGCGGAAATAATGCACTAATTAATGACTTTTATCTCGGATACGAATAGATCAAATAGTTTTCTTTAACTTTTTTCTAATAAAAATTTAGATCGTAACCTAATCGTTAGCTACTCCACCAATGTTATTCGATGATTTGCCAATGTCAAGTATTATAGCCTTTATAATATATTTGCCGATTAATCGGTATCTAAGATGATCCCGCCGACCGTGATATGCCCTATTAATCACTGACTAATCACAACCTATCACAGCGCGGACAGGATTAAACTGGCCTCATCAAGTCGTGACATGACGCCATGACATGACGTAGAATCCATAGTTGCTATTAATGAAGACAGATTGCTCAAACCTCTAAACTAAACAGTAATGGGCTCAATCATGATCAATACAAACACTTATCTGCAATAGTAATTTAAAGATTCCTAAAGATTTTCTTACGCAATCCAGGAGTTGTTACATATTTTTTCTAAAACATGTATTGAAGACTGGTTTTACTTATAATACCTGGATGTACGCACATCAAGAGTCGACTCACGTAGGCTTAGGGTTGCCAGATGGGAAGACTGGGCAAAATTTCAAAACGTCGGGATTGTGGGATTATTTTCGGGACAAATAAATATTACAAATTTAAATGTTACTCTATTAAAATTTAAATAATGACAGAAGAGTAAGTGATTTGGAAACCGCGCGGTAATTTTTAATTTCTGTTTTGTATTTGTTAAGAACTTAACAAGAAGTTGTTTGTCGGGACATTTTGTATTTTATCGGGACATGATTTATGATATGGCGGGACAATCCAGACGAACCCCGGTCACCTGGCAACCCTACGTAGGTTAGCTGGATGAATGCGCCCTCATAATCTCTAGCTTAGTGGTTTAGTCAAAGCCGCATTTATTATTATTTTTATTACGTAATAATTGTGCCGGGCGTCGTGCGTTGCGGTCGATGACTCTGGCGACTGAGGTCGATTCCACGTTTAATTTCATGATTTGCAATACCTCTTGGCTATGATAGCTTCTTGTTATTTTAGGAAGTTACATTTTTATTTTGAGTTTTATCGTAAAATTTTGTTAAAACAACAAGATTTAGGCAAATTTTAACGAAATTTTAGTATATTATTGACACAGCTAAAAGCACTGTACGTAGCTCATTGAAATTAGTTAATATTTAGGGGTAGTAAATTGTTTTCTCCGCTTGTATGGAAACGAACGTGGGAGCTGCGGTACACATTCCTCTTAAATAAATGTGTTTGGATGTTATTTATTTTATTTGGATCAATTCGAGTATATAATATGTGTCACCTATATATATTCTAATAAGCATTAGTATAAAGAAAGAAAGAGCGTGTGTTTGTTTGTTTGCAAGAATTAAACAAAAACTACTGGAACGATTTAAAAAAAAAATCACTATTATATGAAGCTACATTTAAAATGAACATAGGCATAGAACATGTTTTAATAAAATAAAGTTAAGAGTTTCAGAAGATATAGAAACATTAGTAACTAAAATGGGAGGATTGTTATTTTTCCCCATTTTAAAAATTTTCAGCGACGAAGCCGTGGCAGAAAGCTAGTGTTAAAAATCTACCTAAAAATCCGTTGAAATCCTCCACTAGAAGAAGTATTTACAGGCGTTAAAAATATTTACCATTACATAGTAGGTTATTGAAAAGTAGATCTTACAAAATTTTTTTTGAAGATCTGCTCTGTTAAAGAATATAATACAACAAATTAAGTATCTAAAACAGTTCTGTGAGCGTTATTACTCACAATAGCGGTGCCAATTACGCGGAATTGCTACGAATAATGTAAACTACTGCTACGCCATACATTAGACATCAACGAGCTACCGCGCTCACTGTCCTATTAGGGACATTTGTTAGTTACGCACATGGCGCCATTTCTATCGTATTTTATTTATAATGTACATGAATAATTCTGTATAATAATGTCATTTGTATTGAATATATTGTGCCGTTTGGTGTAGAAACTCTAGGTCCGTCGGGTTCAAATGCCAAAAAGTTTATTAAAGATATATCCCCTCGGCTGCTCATCTGTTCTGGTGACTGGGTCCTTCGTCGCTGGACGAATCAATATCGCGAAATGTAGCCAGTATTCTTGCCACTATTCCACGCGGACCTGTTTTATTTAGTTATTTTTAATGTTTGGATTAATTTTAAAGATTTTATTTTTTATGTAAAAAAAATTAACATAATTATAAAAATTACATTTATGAATAAAATCTAAAATATATGAACATACTTAATAACAAATGGATATAATTTACCTTTTAAAAAAAGTGTACCGACATCAAAAAATATGCACTGAAAAGTGTGCTTTCCGAAAGCTAATGCACAAATCACTATAAAAAAAAATTACTCAAATCGCTTCAAGTCTGCCTATAAAATTTAAAGAGTTGGCGATTTCTCCAGGATCACATCATCAGATCCTGACCTGACGCCTGGACCAAAGTATACCCTTTCAAACAAAAAAAAAATCCAAATCGGTCCAGGCGTCTTCAAGTAATCGGGGAACATACATAAAAAAAGAAGATTTCGACGAATATCATTTTGTTTTATTGCTAGACTAAAAAAACTCACTATCATAACGTCTGGCCAGTACAACAATATCCATAATTAGTAAATTGCTAGGTGGCAAGCCTATCTGTCATTTCCGAGAAATTTGGTGCTTAGCATTTTCAAGTCGAAAGCTCTAACATTTACGCCTAGATAGATTAAATGAAGCCAAAAGTATATTAAAACCCGTATAATTCCAATAAATAAAATTGGAAGTAATTTAGAGAAATTCCTTCCAAGTAATCACCATATCAATTGTAACTACATTTATTCGGTTACAGCGAGACTCCGTAACGATGACCGTAGTTCAAATAATGTAATTACAGTAATTGACGCATTGCTAACAATAGTTGCCGAAGATTTCGCAAAATGAACGGGTAACGGTCATGCTTCCATATCGGTCGTGTCACCGGTTTAGTGCAGACCGTATAAAGAGATAATATCACAAAGAATTCACCCGCTATCATGATAGTATGCCTTGTAAAAGCTACACGAGTTAGCTATAATATCAGGCGCAAATTCCTTTTATGAAAATGTCAGCAATTTGCGAAGCTTTTACTTGTTGGTTACATACATAGTAACGGCATAATTTAGAATTGAGGCATTGAAATTTTTAGGAATAAACCTTAGTATCTATCTATCTATCATCACGCCTTTTATCCCAAGAGGGGTAGGCAGAGACAATCGAATGCCATTTGCTACGATCCTGACATACTTCTTTTGCTTCTTTTATATTCATCATACCTTTCATACATGCTCGGCGATTGTGTGTACTTTTATTATTGCCTTCGATCAATACATTTTTTATATGTTCAATAAAAGTACACCTAGGTCGTTCTGTGCCAGCATTTCCTTTCTCTTCAGCCATATAAACATTTTTAGTCAATCTTTCATTCTTCATTTTTTCAACGTGTCCAAACCAGCGTAAACTACTTTTCTACATTTTGGTCACAACATCATCTTTCACTCTGAATTATTCTCTAATGACATCGTTCCGGATGCGGTCAATTCACCTTACATCACTGAAGACTGAATACAAACAATTGTCGATAAAAAAATATCTTGCAACTATAACTGCAGTTTTACAACAACTTTTTCTGTTAGTTATTCAACAATATAAATTATGTTCATACATCCTACATTAATGTGAAGTAAGCAACCGACATAATCAACGTAAAATTAGATTTTTAATGGCCACGTTTAACTGTAAATGAGGCTGTCTTGTTGAGAACTTGAGCCACGGAACTGCAGTTTTATTTAACAACGTTTTTAGGGTTCCGTAATGAAACAAGGAACCCTTATAAGATCGTTCAGTCCGTTCCATTAAAAAAATCTAGTGTACAGTTTTGACAAAGATCAAATACGTAGTACTAAAAATAGACGTGCATGAAACGATGTATGGATGTGGATGAAGCAAGAGAAGTATGCAAAGATCGAGAGAAGTGGCGCTTCACACTCTCTGCCTAACCCTTTGGGAAACGTGAAGGTACACGTAGGTATGTGTCTACAGATTTTAACCCGTATTTGATGAAACTTGACACAAGACTGTATACTCCTCAAATATCTCAAGTTTAACTTAACAAAACATTAAACAACATTTTTTCGTATTAGGATTTTTTTAACCGCAACCCATTAAGTGGGGGTGTCATTAAAATGGTCTTTTTCAAAATTTTTGATGTTAAGTTTTGAAACTGAAAGTTGTCTGAAAAGTTCCACCCATGAAAATTATAACGATCGTATAAAAATCTTTTCGAAATTGAAATTAAAAATACGAGACATCCTGCGTTGTTTCTCCTACGGAACCCTTTACACACGCACTTTGCTGGGGTTTTCTATGATACTGTTGATTACAGGATCTTGATACTATTGTACTGAGTGAACTCTTATGAATAATAAAACTTAAATTAGAGAATTTCACTGTTTGATATTTTCCGACTGCCATTGTATGCATAAAGGTTTATTGTTTCTTTTATTGCTGTTACCATGCATAAAACAATTAAGTTAACTATACTTAGTTTCTCTTCGATCTCTAATGTCATCGGCTAAATGAAGAAGACTTATCATCCGCTAAAGATTTTTCCTATGAGTGGACGAAAACTGTAGGATCCGGATCTTACTAGTACAAAAAAGCTAAGCACCAATTTTCTTTACGCATGAGTTGCACACATATTGGAGAGCACGTATAGCCGACCGGCGTTCGCACTTCTTCTAAAAATAACGTCAAATCACACATCTAGGTCCATTAAGTGTAAGCACGTCTTCTGTTAAATATATACACAGCTGGTAAAAAGTGGACACTGTTACTGGTGTCTCTGGTTACACCTCAAGATATAAAGGCCGTGAAGATATCACCAAGCCTTCAGCATTTTTTTCTGAAAATAATATATACTTTTGATTAGTATGGACATTGACATTGAAACCAAATGTTAACCTACATAGGACCAAACAAATTATATTAGTACTTTGCTTGATAAAAATAAATAATTACGAAAGAAGATTGATACATTAAACATCAGATAATGATCAGAGATAGCGAAATGTAACTTTTTCTTAATTGAGTGTAAAATTCGCAGTCTAAAGCTCCAATAAAATTCTTTTAATTAGTCCAACATTCGCTGTGGACTGATTACAAGGGAAGCGTCTTTAGCGAGCAAATGATAGTTTATTTCGTATGTTAAGCGGGCAGGGAATGTGCTATAAGTGTTACTGCTATCGTGAATATATATACAATATTACAATATGCACTGAGAGTACGTGTCTGTGTTTACTTACCTCCAAGTGGCAAAATTGCGTATCAGAAATTGTATTGTAATGATTTTATGTTTGGATGTTTTTCGCGCTGAAATGGTTGTTCGGATTTAATTGAAAGTCTATTTTCTTTGTTGAATTTCCATCTTCACTACATATTATAAATTAAAGTAACCCGCAGCGCTGAGTTTGTGTTTGTTCGGGTTAATTTCAGAAACTACTGTATGGTATTTCATACGGTTTTCACTAATAGAAAGAGGTATTATCTAGGAAGGCTATAATTAATCTACCGGTATGAAGATATTTGTGATTTTTTTTGTGTGAATATTACAATTTTTATAAACCGGGTCGTTAGTTATTATATAAATCTAAAGAGTTTGTTGAAGATGTTTAACGCGCAAATCTCAGGCACTACCAAAAAAGTATTTTTGCGTTATATATCCTGTTAATTAAGAAAGGTTATAGGCTATATAACATCACGCTACGACCCAAAGGAGCAGAGCAGTAACCATTACGTCAACTAATCGGAAAATTCCACGTGTGAAGCTGACGTGGGCGGAAAGCTAGCAGCTAATAACAATAGATAGAATGAAAATGTCCGATTAGATGTTGATTAAGCATTTAAGCACATTAATCTAAGTTATATACTACACATGCTTTTAATAATTTGCGGTGTGACTATAAGGGACAAATTGCCTCTCAGACAATACAAATACTCAACTACATCTACCTACTAAAGATGAGAGATGACAAGGTTTTCACTCTATTTTATTAGGCTTTTGCCAATACAACGCTCAGTTGGAATTACATAGTACAAAATCCCTTACTATTTTTTGAGGATATTATAGTTCCCTTTTTCTAAATGTCCCTATTTATAATATTAGTGCAATGTAAAGTTGAAATACCAGTTATCTATTTTTGCTTCCTTACCCTAGGAAGTAAAAAGGTCAATAACGAATATTGCCATCAAAGCGCCATGAAACCAGTTCACATTACGTCAATTACACGTGCGAGGTAATTACTAGCGATCTAAAGCTAGAAGTTGCTGGGTGAGTCATTTGGTCTTACTTGAGAATACCAGTCAGTGTTGCCAGGTTCAATTTGAAAATATTAGGAGTAATTTACACAAAAATTCGGGAGATTCAGCACACATTCTGTAAGTGATACTTGAAGTTTTATTTATTACGTTCCATTGTTCATATTAAGGATCCAAAAAAGACACCGAAACTAGTTAGTACTAGCATTATTTATATCGACATTTAAATTTATTTGAACGACCGACGCGACGCCAAAACGTTTAATTAAACAGCTGTAAAATTATTGAAAAATATAAAAAGCAGGAAACAAATTTTAAAAATTCGTGTACCTGTTACAATCAAAAAACTCTTTCACGGCCTCAGTCAAAACTATGCTGTTTTAAAGTTACCTACCAATCCGAACCGGCTTCTCTTGGACACAATCATAAAGCGAGCTGGCTGCAAAATTTTCCCCCCGACTCAATTCACTAATACTGTTAGTTAATGCTTATATAATATCTGATTGGACGATACTAAATACACATAAACCTTAATAGGACAATGGGTATCATAATAGTGAAGACAGCATCCATTCTTGAGATTAGCACTTTCATACCGACTTTTAATTAACTTATGGCAAGTAGTTTTGACAAAAAAACTCTTGGTTAAAAGTGCTTTTGAGTAAGGCCCTTGACTGTTTGTTAGTCAAAAGTAGTTTCCTCATAGAAAGAATCCTCATAATATTGATATATAATTCAGTATATTTAATAAGTAGATATGGCAACATTAATACCCGCGCTGAAGATAAATTGCGAACACAAGATTGTTTCACACGAAACGTTAGAATGGTCTCCTAGATTGTTGTGACCATGTTCAATGATAATGGATCTTACAAGACGTTTAGAGAAAGATAATTCACTTAATTACTACGGAGGCATGGGTGTGAGACCTTATAAGGATCACTAGGAAATCTTCCTATATTTATCTTCAGTAAACATTTTATGACAGAATTTAAAGTGTCTTTGGAAGCTGCTCTGTGGTTTTCAACAGAACTGGCCACTCGTTTGGTATAGCCTCACAAATACCATTGGCTAAAAGAGGGAGACATGTCACAAAATGTTCAAATTATGTTTGTCAATATCGAAATTGGCTCAGTGGTCAATAGATCGAGTCAATTTTTTTAAGAATAAGTGCTTAAATCCACTTGTGCCTGAAGCATGTTCTGAAAAGTAAAGGTAACTTTTAGTTCCATAATATTGTTAGGCTTACTACCTGCTCTGTATGTGGACCTTGTTACCGTGTCTGACTACATGAATCCAATCTATTTTCTCAAGGTATAAAAGCCGCGACAATTGTCTGTTATATCATTGGATTTAGTACAGACTATCCTAGTTTGGAGCTAACTTGAGTACCTACGTAAATAAATGGTCGCGTGGGAATGTTTAGTCATTTTGAATTTAAGTCAAAACTTCCTGTGATATGTATCAAAATGTTATATGTAACGCGGTTGAACTAAGCCGACATATTACTGAACAGCATTCCAAACAAGATTTACTCGGATCGGAGTACTAATATTTGTAAATCTCACTGTAGACTAAGAAACCCAGACAAGAACGTCATAATAGCCATTAGAAAATTGACATTTACTTTGAAAAAGCACCAGCTAAGAGGGTCTAAATGTTATAGTTATATTCTGTCTAAAGAAATCAATAGTGATCTACTGAATATGAATTTGGCCGACTAGCCGACTAACGACTAATCGGCCCCAAAATTACCGACTATTAAAAGTTGAACATGACGTAGTAAGTACTGACCCTAGAAATAAAGCGTGATTGTAATATATTTCACGACCCTCCTCTGCCTCGTTTATATAATAGTGCTAAATAATCTACTAAACTAAAACAATCATTTTTTTTTTCATTTCTATTACACTTAAAACTTAGAAGAATTGTTTACATTGCTTTCACTTTTCTGAATTAAAATTGTTGTTTAGATTTTTTGCCCGAGTGAGTATTGAATCCGGGACCTCTCGATTTTAAGTCCAATGCAATATCAACAAAAGCTCCTTCGACCGTTTCTTTTAACTACATAGCTCATGAAAAACAAGGAAGAGCCATATTCAAAACGTACGTTTTGGTCGATATAACAAGAAATCTAAGCAGCACATGCGAGTATAACGAAATAAAGCCTTATTGGGAATTGAATACACATTGTCTTATAAATTTATTCGTGTCGATGTATCTATGGAATAACTACAATATAAGCAAGGAACAATGGAATTTAAGAAAGCAATAAAATTGTAAAGTATTACCTAGGTACCTTAGATTTAACTAAAATCGTGAATTTTCATAATCAGAAAATTTGCCTTTTTTGTAATAAAAGAGAACAATTCGTAATCCATTGTTATTCCGTTCTGATCCACAATAGTTAAAGGCGTGGGTGACTATCCATATGCAGACCTATTCGTAACGGGCTTCGTAAAGTAGTTTTCCTATAATTTGACTCAAAAGAGCATTCGAAACCGTTATAGTTCCCAGTGGGCGGGAACTCTTTTCATTTGTACCATATTTATAGTCACGTTTTAAAATAATTATTTAAAATATATATTTTTTGACTTTTTTCTGTCTGCCAATCGGGGTACAGAAATTCTAGAGTTATCATTTATAAGCCCAAGTTCTATTAATTTATGGTGTTTAGAGTAATTTGCATTTTGTTTATACTTAGAGTTAAAAAACAAGGCATAGGCAGATTTAAAAACATTAAAATGAATAACAGTAATTTTTAATTAATAAGTATATAACTTATAGTAACGCTATCTAGAGCGCACAGTGGTGGATGGGAAAATACACGCCTAATTGCCGGCCAGAAATGCACAGCCAAAAATGCCCGATTTCCGTACTCTGGCCGGGCTTCCATGGTCGGCATTTATTCCAAGAGCATGTCGCCAATGCACAAGATTTTCCTCTACCAAAAATTGATCAATGCGCCTAAAGAAGTATTCACTTCAAAAATTATACTGAATAGTCAAAAAAAAAACATTCTATGAGTTTTGTAACAGAGGAAATGCAGTGTGTTTGTTTAAGTTGTTAACACAGTTTTGGCAGTACACACAGCGACGCGACGTTCTATACTGCACCCAAATGATGTTTGTTCATCTTGGTTATTGTGCAATCATCCCACAAAAGTTTGTATGGTTTAGGAAAGAATGGAAGAAAAGGTGATTCTAGATTTTTGATGGAGGTATGTAGTTTCCGTCTACCCTAGTAGATACAGGCGTATTTCAATATAATTTTGCTAGGTATTTCCTTTCTGATCAAATCTTCTGGTGGAATTGATATTCTTCTAAACCACAAACTAATTCAAAAATAACTTTTCCATCTACCGGCTTGCAATTTCAATAGCTATTGTGGCATCCGTGGTGTATGGTGTAAACGGGGCGGTAAGGCGTGACGTAGCGTGCCTGTACCTAGGTAGAGCAGGATAGACGGGAGCGCGCCCTCTGGAGTGTTCAGAAGACCGGGTGGAATGTACTAGCAAGGTCATTGCGCCCACAGCGCGGTCATGCACATAAACCCCTCCCCACCTCGATCCTCACCCCGCACTTTACCACGAACGTATTGTCTAGCGCGATCGAAACGAGGATAAAGGGGAAGCGATGGGAACTATTTCAATGCGAATCCACGTATTGCTTTTTTACGTTTTGCTCGAATCCTCACGGATCGCTCGCGGCTCTAACGCTGTTTTCTAAGTCCATACAAGAGCGTTGTTCGTTCTCGGCATGGTTTATTTACGATCTTTAATCGAGCCACTATTATCCAATGGATGAAGAACGTCCTTTCATATAAAGTTAATGTTGTGTTTCTTAATGCTATCTTGTATCTTATCAACTGCGGGCAAGTTGTTAGCTTTACAACATTATTATACAACTCCCTTATTATAAGTACTTATAAAAGAATGGGAAGTACCATATACTCCTTAAATACTAAATTGCTTATATTTCTTCTAGTGCAAATTAATGCTTTATTTTAAAATTTAGCTTATACCGCTTAAGTATCAAAATTTCGTCATAAATATACTTTTATTTATAAAATGGCAAAGTTAAGTAGGCAATACATATTACTTTATTGCTGATTTAATGCAAAAATTGGCTATAAAATTAGCAAAATTATCATATTTCAAATATACAATTATTAACATCTATTTCGGATCCGTTATGTACATTGACTCATCAACAAATATCAATAAAATATTCACATACCAGAATAAGCATATGTAAATTTATGTTGAAACACAACTCATCAGTTACAAAGACGACTTTATAAATAAAAATAATTTGTCAGCTACATGGATTCCGATTTCGTCAACAGTTGTCTCTAGAAATTCAAATTATTACATTGATTTGATTCAATATGAACGGTACAATGATGAATTTCTTTTTATAGAACAGGACTAGAGAGATAGTTTTAGCCTAGTCGTGAATGCTATCAACGAAATTGATGATCCTAAAGTTTAATTCTAGGCCGAACAAAATAATGGAATTGTTTAGGATACAAATGCATTAAGTACCTATATAACAGACAGGTTGTCCAAGTGTGAAGCCAAAGCAATACAATTAAACCAAAACTATTAAAATAATTTTGTGAGTTATGCATTAGATAGAACCAAACAGACGTTATAAAATAAACTGGATCTCGATTAAACTAGTTACTTAATATTAAAACGTGAAGCTATTTGTTAAGCTCCCAGCTATAACAAACTAAATCTGTTTTAAGGTTTTGACGGTCATCACGATTTACGACCGGATAATTCATTAGACAAGAATGTTGAATAGACAACTTAATAAATGAAAGTAATAAAGATTAAGAAGCAGGGTTTAAGAGAAATGACTAAGAATTCTGCGCTCGTAAACCTAACGAGGTGTGAATTTTTACGCGTGCCACTTCGTCGCGGGTCGGTATGGACGGTCCGCGATACAAGACCGGAGCAAATTCAGTTCATTCCAACAATTTGTTGACCCGTTAGATGGTCGAGGCGCATAAATACTGGGCCGCGTAAGATCTCTGTCGCGTTTCGTCGCTTGCTGCGAATGTTAATGTGTACACATAATTTGCGTTCGTTGAAACGATTTGTTTTTGCTATATCGGGCTAAGTTTAATTGAGAGCAGTAGAAAGTTCGCCTTTTATACGGCGATTATTCACTCGGTCGCCGCAGACCATATTGCGAGCAACATCGCCCACTAAGAACGGTACACGCGGTTTTATAAATTCGAGCTTTTACTTATTTTTATTTGCCGATTTATTGAAATGGTCGACCGCTTATCTCGATTTGGTCTAAATGTAACTGTTTTGTGCGACTTTTATTTTTATTTACGAATTTTTATAATTTCATTTTTTAAATGCATTTTTATTTTATTGTTTCAGGATATCCTGAGTTCGTACCTGACGTAAATCTACAATTTTAAATTTTAACAGGTGAGTACAGATATAATTCCACAAAAATAAGCATGTCTTCATGTTTAGGATAGGTTTTCAAGGGGCTGAATTAATTTAGCAGAAACTTAAAAAAAAAACAAAAACCAATTCTGCTCTCGACTATTTTGAAGATAAAAATATAATAGATATTGTCCCTAGTTCATAAATTATTTTAAAATATTTTTTGTGTGTCATTTTTGGTACCCATAGTAGCAGCGCGTTGGCAGTTAATGTTCCATTCTGTGATAGAGCTGGTACCTAATTTAGAACCATAGGATTAGCTGTGTATAATTGTGTTACGTAAACTGTGCATTAAAAGACTAATGAATCGTGTCGTGTAGCTTCGTGTTCATTGACACGGTGGTATATAAACCATCGACGACAATGAGCCGTGGGACGTCGGTGAACCTTGCCCGCCCAGGATTTTTGCGATACATTTCTTCTGTCGATAGCCAGCTAGCAACAATTGTGCGCTCGCATGTGGGCGGCTCGCACGGAACAAAACGTCTATTCATGTTCTGATTTATCGATATTAAATATGCGTACAGGTGATTTTAGTAGTAAATGAAAGGAAGAGTGGAGGTCTATTAAGCCAACAATCGCCTGCGGTAAATCATGTTCGAGTTTTATCTTAGTTATTTACCGTCAATATTATTGAGCTGTAAAATGTGGATTCCCTTTGATGAGTGACAGGCGAGACTACGGGAGTAGTAACGCTTCGTTACAATAGTTTTGCCGGAGGTTGTAGAACTGTTCGATTCCGATGAAGTGTTTAGAGAGAAATAGCCCGCGTAATTCTACATAATAGAGTGTATTATAATCGACACTTGAACGCAACGTCCGCAAACACGACGTCAGGTCGGTTTAATAATAACGTGGAAAATAACAAGTACATTTACTTATGCACGACCAGCGTTTGTTTAACAATACAGGTTACCGACAACAATGTTACAAAGAGGGATCGACACATTTGTATCTAATCTCACGCAAGGTGTTTCTATCTACCTACAGTACCTACACCCTTCTCTATGGTCAGTTTGTTATTGTAAAATACTTAGAAATATTTTATTTTCCAATAGTAAGTTCACTTTTAAATGTAAAAACCCAATTCTAATTGGTTCAATCTCTCTTATTTCTAATCCCACAAAATCGCTTAATTTACAGTCAATGCCAAGGTTTTATGAAACTACTTGTCAATCTGTAAAACACGCGAGATTTAAAAAACTGCAATAATGAGTCGATTAGACTTATGTGTTTCTCACATAAGAAACAGTTTCTACCATATAAGTACATCCTGTAAAGAGGTACATTCCCAATATGGCAAAAAGTAATTCAGATTTACTGAACTTCCATAATAAAGCTATAGAATATTTGTTTGAGTAAAGTAAAGTTAAAACAAAATTATTTTAATACAAGGCCTATCCAAAAAGCCTTGTTCTAATATGGCTTGTGACATTTTGATGAAATTTGGCTGTAATAAATAAATAATTATACTGGGAATTTGTATGGAGATATTACTATTCCCAATTTCTCTGTAAATACTCCACCTGTGTCACTGTAATTTAGCATATAGTTACTTATTCAATATATCTAAGTGAAATTGTCGTTATTTTTTCAATTGGTTTTATTTAATAGGAAATATGGGTGGTAGAATAAAGGATTATTAATTAAGGTATAACAGTGCTTTTAAAAAAAATTAGAGTTTTGTGATAGATTATGAAAGAGACAGCAGGGGCAAAGTTAAACTACCCATATTTCCTATTCAATAAAACCCATTGAAAAAATAAGAGCTATTTCACTTAGATATATTCAATAAGTAACTATATGCTAAATTACAGTGTCACAGGTGGATTATTTACAGAGAAATTGGGAATAGTTTATCCCAGAAAAAATCCCAATATAGGACCCTTAAGTTCTGTATAATTTAAACTTTTTGCTAAACCACAATTAAACTTAATATTGCGTAAATATTGACATGATTAAATCAAATAAACATTTGTACACAAAGCGAACAATTTATTGTAGGCATTTAGTGGATACAGAAATCGAGCAAAGATACTTTTGTACAATTTCTTGTTTAGCCTCCGGGAGTTCTTGTAATTCGTTAGAACTAACTTTGTTTCTGCGGGGAATCAAACCTGTCACTCAAGTGTAATAGACATAAATTACTGCCTCTACGATAAATGTAACTAAATGGGATAAGGGCTTGTTTTAAAAAATAAATATTTTTTTGCAATTGTTGAGTTTAGCATTAGCATTAGTGTATTTGATATCCCACTTCCCACTAATATCCCACTAATATTATAAACGCGAAAGTTTGTCTGTATGTATGTATGTTTGTTACTCAGTCATGCCAGAACGGCTGAACGGATCTGGATGAAATTTGGCACAGAGATAGATTAGGTATAGTCTGGAATAGCACATATGCTACTTTTTATCCCGGAAAATGTATGGTTTAGGGGTCAGAGAATGGCGTACTCTTTATATACCGCGAAAGCGGGCGGGGGAGGGGCAAATTACAGCCACGGGATTATTTCTTTTTGGATCTATTTCCACGCGGGTGAAACCGCGGACAGAAGCTTGTAATTAAATATAGCACACCTTCACGGCCTTTATACCTTGCAGTGTGACCAGAGACACCGCGGTAACAGTATAATTAAATAAATATTTTTATCCTTTACTAGCTGTGCCTAGCGGTTGCACCCGCGTTATAAGTTACTGCTCCGTCCCTTTGGGTCGTGGCGTGATGTTATATAGCATATAAAATTGTAAAAATATTTTTTCCAAATCGACTGATAGCTTAGATTTATTATTAGTATAGATAATAAGTTAATAAATATAATTGATTTAGCATTCAGGAGCTTAGAAATTTAATTCATTTGGTAACTCAGGATCTAGTTATTTTGCAAATATTACACAGAGCTCCTGTGAAAATTGTCAATTAACACACAAAATAACTGTAAGTTTATTTAACAGTTTAGATGCTGTAAACAGTTAAATAAACTTAAAAAAAAACTGCTGTTGATAAGTAACAAGCATCAAACTTTCGCATTTGCAATAATAAGATTGAATTAATGCATTATTGTTAGGAGTTAACAGGTAGTTAGGCTTTAATTTAATTTAAATGGCAACTGTTATTGTAGGCAAAATAATTTATTTATATTGTCGCGTGAATACCAATTATAGTGATTTAGATAAGTGGTCGTGCCAGCTAACGTCCTCCTAGCTGTCTTGTTCTAGCCTAGTACGACTGTTGCTATCGTTAGATGTATATAACTGTCTTATACATGCTGCGCCGATGTTTCTTATTGTAAGATTTATATTTTTCAACACACTTGCTCCTAACGTGAGTCTTATTACCTCAATTTTAGACTCACAATTCCATATATTAAACACGCGTGCTTTTTCTTTATATTACAGCACAAGAGTTATAATATAACCTAATGAAATGAAATTCGTACAAGATTTGGACACAAAGCATTCTTAATTTAACCACATAATACAGTTTTTATTTTTTAATCACGACTTTGTTGGCTGTTTGGCGAAGTTATCCGTGCCTTATCTGTCACGCGGGAAAAAACAAAACATTTCCATAAATATTTGTTAACATTTTCGCCGTGTTGTGGTTAATTATTACAAATGTCGACTTCAAGTGGCGAAGAATACGTAAATTTGACTCCATGAAGTTTATTTTTTTCCTCGCAAGTGTGTTGAAAAACGTTGTATGAAACGCGTGTGCATTGGTCATTACATACTCAGCTTTCTTATAGCACTCGCCTAGTGGCTCGCGCTGAAAATACCGCCTCGTACTTAAGGACCAACATAGCACCCTTGTATCAAAAATTCAATTCAATATCAAAAATTGGTATAATATTGGAAGTATTTATAACTGCAATGGACTTCATATTTCAAGCTATGATTTAATTTCGTTAATTTTTGTCGAGATTTAGAGTAAGTAATATAAAATACTAGATGATCCGTGCAAATACTTTGCACCGTTAGTTCAACTGATCTCAAACAGATGGCGTCTTTTTAAAAGAAACATTTAAATTTTGATTTGTTTTTTTATTTTTCGTTATTAAAGGGAAACATTAATTTTGATACAGTATTAAGGGAGATATTTGATATAAATTGATATTTTAAAACACCTTTAAGAAATAATAATATGGAGATAGTTTACTCATATTTGCAGAATTATAACAAAAGAACCAAGACCGAAGCTCGCCCGTAAACTCTGCTGCTTCTTACTTCTATGCCGTTTATTGAGATCAGTTAATAAAGCAATAGGGGCAATAGGGTGTTGGATATGCGTAGGTCCAGGGTTCAATCAAAACCCAAGGAATTTAGCACCCATTTCATTATTCGGTGGTTTGAGAATTTAGAACTGGAAATATTTTGTATCCATGTAAGTACGCCGTTTAGCCAATGGTCGATAAGGTTTTAAAATAACAGCCTGTATTTAAAGTTCACGTGCGCCAAGCCAGTCCGCGGCGCCTGTTAACGACATCTAGGTGCATTTATAAGACCGCTCCAGCTTAGGACAGGCTGCAAACCAAGCCGCCCACTGGCACGACTACACATTCCTTAGGTTTGCTTAGATAAACATGCAAGCTATTTTCTTTTGCCTTTTACTAGCTAGTTTTATGTTAGAGATCTTGGAGAAGTTTATATAGAGGTTTTTGATTCTTAGGCCTGTGTATTGTATGAATAGTTACTTTCGTGATTTAAGTTCAAATAGTAAAATTATTTTAACTTTATATATAAAAATAAAAATGACTAAAATGATGAAAAGTAGTTTACGCTGGTTTGTACACGTTGAAATAATGAAGGATGAAAGATTGAGTAAAAAGGTTTATATGGCTGAAGTGAAAGAAAATGCTGGCAGAGGACCACCTAGGTGTACTTTTATTAAACATATAAAAAAAATATTGATGGATGGCAATATTTAAAGTACTCCGAGCATGTATGAAAGGTGTGATGAATATAAAAGAAGCGAAAGAGGTATGTCAGGACCGTAGCAAATGGCATTCGATTGTCTCTGCCTACCCCTCTTGGCATAAAAGGCGTGATGATAGATAGATAGTAAAATTAGGCTAATCTCATGACTTTGAATTACTCGTACCCCAAAAATTAAGTTTGATGCGTACTGAAAATTGCAACCTTAAGGTACGGGTTACATGATGAAATTATAAAATGTTTGGATTAATCGTTTTTTATTATGACAATTGAACAGAACCACATAATTTGTGTAAAGAAAATGTCAACTGGTTAGCTCTAATCGCTGAGATAGATGGACAGACGAACATATTGACAAAATAGATTTCGTACTAACCAAGGGTCCCTATGGCATTCTTTTAAAAGTGAATTTTATTTACTAACGCACGAATCGTTCTACGTAATATTTACTTGACCGAAAAATCTGGGTTATTTCGTGGATAATTAGGTCACGCGAACAACCTGTCGGCGCATACACATTGTCTTGTATATTGCCCCCCTCTCCCCACATGTACCGTTACCGCGGTCAAGTTCGAGACGTTCATGACTTTCAACTGTGCTCAGTCGGCGACATCACATGGCTTTATTAACTTACAGCCACAATTTATTGCGTTTTATGTCGTTTTTAATATCAACACTTTCTTAAGGGCATCGTATAATATCAAGCTTAACATTCATTACGCATCACATGGACGTTATCAAAGGTTTTATTGTTGCTGCTCGTGTTAATCCACGCATCAAAAACTGCCTTTTCTAATGTAAATTGCATAGTAAAATCTTAAATATTCACCTGACATCCTTTAATATCTAACTTTTTAATGTTATAGTCTGTGCATGGAACTGCATTCTTAAACTGTCTTTATACATTGCGGCGTCGCCAGATACTGTTAAAAAGTCTACATTTAACGAGTTTGTAAGCCAAGTCTTATAATAACATAAGCAAGAGAAGTCGATTAAATAACTTAAATTGATGGAATCCGGGACCTAAAAGTAGAATAAGAAATGCAATTTAACACAAATGTAGAAGCTTACACGTCGGTTTCTAATAGAAAAAATAAATCACTACTTAGGCAGGAGTAACCTATGCTTACCGGCAACCGTGAGTGAATATAAAAGTGCAGGAAATCTCAAACTATAATTTCTTCGTGTGAGAGGCACATTGTATTAAATAATTGCAGTGGACCTATCCAGCATTCCTTTATTGAAATTGCCGGCTACTCATTGTGACCATGGGAACTAAAAACCATTGTAGATAATGAATTTTATTTCAACGTGCACCGCTTCATTTGATATATTAAAAATTGCATTCAAATCAGAAATTGAAGGGATTATTATCTACGTGCGCTCTCATCAAAATAATATATTGATCTTTTACCTTTTTTCTGTGGGAGACAGGTTTATTGCTTATGTTACGTTATAATTAACACTTGCAGTCTGTTCTTTAATCTTTAATGCTCCACTCTGATCTGTTTTCTGACTTGTCTGCTTATGGAATTGAGAATATCAGCAATTAATGTGCATGAATTTTAACACCTTGCCACAGTAAAAAAACTACCTACCTACTTAAAGAGTAATTTGTCAGATTGCTGAAGAAATTTATTATTATAATATGTTAATATAAATTAGCACTATTCACTGCTATAAAATATCTTAATTAAAAACTTAATCACATTCATTTATTAGCCACCTGTTGGCAGCTTAATCTCATAAACATTAATGGTTTATACAAACAAGATATAACAAGCGCAATGGTTTGATCATTGTACTCGGAGATCCCAGGTTCCAGCCCTATTTGAGCCAAAACGGCTAAGCATACCTAATATTATCTTGTATCTCTGTATTAATCAGTGATTTAAGAAGTAGTTACACAGAGAGCAAGGTTTGACATCTGTCCTGTTAAATATGAGCAACGTCAAAAAATAAGATATAGTCCATTATGATGGTTAAGAAGACATAAAATATCATTTGCTGTTAGTTCCTTTAAAATATTGCATGCCCGTAATTATGGGACGAAGCCATGGTTGTTGAGGTGAAGTAAGATTTTTACCTACTACCTATTTCTCAAGTTTATTTAAGCCAGTACTTAAAAACGTACTCATATCGGTAATTTAATTTCGCAATTAAAAGTTTGTCATTAAAATAGAGTCGGTAAAGTACGTCGACAGTTATGTAAAGCTCCAGTTACACTCTATGACAACATTAACACATAATATGACGGCACAACCGCCCGTTAAGTAATTACTCTGGCAAAGTTGTAGGTTATTAAAAACCGCTGAGTTTAGCGAGCGTGGAACTAAACACAGTTGTCAGCAGTCGCGGATCTTGAGATGTTACTATGACACAAGTAAATTTCATCGTTAAATTGGGATAAGAACAAAATCATTTACGGTGAGTGATCACTGAGGCCCTCTTGCCGATACGCTTCCGTGATCTGAGAGCGAACGGTTCAGGTAATGTGTCTCCTTTTGTCACATCGAAACTAAGATTTTATATTATAAATATTTCTCCGATAACTTGAAGACGCCTGGACCGATTTTTTTTTGAAAGGGTATACTTCACAGGTCATCAGGTCAAGATCTGATGATGGGATCCTGGAGAAATCGAGAACTTTTCAAATTTTATAAGCACACTTGAAGCGATTCGGGTTTTTTTTATTTTGTTTGAAAGGGTGTACTTTCTAGATGGTCCCATGGTCATCAGGTCAGGATCTGATGATGGGATCCTGGAGAAATCGAGAACCCCAGGGTCATCTGGCTCTAAGAAGTTTGCTGATCGTTCGCCGCATAAGCTTGGAGATTCTGGGGTAACGCAGCAAGTGTTCTTGGTTCGGTTGGACTTTCTTCAGAGCTGGAGGAGGCATTCTAACTTTGATTCCTCCACTCCTTTTCTTTTTCTTTTTAGTTTTTAAGGTTTAATATTTAAGGTTTTTTTTAAAAATAATTTGTATATTCTGTTGTATTTTTAATAAAAAAAATCTACTTAAATACAACTCTATATCAATTAGTAGATATTATCATTAGTCCAATAAAATATCTACAACTCTAAAGCCAAATTTGTTTACAAGTGCTCTAGATTATTTAAGGAAATTGACAATACATATAGGAATATGAATTAGTTATAAAAGTGAAGATATTCGGACTCTGACATTTTTATTAAGAGTATGTCTAGCCTTGTTAACATGCGAATGGCACATTATGAGATCAGCAGTATGTAACGGTTTCCACGATGTCGTGTTTTTGTGTATTCTATGACTCTTACCAGTACAAATCTACTTTATTGACATTTACACGTATTCTAGTGACCTTATTTCATATTTTCTATGTTTTTATGAATAATATTTTTGTGTTAATAGATTTAAAAAATGTAAGTATAAGATTTGTAATCGACAGAACAGAAGTACAGCAACATTGTTTTCATTCAGCGATAGGCTTAGTTGTCACTTGTTCTACGTGCAACTCGTTAAATGAGGAAATTGTTACCATCTGGCCATGTCACAAAGTATTAAGATCGTGAGGACGCTTTTAAATAAAAAAATATTAAAAAACGACAAGTTTTGTCAAGGAATGATCATTTACAACGATAACACTGCTCTCTCTTCACGGGTTGCCTTACAGCTCCCGAAACCGTGTCACGGTCCCAGGGTACCCAGCGGAAAACCAAGTCTCCCTCTTTTAGCCGATGGTATTTGTGAGGCTATACCTAACCTAGGCCAGTTTTGTTGAGGTATATTTAGATGGAAAAGCATCTAAGTGGGGTTTGTCGGATTATGTACGGATTAATTATAAAAAAAACCCATTGGTACATGGCCGTGATCGTCTTAACCATTCAGCCATCGACGCATTATATGATTGTTATAAGCGTGTAGCCATTTATTACAATTTATTCCACTACCGGTATTCGTAGGGTCAAAGACCATGCTCTAATAACAGATGAAAATGGGTTTCTAAAGTGTTGAATTTAACACGTGAACCAGTAGGTCGTATGTTACGCTCCGAAGATAACATGGTTAAGGTTTCGAGCCTCTTGTACTGGGAGCTTTGGTTACGGGTGGAGTACCTAAATGTGCTTCGGTTGTTACATCTAGCGTAGAACTGTTAAATAGTTCACGCTAATATACTTGTTTGAATTTCCTTGGTGTTAACAAAGTGTATGAACTTTTACTTTGCTTAGAATCATTGTTTGTATTCAAGTTAATGAGAAAGTTGGATGTTTTAATTAAAATCTTGTAAGGTATTCTTGTTTTGAAAGGATATTATGACCTTAATTATAGTTTGTTCAAGTTTGCACTAATGTCTAAAATACTGATATGTTATGCAAAAAATAGTACCTACTTATAAAATTAGAATACTTATGTCTTAGAAGATTGTGGGCAATTTTCACCAAACCTTAGAGTCGAATAGGAATTCCATATTAAATATTTGAATAACTTAAGAGTTTGGTAAAAACGGCCATGTGTTTCAATTCAGAATTCCTATGCCAATTTTATGCTCGTATTATTAACGTAAGTACATAATACGTAAGTGGACCTAGAAAATTAAATTTGTAATAAACTCATAGTTTAATATTGTTACATTTTTATTCACCTTTCTAAGTAGGTACTTGAAGTTCAACAAAATAAAACAGACTTCAATTTAAAAAAAATACCAAGAGCGAGTCGAACTCGCGTGGAAAGGGTTTCGTACCATTTTCAGGATTTTGTTTTTATTTTTCTGTAAACTATGAGAAATGATGATGAAAAATTTTAGACTTTTATTCGGAGATAAAGGGGGGGGGGGGGGGGAAACGACGACGACGGGACGGTCAATTTTCGTATATTTTCTTTAAGTATATAATTTAAACTATGTATTTTAAAATTATAAAGAAATATATTTGTATTTCTCATAACGAGTTCTTTTCCCCAAAATTGAAATTTGATTATTTACGCTATACGTCCGTGATAGTTATCAGACTCTACATAATATGATATGTACTAAATCTCAACCTTTTTCGTCCATTAGATTCGGAGAAAATAAGCTGTGACAGACGGACAGACAAAGAGTGATCCTATGAGGGTTTCGTTAAAGTGTATCTTGAGCTCTTACAGTTATATTTTGAAATCAATGACCTGCCTTAATATGTTTACAATGGATTGATAGACACGAAAGAAGTTCTTTTGTAAACGAAAGAAACCTTATTTGTAAGTCAAAGTATCGTCTTCGTTCCCACAAGTTTCCTACTTTGCGACATTAGATGATCAGTTTTTATACTAGATGGTAATCGAGGTAACTCACACTGGGTTAAGTGTACAGACAGAGACGACCGTTTTAGAACGGTTCATTTAGTAGTACTTACTAAACAGTTTCCTTATGAACAAGTATGCGATGAAATTCTGCATACTATTGGTTCTACGTGACATTGTGCATTTGTGACGCAATCTATACGACGTATTGTTGCCCACAAAGAATAAGCGATAATAGTGTAGTGGAGACTGGAGGTACTGGATTCAATTGAACTAAAACTAAAAATAATATTTTACCGACATAATGCATAAGTTATAATCCAAACTTACACATATCTATGTACGTAAAACGAGACGGGGCAGGGTATACAGCTAATGAGCATAATCTGGTTTATATTATATCTAATTAAAATAATTCAATTAAAAAAATACCATTATTTTGACCGCAGTACGACCGCTGTGGCTTCTAGTCCCTTTTCACGCAAAACTACTAAACTGATTTTGTTGCGGTTTTCACTATTCGATAGGTTGATTAACGAGGAAGATTTTCGAGTGTTAAACACATGGACCTATCAAGCCGGAGAAAAGTTATCTCTTGTGTGTCTTCATGAAGTATGCTGTCTAATCCGTCAGAGATGCAACAAAATTATGTAGTAATGAATTGTGTAGAATAAAATGATCTACAAAAAAGTCCACAGTAGCATATTTCTATCTCAAATATGTAAGTAGTAATAAGTGTATTCACTAATTATCAATAAAAATACGTCGTTGCAAGCTACTTGTCAAGCTCCAGTAACAACCCTTCTTTATGATGTATGCGTTCATGTGTATGGAATTATTTTAATGTATGGCCTCAAACTACATCCTTGTACTATGCATTGGTTGAATATCAAAGATAATAAATACAAAAAATATGTAACTATTATGACAAATGAAATCATTTGTTACAAAATAATGAATATTTCTATGATGAGATATTTTTGTATTATTTTATTTACTCATGCCAAAAAGAAAATGACAGAAAATTAATTTTACAATACGAATCTTGAATGGTTGTTAATCAAATGAATTATAATGTTCTAGGATATTTAATTGATGTTGTTGATTTAGAGGTAATGCTCCAATTTAACATCGACATGCATTTTCATTTACTAGTATTGGAAAACCGGATTAAAATATTCATTCATTTTAATATATCGTGAAAGCAACCCACATCAGGATAGCGGTTTATTTAAACTGTTGCAATTAAGATAAAAAGCTTCGACGTGTTTTGCAGAAATTCTAACTAAAAGTACGATTGCCCGGATGTTGTTTATAATCACTAAATAAAAAGTGCTATTGACAACAACTTTAGCACTTTTTTGCACTTGCCAATTCTTTTATAAAACCATAATAATAATGATTGGTTAGTTATTCATTCTAACAATGCGATCTTGGTACTTTCTCGTTAAAGAATTGACATTCATCCTGTCTATTCATTAAAAATAGAGAGAGTGAAAGCGATATCGGTGTGCAAAAAACTTAAAAGAAAATTTGTGTCACTAGCTTTCCTATTTGCGTCCATGACTCCAACATTGAACTTGGCCTGCATTTTGTTGTTCGCATTAAGTCCGCACGCGATGCCTCGCTTGACGGATGATATGGTCGTTAACACAATAGCGATTGTCAGGCGTCTCTATTCATTCATAAATGTAACACACTGGCCAAGATATTCATTAAATTGTTAAAATGACTTGCTTATTATGTAGGTACTTACTATATAACTTTATTGTTGAATTGAATTGATGGTTGGCGGAATGAAAATAGTTTTGGAGTGCACATAAGCTGGCATCCCCACTTTAAAAAAAATTAATGTTAGTCCAGAAACTCCAGAATTTACTTCAAAACAGCTAAATTAATTTTGATGTAAACTTTAGAAGTATAGTGGTCAAAAACGACGAGTCAGCACAATGGCCAGAGAAGGAACACCCGACCTGAGAATACCTAACGATCGCAAACGATCAAATAAAAGGGCTCGAATTAATAAGAAAATAATGTATTCGTTACATAGCTAAGTAAATAGGATAAAATAGAGTGAGTAATGATTTAAACCCAATACAAGCTTGGGCCTATGATGTAATCTATACTATTACATAAAGCTGAAGAGTTTGTTTGAGCGCGCTAATCTCTGGAACTACCAGTCGGATTTGAAAAAATATTTTTGCATCTGATAACATCGCGCTACGACCTAAAGATTCGGAGCAGTAACTATTAAGTCAGGTGCAACAGTGCATTGCACAGCCAGTTATAGATAATATAAGAAAATTAGAAAAAAAAGCACCTAGTTGTTATATTAACTATCCAGTTAGCGTTGAAATCATTTATTATATTTATTACTTTTGTACGAAACTGGTTTATACGTTTCGTACTCATAAATCAACTCATAGTACAAATGTCAGGATTTCCGCTTCTAACTTCTATTCTATTTCAAATCTAGATCTAAATCAATCAATAGAAATCTCGCATTATATCAAATACACAAAGAAATATAGGTATCTAAAAACTTTCACTTTTATTGTTTGTTAGTTGTGATTGGCAGATGAACGAGAATATTCAAAGAATGTTCTAAACTACCTAATATTTTACCAATAATTTTAATACGTGTGTTACATATCACTCAAAAAGTACTGGACCGATTTTGTTATTATTACCGCGATTAGATAAATTAATTAACGACGAAGGTTTAGGAGTATAAAACGTTATGAGAGCTTTTGAGAGCGGAGCCGTATGTAATAATGAATAGATTATAAAAAAAACTAAAAAACACAACCCAAACTCTACGCCGTTTCGTTACAGAGTTCCTGTGACCACCTTCCGGCTCCATCATCAGGTCAGATCGATAGTACCAAATTATTGTATTGTCATCCGAATTACATACACTTGCAATCAAAGCCTCAAATCGATACTACAATTAGAAGTTGGTTAAATTCGACTTCCAAGATTTGTTTACATACATTCATAGTTAGTTACAGGTGTAAACTATTATAAAGCGCGTAAAATTACGTTTCAAAATATGTATATTCAAACGGGCGACACCGGGGGGAAAATTAGTTTTCTCTAAAAATAAAGTAACGTAAAAGAAATTATAAATGTTAACTTGCAAGCCAAATTGCATCTAAGAAGTTTCAAGTTTTATTGTTTATTTTTATACTATATTAGCGTCAGTAAAGTGAAAGTATTAACATTTCACGCAGATTAATACAAATTGCAGTAACCTTAATAGTTATTTAGGTGTATGCAGTGATTCGTAATGGTCTAATGGCACCTACATCACACCGCAGTTGACCGAGAATTTGTTATTTTAAATCTAGAAACCTCATTAATCATATCTTTTAGTTGCATTTCTTTGTATAGCGAATATACAAGGTTTACATTTTCATTGATACTCGACCGACTTTCGATTTTATTGTGTGATAAAATGGGTTATAAATTTATCTATAATTTATTTGAATGGTTCCTATATTATACATATACACTCTGACATGTATATAGTCTGATTCCCTGGGAGCGAGGTCGTGCCCTTGTATGGGATGCTTGCGTGGACACATTAGCCCCGTCTAATCTCGGGGAAACAGTAATCAAAGCAGGAGCTGCGGCGGAAACATAGTTCAATTATAGAAAACTACAAATTTGTACCGTTTGGTGTAGAAACTCTAGGTCAGTGGGGTTCAAATGCCAAAAAGTTTATTAAAGATTATCGACTGATCATCTCCTCTGGTGACAAGAGGTTGGCTGGCTTCTTCCTCGTTCAACGAATCAGCATCGCGATTCAGCGGGAAATTGTAGCCAGTATTCTTCCCACTATTCCACGCGGACCCGGTTTATTTAGTTATTTATAATGTTTAGATTAAATTTTTTGTAGTCTAACTGCCATTGTATTTTCGAAATTCAGTCGGTTCTATTTTATGCTGTCTCTTTATTTTTCCTAACTATATAATATTAAATTGATATCATAGAGGAAGACGAAGATACGCAAACAAAAAAATAAGCAAATTTTTGGCGTCAATTATATTAAAAAAAATCCTGATCGATGATATTAAAGCAGTGGATTAGAATTACTGAAGTCTCAATAACTTATTTTTTACAGGAAAAGCCGGGTGTCAGCGGTATGAGTGGCGATACGCTGCGCCTGGCGCGGCTTGCGCTTTTCCTTCTTCAGGCCACGCTTGTATTAAGTAAGTATTTTTTTATTTATTTCTCTCTCTCTTTCTCTCTCTGATTAAAAAGTTACTCAACATATAAGCAAATAACATTTTTAGATACATAGGTACTCTAGTCTTAACTGCCAAAGGGTTTTAAAAATATATCGCTTGTAAGGCAAGAAAGATATAAAGAAAATAGATGGTCTAAAATTTTGAAATGTGTATGTTCTATTCTTGCAAAACCTACAATAGTACCTACTAGTAATTATGATTCTCAAGCCAGATTTCTTACAAGAAAACTTGTGCTACTGAAATGCTTGAATTAATTTATTCCATGGAAAGAAAGTAAATTAGTCGAGCGTTTAAAACAGAACGCTCTTCCTTAATTAGTTCAGGACTAAACATACTAAACAAGGTATATAAACAACATTTTTCTCTCAAACAGGTCGGATAGCATTCGAGAAACTGACAGATATAGACTTCAGTGGTACCGCTTACTATACGGTACGGAATCTATCGCTCTATGAATGTCAGGGTTGGTGCAGAGAAGAACCGGACTGCCAGGCCGCTGCGTTCAGGTAACAATCATTATTTTCTGCAATTACTACCTTCACATTCTGATGTTAACTATCTATTTAATAGCAAACCTAGGAAAATACTAGTTGATTGCATTAAATTTCAAATTATAATATTTCCTGCGAACCATGTTTCCGGTTCCATCATACCCAGAGGAAGAGATAAACTGTCAAATAAAATCTTGAAGAAGTTAATTCAATTTTTTCTTAATATTAATTTAGCCTCAATTAAAATTAGGTAGGCAATGACTAGTACTGATTGGCAAGTTTTGTTGACGTATTTTGAGATCGAACCGTCTTCTTGTAACTGCTTAACCGTTGATAACGGTTTCAAGAGCCTACGAAACTACGACCGCATATTTTTACTGTTGCAATAAAATTGTAAAATAACGAATTTATTTCTTAATTTATTACCTAAACGTAGAATTTCCGACAGCAATTGTCAATAAATCATATTTTACTGAGTAGTCTTGTTACGGAGCTTGTTGGAGAAAAACGATTGTCTCTATAAATAACTTGCTATAATTTTCTGCCGCTTAGCCAATAAAATCCCACTAGCTAACTGTACTAGCGGAGTTCCCAAGTCAGGGCAATGACAATGCGTTTAACATTTAATTATGAAATGTAATGTAATTTAACAAATAGCAGTGAGTTATTGTTGTAATTTAGTTATAAACGCTGAAAACTACTAATTAAAAAGGTCTAAGTAACCATTACAATGCCCTGTTAGAGATGACTCTGGAGTTTAAGACGGTTATCTGTTCGTGGGAAATCAGACTTGGTAATTCGTTGAACATTTTTATTTGTTTTTTAATTGACTTACGTTAAATTATAAAGAACGTAGTCGACTACGTTGAATGCGGAATTATCATCAGGTTTTGTTATCGTTAAAAATAATAATATGAATCTACTTAAAAAATCGAAAGAGTCAATAGACAAATAAATGTATTGTTCCTAATTACATAGTACTTATATGTGCATATAAGTAATCTTGAATAGTCATAATTTTAGGAAATTGTGAACATTTCAGCTTAGTGGGGTATATTAATTCCAGTTACTTTAGAAAACCGTTGTTTAATTTAATGACCTATTTATGTATATCTCCCGTATCTAAAAACTTCCAATCGAAAACACGATTCGCTATTCTTTGAGTGATCACGAAACAAACGATTATTGACATGTAGTATCTGCGATCACGAGATGCCTGACCCAAATATCTTCAAAGATAAGGTATCGGATTGACGTGAAGATGCACTAAAACCGTTCAAACGTCGAACCGTTGTGCACGAAAGGTCTATAAAACACCGCGGAGAAATCAGTTGAAACCCCCACTGGGGGTCATACAATGGAATGTGTGCCATTTGGCCACACGTCTCAAAATCAACACGTTTTATACCTTAGAACGTTATTATGACAATGCCGACATTTATGACCCTCAAGAATATTGCTGTTCATAAATAAACATACCAACACAAATTCACCTTCATTTGAAAGTATTTACATGCTCCAATTCGAGCATACGAGCAGACCAATAAAGGAAATTGAAATTTCTGACTTTGGTTGAGATAGTGGGTACGCTTTTTATTGATATGTTATCATTATTATTAATAAAAACTTTCTCATTTATCAGTAAATATATGGGAGTTAATCGACATTGCTAAAATACGCAACGGTTCCATTAACGCAGGTCCAGGAAGTTCAGCTGCCATATTTAAAAGTGTTAAGATGACTTGGCAACAATTTTTCATGCAATAAAAATTGCACTCTCAGAGTTAAGCATGTAAAAAAGTTAATTGTATTAACACATGGATATCAATGTAACTGTACTGAATATTATTCCTCGAACGGTATCGATTTAAAATCAATTCGGTTTTCAATTAAATGAGATGTACATTCCCGCGGTTTATATCTCGCATTGTGCAAACTCTGAGATCAATCTGCTGCCTACCGATGTAACAAAAGAATCGCTCGGCTTCGATGTTAACAATCGCTAACTGTTCACTCCGGAGTAATGCGATGGTAGGTAGACTAGGTAGCACCGACAAGTGTTTGAGGGAACGATTTACGGTATATGTCTGTACTCCGTGCGCCTGCCGCGTGCGTCTAGATAGAAATCTATTCTTAACAAACTTTATTTTGTGTTGTTAGTAAACATAAAGTGGATCAAACTGTTTTCTTTAAACTTAGTTATTAGTTTACTCAAAATATAACATCACTATGAATCACTTTCACTATGTCTGTCTGTGACCTTTTCACGCAAAAACTACTGAACAGATTTCAATATTATATAGGTTGATTCACCGGAAAGGTTTACAAGTATTAAACATGGACCTATCTATCATGCCTAGGAGCTGAGCATTAACTATATAAGTGAATCAAGTCGGGGAAAAAGTTAACCCCAGGGAGTTTTCAAGGCGTTTGCTGTCTAATCCGTCAGTGATTTAACAAAATGATGTAGGAAAGAATTGTGTAGAATAAAATGTTAAATACAAAAAAGTACGCGGTAAGATAAATAGATAAGTAGTTATAATTGTAGGTATTTATGTAGGTATTCAAATTGTTGAAAACCCATATTGTACCCATGCGAAGCCGGGGGCGGGGTCGCTAGTGCCTAAATATAATGAAAAATTAATACAAAATCTAACTATTAATATAATCTATATGTATTTTAAAAAAATTCACTTAAACAAACACCAATTAAGTCTATAAACTTCGAAATAATCTTTAAATAAAATAACGAGCATATCTTTTATCACATAATCATGACATTGAATTTCAAATCAAAATGTCGGTCAAGTTTGTGCCTACTGACATACCCATCTATTTACAGTTTTTATACTCGGAATGACTAGTGGAATATGTTCAAGCATAATGCATCATATTCATCTAATGGTAGCCTATAAAAAATGTTCAATCACCCATCATACAACGAAAGTTTTATCGATTATTTCTACGTCCGTGTTTATGGATGGCATAATAAAAGTGTGTTAAGTTTGTGTTAAGACGCTCTTTGAGAGAAAACTAATTGACGTTCACGAGCTTTACTCGATTGTGGTTGCGTTTAATTAACTAAAGATGTTTCACAGTGAATTTATTTTCGCTTTCTTTTGTTGCCTTTTACATATCAAGTTAAAAGGTATCCCTACTTACATCAACTCAATTGTTCCGTTGGTTTGGTTAGCAGGTTAAAGATCCTTGACAGTCGGCCATCTTACTTCTGTCAAAAATATGGCAAATCTCAATTAATCCTAGAAAAATGAGTATATTTATACAATATTTTTTACTCAAATTGCTTATTTTATTATTTACGGTTTTAAATAGGCGTAGTTTTAAAAACAAACATTGCTATTGCGTTTTAAAAACTAGGACTATTTAAAAGTCTTAATCATAAAAATATGGCTTAATCCCATTTAAAATAATTACTTGAATTGAAAATGTTGTATAAATAAACTCATTTTACATATATTGAGATTTGCCATATTTTTGACAGAACATGGCCGACAGAAAAATAAGTGACATTTATAGAATTCACAGATTATAATAATAGAGTAATTTTAGGACCAAATGTGACCACCCACAGTGACAAAATGTAGACTGACCACAAACTAAGATATTTTTTATTGGCAATTACAAAGATGTGAAGCTACGATAGGGTTATGATGAGGCCACGTGGGTAAATATAATATGCAGCCCTTCTTAGAATAATTTTATGTCATAGAGATAAAGACAATATGATGGTACACTACGAAATTGTAATAATAAAAATAAGTACCATCTGATTATCTTTATATTCTGTGACCGGTTTGGGAATTTACTCTAAAAAGTTTCGTCTTATTCTTGGGTTTATGCCATCCACAATCGATTCGATATTGTATTTACGAAATGTATCTTAAATTATTGATACTTTGTATGGATATACGCACAGTTTTTTGTATTTTTAAGAGTCCTATATCCATAATTTGTATGGGGATAAACTATTCTCAATTTCTCTGGAAATAATCCTGTGTCAATGTAATTTTAGCATATTCAATATATCTAAGTGAAATAGCAGTTACTTTTTCAATTGGTTTTATTGAATATGAAATATATTGAAATTATATGCTAAATTAAAAAACAGGTGGATTATTTACAGAGAAATTGGGAATAGTTTATCCCAGAAAAATTATGGATATCTTAAGAAATAAGATGTAGCGGTTTAACTTATATAGAGAACTATAATGAAAATCGTTGATGTTAAGACATTAAGAGTAATTTTAGCAAAATTACAAAATAAACTTTTTATATTGCGGTACGCATTCCAATAGCTATAAAAAGCAACAATGTAATAATGTTTGTGGTGTTCATTTTACCACCTGTATGTTTTATTGAAGTGTATAGTAATTATATCATTATTATTTTACTACTTGAAATAACTATTGGTAAATTTATACATTTATTTTTATTTAGTATAAATGAATAAAGCCTATTTTGTGTGGGACTTGAGTGTTAGGTTAGTGTTTATTTCACGTATTTTAAGAATTGAAATATAATCGTTCATATTCTATAGTCTCCGTTTGATAAGATATGTTTGAATTAGATAGTCCAATTGTTGAGGCTATTTAATATCACGCTACCTACCCAAGGAGGTGCATTGTATTCCTAATACAACGCGTACGAAGTAGCGAGCAATCAGCTAGTATTATTTAAAAAATAATGAAACAACTATATAATAAAACCATAAAATTAAATCTAAAAATTAAATATAACTAAATACACCAGTCCGTGGATTAGTGGCAAGAATACTGGCTGCATTTCCCCGCAGAATCGCGATGCTGATACGTTGAGCTAGGAAGGAGCCAGTCATAGAGTAACTTGAGCCAGTCCTCTTGTCACCAGAGGAGATGATCAGTCGTGTCGTGGGGATATTTCTTTAAATTTTTATATACTTTTAATGTTTTTTAGACTTTTAATGTTTTTTTCGAAAGACTTGAAACTGATTGGCCCAATTTTAAACAAAATCATAATAAAAAAACAAGTTGTATTTAACGCGAGAGATTTATTAACATTGAGAAATCAAACTGTCATGTTATTAGGCTAAGGGCCCTGCACACATATTAATCACTCGTATTCTTGGCGAAGTATACATTTGTTGGCTGTCTTGTTCGGTATTTATGTAGTTTTGATTTATCTACGTTTTTTACAAGTAGCAATTGGAAAATAAAAATAAACGTCATTAATCGTAGCAATGGTTTTCTAAAATTATAGTCATTTGCATTTATATAATGTACCTACACCCACATGCAGTGAAATCTGCCCCGTTTTAGTAAATAGTTGTTTAAGGCTCCTATATCCATAATTTTTCTGGGATAAACTATTCCCAATTCCTCTGTATATACTCCACCTGTGGCACTGTAATTTAACATATACTTACTTATTATTATTCAAATATGTTAGAATGCCGACCAAATTGCTGCATCGGGCAAAGACAGTACACGGTTTTCCTAGACTTGTAGTGTTTGACATTCTCGGAACGTGCATTCCTTGGCTGACCCTTGCAGATCCGTCGTTTTTGGCCTTTGAGTCGAAACGAAACGCGGTCCTGAGTATATGCTATGCTAAATTGCTAACCCCACAGATAACACCTCTATTTTCGTACATCTCGTTTAATTTCTGAAAAGTGTTTCGTTTTAATTTAACCTGCTATGTGACAGCCCTAAAATCATTTACAGGGTTGACACTTATCAAAAGTACAATAAGAAACACCTGAGATTTATGTGTTGAGAGCACGAAATAATCTTGGTGTCATAAATCCATTTTGTTCGCGTCTAAGAAAACTGCCGCAGCGCGGGTAACGAGTGGCTTAGTAGAACCACCCACAAATCTCGAGTAAAATCCCGATTGTTGTCCAGATAGCAATAAAGCGATGTTGCAGCAACCACTGGTCGTATTCGCGCATCGTGCCCGCTGCTCAGCTTATAATAAGACATTAAAATGTCGGAATGAACGGTAAACTGTGAGCCGTTAGGCTGCAAGCTGTAACGCGCTACCACGTTCTCGATGTCACTTAATTTCTATGTATTCACATTGCGATTGTTGATGCAAAACACGGTCAGTGCATCAACGGCATGTGATGTCCAATAATGTCCCGTCCGCTACTCTCGCCTCTATGTTGATCACTTGCTCCCAATTACATACAAGTCATTGCGATTTATGTGATGAAGCGTGTGATGCATTTTCAAGTTGTATAAATGAGACAAAAAAACTATTGCCTTACAGCTCCCGGGAACTGTTGCCGGCCTAAGGGTAGCTAGCGGAAGATAAAGTCTTCCTCACTTAGCCGAATATTTTTTTTTAGACTATACCTAACGAGTAGCCAGCTCTGTTGAGGTATGTAGATGAATAAGCCTATTTGTACGGTTTGTCGGATAATGTACACAGATTTTTTGTTATAAAAACCCTTTGGCACATGGTCGGATGTGGGGAACCCGCGACTACTCAGTTGTGAGCCGACGTTTTACCCACTCGACCACCAACGCCCCCAACGAATATGTGAGACAAATGTGTCGGATTTTTAAAAAGAAAACATCTACAAATGTTCTGTCTATCCAATTTAAGAGAATCACTCTTGTTGGTAAAGTCTTTTTTAAATTTTCCTACCCTCCGCCCTTCTCTTCAAATCTTGATACGACACCACGTTCAACTTCTCCTTTATCTTCTGCAGGTATCCTCTTCAAGGTCTTCCTTTTTTTCTTATTAATTTTCATGAGATGGTAGTGTTACACCTCTAATGTCCGCAAAATTGTCATCTAGCAGACCGCAAAGCTTGGTGCTGATTATCGAAGACATAAATTCAATACCTAATACAAACATTTTTTTTCCACAATGAACCTAAGTAACTATACGAGAAATCAGGACTTTAATATTTTAACCACATGTTTTAGTATGTATTAAAAAACATTTAAGAATTTAACTACCTATAAGCACAGTCAGTCAATTAGGTATTTTAATCAACTTCATCAAATAATTTTAAAATACATACAATTTTATTCATATCTAAGAAAACATTAATATGCAGTAAAACTCACTACCAATGAAGAAATAAAATAATACCAGTTTTTACAAGATATAAAAATTTCATTATGCCATTTCATTTACAAGTAAATTAGTTTCACTCGCTATTACTAGTGTATGCAAATTATAGGAGGATAACGCAGTTTCCTGCCCTGACCTGCACAATTACTGACATGTCCACCTAGAGCAATCCAATTAAGTTATATAATCACACCTAAGGACTTCCCGACAATAATTATGGTGTCGTTTTCTTACAGTTTGAAATGATAAGAATAGTTTTTATAGGCTTTTACAGAAACGGTATTACGAATCCGATTATCTATCTACTAATATTATAAACGCGAAAGTGTGTTGGTTTGTTTGTCCTTCTTTGATGTTTCTTTTTCTTTCTCTCTTCCTGGGGTGGCTTTGCAGCTCCGAAACCGTGTTATCGGTTCCAGGGTGTGTACCCAGCGGAAGACCAAGTCTCCCTCTTTTAGCTGATGGTAATTGTGAAGCTATACCTAACGACTGGCCAGTTCTTTTGAGGTATATTTTGATGGAAAAGCCTCTAAGTGTGGTTTGTCGATTATGTACATAAGTTTTTAATTATAGAAAAACCCATTAGTACATGGCCGGTTAATACCAGACAAGTTAACCACTCGGCCACCGACGCACCCTTGATGATTTTTTGAATGGAGACAGACTTGGAGGGCAGGGAACGCTTTATCACAGGAAAATTCTTATTAGAACCTTTGAAAGAAGCGAAGACGTAAAAAAAAGTGTACCGACTTCAAAAATTTGCACTGAAAAGTAAGAAATAATAAATATTTCGTCGTAGAATTTGAAGACGGTTGGTGCCAAATTAGGATACAAAGTAATAAACATGACGATAAATATCTGTTCAATATTATCTATGTTTGTACTGATGATCGTAGGTTCCTAATCAATTGTCTAGATTAGTGAATTAGGGAACTAAGTTATTTCACCAACCGTCTTCAAATTCTACGACGAAATATTTATTATTTCTTACTTTTCAGTGCAAATTTTTGAAGTCGGTACACTTTTTAAAGTTAATTTATTTTTCCCTTTTAAGTGATTTTGCTGTCCTGAAAGACAAATAATAACGCAAATAAAAAAATAATGAAAAAAAAATAAAATACTGCTGTGGATGGAATTTGAACCATTTGCATCCTGAGCTGCACCATACCATACCATACCTTTAGCCGTTAGACCACCGTCGATACAAAAATTGACAACTTCGTGTCAGTAGCAAGCGTTGCTAAGGCTTTTCTCTGATACATAATTTTCAGCCGTAAACAGAGACAAATTACTGAATTTCTGAAAAACTACTAAACCGATTTTCGTCATTATGTCTGTAAGATAATGTCGAAAAATTACTATATCCTTAAAAAAATAAGTCTTCAAAATTTCTAAAAAACTACTAAACCAATTTTCACAAAAAAATGGGACCACCTGTGAACCCTTTCAAACAAAAAAAAAAAATTCCAAATCGGTCCAGGCGTCTTCAAGTAATCGGGGAACATACATAAAAAAAAAAGATTCCGACGAATTGAGAACCTCCTCCTTCTGTTTTGAAGTTCGGTTAAAAACAAAGTCTCTGCCGCGTCTGTCTGTATGTGCCCATTTCACCCAAAAACAACGGATCGATTTTATTGCGGTTTTCACTATTAGATAGGTTGATTCACCGGGAAGGTTAACGAGTATTAAACATACCTATCATGTTTAGGAGCTGAGCATTAACAGTATAAGTGAATCAAGTTGGGGAAAAGGTAGCTCCACTGAGTTTTCATGGCGTATGCGCCGTCTAATCCGACAGAGATATAACAAAATGATGTAGGAAAGAATTGTGTAGAATAAAATCAAGTATTTATTAAATTTGTTTTAATAATTTGTTTACAATAATAAATTGAATATTGATTATAAATCGTTAACTTCACAACTAGCCAATTATTTCGTAGATTTAAAATACTTATAACACGCTATTGTTATTTTGTTTGTCGATATCTATAAAAGTCAGCGTGGGAGACAATTGATTGTATCTTGTGGTATCAGATATCGCTATCTTCGTAATGAAGTAGATCAGCTTCCGCTCACTGCGGCCGTTCAGGAATGTCGCGGCAATTCTATCGTCACCACTGCTTGTCTGTGTACTACTTCCTGGTGCAATGTACGATTCTAATATTGCAAGTTCATTGTATACTGGATTGTGTAATTCATCTCAATCGAGTTTTGTTAATGTATATGCTCAAGCCTTATTTACATACAGGCAGGCAGAGACCAAATATATCCACTTGTCACGATCTTGGCACACCTCTTTCGCGGTATCCTCTCAAATGCTCTGAAATCTATATATATAAAAAGAGAAGTTCCGATTCACTGATCATCAACGCCCAGCCCAAACCCTTGGACCTATGAAGCTGACATTTTGCACAGAAGTTCCCTTTATTATGTAGACAAGGAATAAGGAAGGAAATTTCGATATTCAAACCCTAAGGGGGTCAAATGGGGTAAATACGTTTGTATGTAAAATCTTATTTCCTGCGTGAATCAACTTGAAACTTGGTACAAATATTTTTCAATACAAATAATAAATACATATTTCTGGATTTTTAAAAACAACCCTTAAGTAGAAGTGCAACGGGGTGTAGAAGTTTGTATAGGGAAATCGTATTACCTGCGTTGTTCAACTTGAAACTTGGTACAAATATTCTTCAAAACAAATAATAAAACACGTATTTTTGGATTTTTAAAGACGACCCTTAAGGAGGGGTGCAACGGGGTGTAGAAGTTTGTATAGGGAAATCGTGTAGGTATCACCTTGAAACTTGGTACAAATATTCTACAAAACAAATAATGAAACACGTATTTTTGGATTTTAAAACACGACCCTTACGGAGGGGTGAAACGTGGTGTAGAAGTTTGTATAGGGAAATCGTGTAGGTATCAACTTGAAACTTGGTACAAATATTCTTCAAAACAAATAATAAAACACGTATTTTTGGATTTTTAAAAACGACCCTTACGGAGGGGTGCAACGGGGTGTAGAAGTTTGTATAGGGAAATCGTATTACCTGCGTGTATCAACTTAAAACTTGGTAGAAATATTCTTCAAAACAAATAATAAAACACGTATTTTTGGATTTTTAAAAACGACCCTTAAGGAGGGGAGGTATGTAACGGGGTGTAAAATTTTGTATAGGGAAATCGTATTACCTGCGTGTATCAACTTGAAACTTGGTACAAATATTCTTCAAAACAAATAATAAAACACGTATTTTTGGATTTTTAAAAATGACCCTTAAGGAGGGGTGCAACGGGGTGTACAAGTATGTATAGGGAAATCGTATTACCTGCGTGTATTAACTTGAAACTTGGTACAAATATTCTTCAAAACAAATATTAAAACACGTATTTTTGGATTTTTAAAAACGACCCTTAAGGAGGGGTGCAGCAGGATGTAGAAGTTTGTATAGGGAAATCGTGTAGGTATCAACTTGAAACTTGGTACAAATATTCTTCAAAACAAATAATGAAACACGTATTTTTGGATTTTAAAACACGACCCTTACGGAGGGGTGAAACGGGGTGTAGAAGTTTGTATAGGGAAATCGTGTAGGTATCAACTTGAAACTTGGTTAAAATATTCTTCAAAACAAATAATAAAACACGTATTTTTGTATTTTTAAAAACGACCCTTACGGAGGGGTGCAACGGGGTGTAGAAGTTTGTATAGGGAAATCGTATTACCTGCGTGTATCAACTTAAAACTTGATTCTTCAAAACAAATAATAAAACACGTATTTTTGGATTTTTAAAAACAACCCTTAAGGAGGTATGCAACGGGGTGTAAAATTTTGTATAGGGAAATCGTATTACCTGCGTGTATCAACTTGAAACTTGGTACAAATATTCTTCAAAACAAATAATAAAACACGTATTTTTGGATTTTTAAAAATGACCCTTAAGGAGGGGTGCAACGGGGTGTACAAGTATGTATAGGGAAATCGTATTACCTGCGTGTATCAACTTAAAACTTGGTAGAAATATTCTTCAAAACAAATAATAAAACACGTATTTTTGGATTTTTAAAAACAACCCTTAAGGAGGTATGCAACGGGGTGTAAAATTTTGTATAGGGAAATCGTATTACCTGCGTGTATCAACTTGAAACTTGGTACAAATATTCTTCAAAACAAATAATAAAACACGTATTTTTGGATTTTTAAAAACGACCCTTAAGGAGGGGTGCAACGGGGTGTAAAAGTTTGTGTAGGGAAATCGTATTACCTGCGTGTATTAACTTGAAACTTGGTACAAATATTCTTCAAAACAAATAATAAAACACGTATTTTTGGATTTTTAAAAACGACCCTTAAGGAGGGGTGCAACGGGGTGTAAAAGTTTGTATAGGGAAATCGTATTACCTGCGTGTATTAACTTGATACTTGGTACAAATATTCTTCAAAACAAATAATAAAACGCGTATTATTGGATTTTTAAAAACGACCCTTAAGGATGTTGGAATGAGTAATTTATACACATCCCTAAATCTACTGCACATCACTAAAACTAAAGGTGAACTGTCATCTTGGGTCTGTAGAAATTGCTCACACATAATTTATAACCGCCATGTTGCCTAAGCTAAAATGTAAAACTAAAATTAATATAAACTAAAATAAAACAACCAGTGCAAAGTAAAAGTGTATTTCTTTTTCTCCGAACAATCAATATTAAAAACCCAACAAAGGAGGGGTGCAACGGGGTGTAAAAGTTTGTATAGGGAAATCGTATTATCTGCGTGTATTAACTTGAAACTTGGTACAAATATTTTTCAAAACATAAAACAACCCTTAAGAAATTGTTAAATTGGGCATGGGGAAATATTTTTACGTGACTGGGAAGATATTAATTTATAGGTACCGAATTTATACTTTTTTGACGGGGAATTTACGGGGGTAAAAGATAAATTAAGGGAAATCTCTGCGTATTTACATAAACTACGTCATTATTCCAATTCTACGCGAACGAAGTCGCGGGCAAAAGCTAGTTTGTAAATAAAAATAGGTTAGCGAGGAGCGAAGCGATGAGCGTGGTTCGAATAGTGCTAAAACAGAGCGCGAGCCGAGCGAGCGAAGCGAGCGTTCCGCGGTAGCGGACGGCGAAGCGCCAGAAACTCAAAAACAATCATCACTTGTTGATAACGGATATGATACCTCTTTGGAAAAAGCTTATGTTAACACTCAGACTATATCTGTGCAAAAAAAACATCTATCAGTTGCTCTGTTTTTACTTGAAAGAAGGACATACAGACACACTTTCGCATTTATAATAAAGAAGGAAGATTTTATATAAGTAATAATATTTCGCAAATAAATTGGAAAAAAATTAAAGCAAATTAATCAAAAGATAATATTAAATGTTGTACCTTTTGAAATTTTAGATATCTTCAAAATTATAGAAAACAATTTTAGATAAAACGAAAGTTGTAGCAAATTAATTATTAGATCATTTAATGTTATATATTTTGATAATAGTGATTTTGAAAATTACGGATATCGATTTTAGACAAAAGAAAAATTATAGCAAATAAATAATTAAAGAATGTAATTTTATATATTTTGATAATAGTGATTTTGAAAATTACAGAAATCGATTTTAGGTTTAAAAAAAATTATAGCAAATGAATAATTATAGAACGTAATTTTATATCTTATATACCTATATATTCTAAAATTATATCAAAACATTTTAGAGATAATGTAGGAGACCCTCTTTCGCATCATCAAATTCATACATATTTCATGATTTCCCCTTTAAAGGCTTCATAAATTTGGGTTTCAAATCTATGAGCTTTATTTAAAAATTTTAGCCGCAGCATAAGAAATTAATAATAAAAGTTAAATTTTTATAACAGCATTATTATTTATTTATAATTCAGGATCAATTTGGGCACCTACGAATACTTTGTAATTTTTTGTGTTACAATTATATTAGGTATATTATAAAGTCCATAAGTATTAGATATAGGTAGACAATGAGATAATTATTATTATTTAAACAAATATCAAAACTCTAGTGTTGCCAAAGGAGATAAAATAGCAATATCTATTCTAGTCTATTTTTTGGTGTTATGGTAGCAATATCTTTTTTTTTATTTCCAACCTTTTTTAGGCAAGGAAAACATCATTTATATACATCAACATTTATAAAAAAAAATCATATCTAAAAACCTCGATCTCAAAATGTGAGCTATAATTTAAATAAATACGAGTTATGTCTTCCTTTGGGACCCGAATTCTCGGGAATCGAAACGCAAATTAATGATATCTACATTTAAAATTTTATTTAAGTAGCTACGTAAATAAAATATTTGGATGTCTTTGGTCTTGTTTCCTTATTAGGTATTTTTTGTTTGTTTACAGTTTTGTACTGAATCCACTGACGCCGGTGCAAGAAACACGGTGTTTGCTCCAGAATGACACTCAAGCCAAAGATCCCAATGCTACTCCACAGGTAACATTATTTTATTAATTAAAAGTATATTAAGACTCAATGTTGATACTTTCACCATGTTTTAACTTTCCTCGGAAAGAAGACTACCAAAAAAATACTATAAATTAATTTTATGTGGGAAATTAAATTGGCTACTAGTTTGCCAGAGTGTAAAAAAATTGCGAATAATTATATTCATTGAATGAAGTGGTAAAGCAAGTTCAATATTATTTTATTTTTATTGTTATAATCTGCCAACTAATTAACAGTAAAAATGTCTAAATGATTCATGGAAAAATTGTATGCATTTATGAAAAGAGTATTCTTGAATATGTCCTTAAAAAGTCAAGTATATTATATACGAGTACTAACTAAAAATAGACGTGCATGTAGGAAATAGGCGTGAAGGTATGTATGTATTTATGTTTGAATTTTATGCTTTACGATAATATTTTCCATTTCTGATATTGAATAACATTTTATTTCGATTAAGTCCAATACAAGTAAAATCCATTGAAAGCCTAGTGATAAATATGTATTCACTTACCCATTCTCCTTTATCGAGCTCAAGAATCTCCGCGATTGGGTTCAGAATGGAAATCTACAGTATGTTGTCAGCGTAGTGAAGTAGACAAGACGTACTATTCGCCGCTATAGAACGTGCATACAATCTTGACTACAATATTTATGGATACAACCATGAGTTAGTTCACTGATGTGAAATGTAGTTAAATAAACATTCTGTTCCCGTAGACCTTCACACATTTCACCTCCTACGCGATTGAAAGAAATGTACATACAAATGTTTAAACAGATATCGTATCTAAGTTATTGATGGCGACATGGAAAGGGTTGCTGCTTCGATCGTATTGTTAATATATTTTTATGTAGCAAAGGAGATTACATCTAATGAAAATAAATTAAATTAAATTCAAATTATAATTGTCTCCGAAATGAATTAACTAATGTTGATATTAAAACTGTCAACGATTATTCTAACTTCCTAACTAATATTATAATTAATGCGAAAGTGTGTTTGCATGCAGAGACTTAGAGAGATTATAAAAAGTATGCGCAGCCCCATAATAAGCTCAATTTATGCATTTTAACTACTTAAATAATAAAAATCCGAAAAACAACAACCGGGCATAACCTCAAAAAATTACCAAAACCTTCGCCATTTTTTCAGCGTTATCTAAAGAAAGGGTATGCTAACTTTGCGTTCACGCGAAATGACATAAACATAAATTACGCTTCTTCGTTTTTTACAATGAGTTTATACTTCAAGGAGTTTGTATACAATAGTATATAAACTCCTTGGTTTCGTCAGAGTGAAGGACAGTTTCGTTAGGTCACGTGGTTGTATTTAAATCGGTCCCATACATTTAAAGTTATCTATTCTATTCGTTTAGTTGTACAATTGTCTAAGCCCCCTGGTTTAGCTCGTGGAAATTTTTAGAATGTGACATAAAAATTTACCCCAAAGATTTTTTTAAGCAACTAACTAAATTGTTTTTAGCCAAATGTATTAATTAAATTGTTGATAAATCTTTAAATATTAACAAAAAAATGTCTGGCTATTTTTAATAGGGGTACCTACCTTCTAATTAAAGTTAAAAATACCTCTTCAAAGTACCATTAAGTAAATTTATTGGTTGTAGATTTTCTTCTAGAGTAGATTTTGATCTTAACATAGACCTTGTACCTACATACTTGCATATCTATGCTGTGTACTTGTTCTGATGCTATCTTGATTCGCGAGGAAATATACGAACTTGAGCAGTGGAATATCTCTAGTTGTCTTTTTGATTAAATTGTTTGGCACGTGACTTGGAACTATGTAGAATGCTTAGTAGAATTATATTTATTCACCAACGATAACCGCATCTCCGCTTATAAATAGTCAAAAATATATTTATAATATTCCATATAAGAATTATATTCCATATAAGAATTATATGAGTATTTATTGAGATGCAATAGTCGAATTCTTATAGTAGATATTTTTACCCAAGGTTGTATGTGGCACAAACAGGAAGGCAGATCATTTCAATTATCTATAGAATGACATATAAAAGAGTTATTTATGAAATATTATTAAATCGTAGCACCAATTGTCAATAAATAACGCAGTAAACCGCTGAATTATCCTGTACTAGCAATCCCGCCCTCGGATTCGCTTTACAACAATTTGAATACCTACATAAATAAGCGTATAACTAACTACTTATCTATTAGAGATAGATATATTATGCTACCGCGGACTTTTTTGTTTTTTTATATCTCTGACTCGCTATTATAACTCCGGGACTAACTTTTTCCCCGAGTGAAACCGCAACAAAATCCATTCAGTGACATATTCTTTGAAACAGACGCGGCGAGGGACTTAGTTTTTAACCGACTTCCAAAAAAAGAAGGAGAAGGTTCTCAATTCGGACCGTATTTTTTTTTTTTTATGTATGTATGTACATCGATAACTCCGCCAATTGTGAACCGATTTTGATGGTTTCTTTTTTAATCGACAGATAATTCTTCCGCATTGGTCCCATTTTTATCTCATAAAAATTGGTTCATTAGTTTTTCAGAAAGTAATTAATTTCTGTTTACGGCTGAAATTATGTATCAGAAAAAGCCTTAGCAACGGTTGCTATTGACACGAAGTTGTCAATTTTCGTGACGATGGTCTAGCGTTTAAATGTAATGGGGTGCATAGGATGCACAAGCACATTACATGGTTCAAGTCACATCCACAGGGGTATTTTTTTTTAATTTTCCATCAATATTTTTTTTGTTGCGTTATTATTTGTCTCTCAAGGCAGCAAAATCACTTAAAAGGGTAAAATAAACCTTTTAAAAAAAAGTGCACCGACTTCAAAAATTTGCACTGAAAAGTAAGAAATAATAAAAATTTCGTCGTAGAATTTGAAGACGGTTGGTGCCAAATTAGAAATAACTTAGTAGGTAGTACCCAAATTCACTAATCTAGATAATTTATTAGGAACCTATGATCATCAGTACAAACATAATATATAATATTGAACAGATATTTATGTTCTTAGATGTTTACTTAATTTTGTATCCTAATTTGGCACCAACCGTCTTCAAATTCTACGACGAAATTTTTATTATTTCTTACTTTTCAGTGCAAATTTTATAATATGTAGGTACCTTTTTTACCAATTTTTTTTATCAACAGAGAGCCGTGAATACGTATTATATGGTGAAATTGCAAGTTCGCACAGAAAGTGTTTGTTTGCGACCATGGGCCTTCGAGCGTGTACCAGGAAAGTCACTGCGAGGACTTGACAACACCATCATCTATACTTCTACAAAAGAAGCTTGTTTAGCTGCCTGTCTAAACGAGGTGAGTTTTATGGAGTTTGTTAAGAATCTAGGATGAATTTGAAAGAAAAAAATTGTAGCATTAGGCTTAATTTATTTTATTTTATTTATTTATTACCTATATTTGCCTGATTGCCCGCTACTTCGTACGCGTTGTATACAATTCAGGTACTAGGTAGCGTGATGTTAAATAGCCTATATAACATTTCAAATCGGTCCAGTAGTTTTTGAGTCTACGAACAAACAAATATTATTTTTTATATATTACATTACTGAGAATAATACATTTGTAGAATGTTTTTCTGTCTGTCTGTGCTAATGTTTGTTCAGGGGAGAATTCAAAACGGCTAAATTAAAATTATGTTTATATACTTAAATCATCATTTGAAATATGCTCTTTATCTTCATGTCGATATATTAAAAGGTTCCGTTGATAAATTAATAGATATTATGGGATTGAGTAGGGAAAATTATGAGCAAAGCCGCGAGCAACATCTAGTATCAAATAAAATTTATATCAGGGCATTGATCGTGGTGTTAGAGAAATGACCTGCAGATCAGATCTAATCAATTAGTAGTTTGATGATATCAGTTTAAATCAATCCAGTGAATGCTAACCTACTTTGTTCTACAGAAACGGTACCCATGCCGATCCGCCGAGTACGAATACGGCAGCATGCGATGTTCTTTGAGCGATTCTGACCGTCGCACTGCACAACATTACGTGCAACTAGTGGATACACCCGGCACGGATTACTTTGAGGTAATTAATAACACTGGCCTTGTATGGAAATGTATTATTATTGACTAGAACTACTAAAAGGTTCAAGTTCAAATAAGAAAAGTTTTTGGTAAAGTTTACTGAGTTTTCTATGCCATCACCCTTAAATCTTGAATCAGGCTTTTTATACATTCGAGGGTTTAAGTTTGGCTTACTAATAAAACTTTTATAAAAACGCAAAAATATCCTGGTATGAATGGGATTTATTAACTTTATTAACAAGCTTTTATTAACTTTACAATACTTTAGATATTTCATATTATGAACTTGAAAGCATGTAGTTTTTATGAATGAATGGCGTAATATGAAAAAAAAACATTTTTATTACAATTAAAAAAGCAAACTATGAATAATGTACTCGTACCTACCAGTAAAATAACATAAATTATTAAAACTAAAATGTTCTCTGGTAGAACTGGCATGGACCATTAAACAACTTCCTTCATATTCCTTAACTAAGTACTAGTTTTCTTGTTAAACCTGAAGTAAATTGTGTATCTTCATTGCAAAAATAGCATATAACATGACTGTCAATTATTTGCATGTAAAGCAAACTTGTTCTGTGCATAATCTATATTAGTCAAGAAGACGTGTTTTCTTTCTTCACGGGTTAACTTACAGCTCCTGAAACCGTGTTACGGTCCCAGGGTACCCAGCGGAAGACCAAGTCTCCCTCTGGTATTTGTGAGGCTATACCTAACTAGGCCAGTTCTGTTGAGGTATATTTAGATGGAAAAGCCTTATAAGGAAGACGTTATTTAAAATAATTTCTTGTTTACTAATTTATTTATTAAAGTCATACTTATATTATTATATATAAAAAGGGAATTTGCGGTACATGATATGACTTTATTTTATATTTCTTTGAAGTTATTTCAATTGACTAAACGATTTTTTTACCTCTTTGAATTATGTACTTAAATTGGTGTCTTGAAAATCTTGAAAAAAACATCAAATTCAGAGTAATTTATTAAGAAAATACTACTAAACTATTTATATATCTGATTAACGTTTGTGTGGTCTGTACACAGAATCTCTGCCTGAAGGCAAGTCAAGCTTGCAAGGCGCAGCGTATCTTCACGACGCCGCTCGTAGGCGTTGCTGAGGACAAAGTAGCGCAATACGCTGGCCTACATTATTATACAGATAAGGAACTACAGGTTTGTATTGAATTATGTACTAAGAAAATATGCTACTGATTTATTGCCATGTAACAATTAAATTATACTCTTATTATTTACCTAATAAATTAAAACTCATAATAGTGTATGAAAAAAACGGAGAGTTAGGACAAGATATCGTTTTGTATGCATCGTGATAATTTGTAATTCGCGGTTACAATTTAATCTGTCTTTATCTTATAAAGTTACAGATTCATATAAAATGCTTGTATGTATTTTTTTTCACGGGTTGCATTAGAGCTCCCGAAACCGTGTTACAGTCCCAGGATACCCAGCGGAAGGCCAAGTCTTTTAGCCGATATTATTTGTGAGGCTATACCTAAGGAGTGGCCAGTTCTGTTGAGGTATGAGATGGAAAAGCCTCTAAGTGTACATAAGTTTTAAATTATAAAAAAACCCATTGGATCCGGGATTGAACCCGTTTTAACCAAACCAAATGCTTTTATATATTCTAATCTAATCCACAAATCCCTAGGGTAGTGTACATGTAAGTGGGCATATAACGGTCACCTATATTGATCGATATGGACAGAATTAGTTTGGTCTAATAACGGAATGAGACTCTAGGGAGTTTGAATGTTCTTGGTGAAAGTATTGTTCAAATGGGCCATACAGTTATTTGGTCTGGATTATTATTATAGGATTTTATTTGATTGAATTACTATATCTAGGCCATTGTAAAACTAATTTATATTTTTCAAAATATACCATCACGTCCTATACTCAGCAGTGTGGCCGCAGAGATACTGGTAAAGTGGACTTTTAGCCAGTTCCCCATATATTTTTTTTATATATATTTTTTATTTTTTACATACCTACTTGCGATGTTTGATATCTACTTATAATAAAGAGGTAAATTGTAAGTAATATCTGAAACTGCCGATCCGATTCTCAAAATTCTTTCACAAACTACATTATCCCCGAGTGCTATTGCATTATTTTATTTCGTTAGAAATTATCCACGGGCGAAGCCGGGGGCGGATAGCTAGTCTTGTATAAATTACAAATAACAGTATAAAAGTTATGCTTGATCATTCATAAAAAATAATGATAATAATTGAGAAAGTCCTTTTTTTCGTCGGTTAAAATATATTTTCTACATGTATTTGTTTTCGTAGCGCTATGACCGGTCCTAGTCTAGGGGTTTTATGATTTTGAGACTGTTAACAGCGGTTAATCAGCATGTAACCAGGTCAAATTAAAGACGAATGACCGCTTCCTTTTTAAAAATAGATCTACGTAGTTGTTAGTTAACCTTAAAAATGATAACTGCATGTTAACTGGGGATTTTTTTAAAATTTAATTATTATATCTTTTTTTCCTCATATAGGTAACATCAGAATCAGCATGTAGATTGGCTTGTGAAATAGAGTCCGAATTTTTATGCCGCTCTTTCCTGTATCTTGGGCCACCACATTCAGCGGCATATAATTGTCGTTTGTATCATCTTGACCATCACACTCTACCTGATGGACCTTCGGCTTACCTCAACGCGGAAAGACCCCTCATCGATGATGGAGAGCCTACAGGAAAATACTTTGAAAACTTCTGTGAGAGTGAGTACTTTTTACTTTCAACTGTTGCTATGGTTTCAGATTTCAGGAATTGTAAGGATTTTTTGTAGAACTACTGTTGCGGGCAGTCAAAGCCGAGTCAACCACCATGCTTGCATACATCGTAATATTAAACTGAAAATATAGGGTTTTAATTAATATATAATTTAAATGTATGAGACAGAAACAAGAGATATATCATTGCTCATACTCGCGAGCAACTTCGTAGTAGAAGCAATTTATTCATGAATAATTTTAATATTTCAGATTACAAAAATAACTAAATTTATTACGACCGGAGAAGTCAGAGTGTTCATTGGTAACAACGTCCATATTTAGCAATTAAAACATTTTCATAAAATCCGATGTAAATTACAAATAAATCCCCCATTTCTTTTGTTTTCACTGTCATTACAGGTAGGTAGTATAATGGGAATATAAATACTGAGATAGAATTAAAATATCGTAATAACCTTTAACGAGAAATAATTACTGTCTACCGTCTGTTCTGGCGTAGCTTTTATTTTTGATGCTTTGTAAATAGCCTTTGGGAACCCATCAAGGCACTGAGTGAATAGAAAAAGTTATATTTCTCAAGTCGTCTAAAATGAGATTACTCCGAGGTATTTTTAGACTTCCAGTAATGTTGTTAACGATGAAATATTGACTAAAAAGGTTTTATGGATGAAATGAAATGAAACCTAGGTGTACTTTTGTTAAATTATATAAAAAATGTATCGATCGAAGATAATATTAAAAGTACACACAATCGCCGAGCATGTATGAAAGGTATGATGTTTAGATATATATATATAAGTTACTCTATGGTATGATGAATATAAAAGAAGCGAAAGAGGTATGTAAGGATCGTAGCAAATGGCATTAGATTGTCTCTGCCTACCCCTCTTGGGATAAAAGGAGTAATGGTATTATGTTAACGATGTATATACGTACTCTAACTTAGTCATAAAATTTGTTTATATGCAGTAAAATCTTTAAACACTTTTCATACTAGGTAATGAATTTTCTCATCAAGGTTTTTTGATGTAAGAATAAACTCTTATTTTATGGACTAATGATGGGAAATAAACGTTGCAAACAGGTGAAAACTTTAACTTACATAAAATAGGCAAAAAAAAACCGAAAGTCCCACAAAAAGCTACTTTGTGCTTGAGTGCAGCGAAAGACTAATATGAATTACTTGCTACATATGAACATTATTTACAAGTGTTTCTGGTTACCCCACAAGATATGTAAGAAAATGATACTAAAACTTTTATAAATAGGTTTTTTCTATGCCATTTATTTAATACTATATTAATTAAGCTCGGTCATTTTACTCATAATTTAATTATACATTTTGCTCGCCTCTAAGAAAATATTATGAGAAAATAGCTTTTATACATTTTTCCACATTCCTTAACTAACGTAAGTATGCGGAAACAGTTAAGGTACACTGTCGCTGTTTTTGTCGCTAAATTATAACAGTGCATTTAATTATCTGCGCTTGGTTACATACTTACACAACTGTATAATTACGAAATACTTACTAGTCGGCGATGATGAAAAAGGTACTTAAATCTAGAAATCTAGAAATAAAGGTGCTTAAATTTTAAAGACAAAGACGAACTACATTACCAGAAACCTGAATCGAGCTACCTTGCATTTATAGGTTTGGAGTACTAAAGCTTAAAAATGTTTGAAGAAGGAAAATTTAGTACTTCAAACCTAAAAATGCAACGTTGCTCGATTCAGGCGTCCGGGAGTGTAGTATATTAGTTTCATGACTTCGTACGTCCCAATTTTTTTTGAACATTTCAATAATAAGTACATATTTCTTTCTAGGCTCTTTCATTCGTTTTTTCGGTACCTACTAAGTGCCAATTTATATTTAAAATCGATCACTTAGTTTAGAAGAGACACACATAGTATATATATCTTTGTTTCGCTTCTATACATAAAATTCAAAGAATCTCATCCGTGAACCGTTTTGTCAAGGTAACGTTAGATAATGAATGACGTTGCTAACTCAGCTTTTTATGAACGCGAGGAAGCAGGTACGCATCTCAGATAGTCAGTGGTAACAGTTACTTGAACGGCCTTTATTAACGTGCTTTGCAAGGATGCCTGACATGCTGTTAATGGTGCCGAGATAGCATCTACTGTAAATGCGGATGCTCTAAACTTTATGAGGTGAAATTGATCTAGCTACCAATTAATTCGTGCATGGATTTATTGCTGAAACTTGCTAATTATTTTAAATTGCTTTTGCCTCATACCTACTGAGTACCTACTATGTGCTATGAATAGCAAACATAACGACATTACAACAAAATAATGGGACCGATACGGTTTTGGAAACAGTAAGGCAAAGCGTGACGAAAAAAAACATCCATGGGACGAAATTAATTTTTATTCAAAGATTTTGCTTGACCTGGGATTCGACTCTGGGACCTAAGGTTGGCTAATAATTACAATCAATGTATACATGTTTGCTATGTAAAATGACTTTTGGTACGGACATAAAATTATATTATATTAAAAAAAACAGATTTATTTCGTTCTGAGATTCAGGTTTATTTTTGTAGATTATTCAGCTACATTGCATTTTTTGGCAAGAAATGATAAGCTTACATATATGTGATTCTGAGACTTTTTATCTTCATCCAATCGACTCAAGTAGGTATTGAGTAAAGTTAAGTCTTTATACAATTAATTACTAATCTTCGCCATAAATCTTCCCGCCCACTAATGTTTCCGGCGCGCTTTTTTATGACATAAATCAAAACAAAACGACACTAGAACAATTAGTTATCGATAAAAATGTGGTACTTATCGACATCGATAATGTCGATTGCACAATTCACATAGCCGGTGGTCTACAAGTAACGGGAATTTTAACGCTGCGCCCGCGTTGCTTTTCAAATAACTAATTTCTGTTTTTACAGATTATATTGACCCTGCTTTACAATTAACCTTAGATGCAATGTGATAAAAACCTCTCAGCTTTTTAAAGGTAGAAGAATAGAAATGGTGTGAAAAGATTAATTTGTTATCTTAATATTTGTTTTAAAATAGCTGTTTCTTTACAATCTTGAAGATTTCCTATAATAATTATCCTAACCACGAAGCAGAAACTTTTAAGATCGAACTTCGAAATCAATATCGAGCTTTTGTATTTAAAAAATGCAGTACCTATGTGATGATGTGATGCAGACATGGATGTTATTTGTCTTTGGTATCTATCCCATCCCACTAATATTATAAATGCGAAAGTTTGTATGGATGTATGTTTGTTACTCAATCACGCCAGAACGGCTGAACGGATCTGGATAAAATTTGGCACATTTATAGTCTGGAATAGCACATAGGCTACTTTTTATTCCGGAAAAATGTATGATTCCCGTGGGATAGATTTGAACTGCCAAATCCACTTTCCATCAAGTGGCTGGTGAGTCACATGTCATGCTATCTATAAAAAAAAATTACACAATCATTCCAAAATTATGTACTAGTAAAATTAAAAACATATACCTGTACAAACTAAAGTTAACTTTTTGATTGAATGATAAATAGTTTAAATGATGATTTAGCTCCAACATTAACCACTTTACACCGAAACAAAATCTGATACACATCTCGATAATTATAATCGTCGCGCACCCGTCTAACAACGGAAGTTAATTGTTAGAGGTCCTCTATTGCGATTATTAATGATTTCTCACACATCTAGCGTGAGAAACTGTGTCTACATTAAATATTTGTGCTGTTTTTACGTTATCTGATTGAATAGTTGAGATCGATGTGTGCGATGTAGTTAACTGTTGCAGTACTTGGATGAACAAACAGAGCATTCTACCTTTGATGCTCCATTTCTTTATTTGATACTCGATAACGGTATCGGTCTTCGGTAGAAACTGGAGGTGTTTTAATAGACACACGTAAACCTAAGTCCGCTTCGCCTGCAAACTTACGAAGGTACAGCTCTAGGCCCATTCATTATTTGCCACCCGTTGGCAACTTGCTAGCTAAGTTTGGATTATGGATATTACTCTAGTATTCCTATCTTCTTGTTTTTATTTTCTGTATCTTTAATAGTATATCTATAGCTTTATTTTAAGGCTGAAGCTAAGCTTAACCTGAATGATAAAATGTCACTAAATACGACAACAGACATGGCATTCCTTCATAGGAAGTTCAAGGCGATATCTCACGGTGTAGCGCTAAGGAGGCAGGCGGGAGGGTCAGGGTTAATAGCGGTCGGGAGTGCGCTGTGCAGTGTACCTCTCGTTGCCATTCTACAGATTACCAAGTATCGATCAAACTGCCTTAGAATCATTCTAAACCTTAGGGCAACTGTAATAGATTGACTGCAATCGATTCAAACCTGCTAGACGTCCAATTACTGGTTAGAAATTGGATAATGGCCGGTTTGGCTACATGTAAATATCATTTATATTGTAAAACTAAATATCGTTTCTCAAGTCGTGATCAAGGAGTCAGTTATTTGAAAACTATTCTTTTCCTGTTCAAAATTCGACGAAATGATTGACGACAAACCTTACGATGCCTTGTCACATTTCAAATCCAAAATACTTTCACCAAAAAATGCAGTCGTGTCATGGCTTGCAGTATTTATTTGGAACACACAACTATAATATGTGTATAAGTATGTAAAAAAATCAAAGATTTTCCATTTTCATCTCGACTTGTTATAAATGGGAATGAGAATGGGATTAAGTACCTACATTACTAAATTGCATTTCCTATAAATAATTTCCCGAATAGAACAACCTGATATGCCTCTATCTAGTTCTTTATAGAGAAGATAGCCAAGGCTTAATTGCAGATAACAATAAATTAACATGACATGGCTACGCCGTGTTTAGATAGCAATTAAGTCAAATCTTCATGGTTTGCGGAAGCTGTTATTAGGACCAGTTTCAAGGCCGCCAACGGTAAGACCTGTTATGTAACGCACTTCTTCATAAATGCGTTGATTGAAATAGGGAAAATAACTTGAGATGTTAAAGGCACTTGGCTCTCCACTAATGTGAGTATAATCACGCAGGACGCTTGTTTCTTTATGCCGTTGCCGCTGTTACTGCATTAAGATTGCCATCTGTTACTTCTAGAATTAGATAGACCGCGGTCAGGTAATGGGTATTACAAATATTCTCTTATTCTAGCTCCGTTAGATGCAAAATCACCCCATTTCCTGTATTTCAGTGAGCGATGCGTAATTATTATTGCTTATCTAACCGTGTATCGAGTGTAATTGTTTTTTGATGAGATTTTCTGATTTGCGAAAGGGATCGTTATTTTATTGGAACAGTATGCAAATATCTAATTTGGTGCTGATATAATTTATAACAATATTTTATGCATGAGATACTGTCTTTGCTTTTTGCTGTGGAAATCAGATACAAAAATACAAAAAGATTAATATGTTTAGCAGGTGTAGTGGGACAACAACTTTCAACATTTTAAGTCAACGACATATCTTCACATTAAAATTATACATAATTAAATGTAGTTTCATCTTATTTACTATAATGAATATGCTGATTCACGTCAACATTGATGACTGCAGTGTTGCAAAAAGTAAGCAGTCAGGCGCCGTCGTCCGTGCGTGCGCGACTAACGGTGGACATACACAAATTGAATAGTATTTTTTCTGGCGCCGTGAGTTCGATTTCGTCTTGCTTCGGCCCTAAAACGCGCGTAATTGGATATCGACCGCTTCTATCTCATAGCGTAAAAAACAACAAGTAGTTAGGAAGTGCAATTTGGAATTATATTTCCTAAAGCGATGTATTAAAATTAAGTACTAACAGTACTATCAGTTATATATAGTCACATAATTATTTCTGATTATTGACGTCAATCATCAAAGGACACTGCATTTTTTTCTAGTTTCATAATTATGTATGCATATTCTACTAAATAATATGCAATTACATATTGAATATTGTAGTAGAGATAATCGACGTCCTCGAACGTCCTTGCTAGGTGTAGAGAACTAGAGGTATCATCGACATCGGTCAGCGCTCCGCTCAGTTTCTCGTCGTGTTATTATTCTGCAATAGTCGTTAATGTTCTACAAGTAATTTATTCAAAGTCTCTTATTTATAGACTGGTCTTCGTCGGATAGAGCATTTCCATGTTTATTACTTCTTTAAGGGTGGCTCTTATGTTACTAACAGTCTTTTTACGAACGTACTTTCAACTTCTGAGATTAAATTAAGAAAACACATAGAGATTCACAAGTAAATAAGTTTCATGGAACAATTTAAAATATGACTTTGACTTTTGGAAAGTTGTATTACTTAGTTACTTCTTTGGTAAAAAAAAGTAGTGAAACAGAAACAAAACGACAACTGAATGAGACAATTGGGGACAGTGATGAACCGCATTCAGTTTTGTTGGCTCCTACATAAAAAGTAGTGGTCGCTTCGCCAGTCACATCACCACATCCGACCCACATTTTTAATCAAGCGGCAAAACATTTCAAATTTGTTGATTGTTAAGGTGAAAAGGAGATTGTACATTGGTTTCCTTTCTTAAACCTAACACAATGGCGGTAATAATATTACTTTCGTGGCATCTATTTTATGTTACACAAATATAATGGAAAACTGAAACTTTGTGATTAGAGTTAGCAACTAATCGAAGTCTAAGCTGCGATGGCGAGCGTGGGAACTTGATCCATGCTTATTGTGATTCGTTGAAGCGTTGCAAATGTGCTGCCTGTTGGTGCTGCAGTGTCATCGACTTTAACGCGGTAGCCTGCTCGGGTTAGAGAAGGAAATAGCTCATTTAACAACAATGTAGCAGCACATTTCATATTTTCTGCAAATCAATTTAAATAGATGTAAAAGTATTAAACGCATAGGTAGGTACTTTGTATAGATAATAGGCAACCAACGATTGAAAACGTATCTGTAATTTAAATTGATATCAAAAAAGTTATTGAAGACATGATGTTATTTCCTCATCCTCATACTATAAAAGTACCTTTACTAATATAATCTCTTCCAGTTCGTTCTTTATTTCATTCCAAGCCTAAAATTTTATCAGGTATATAATTTTAAAATGAAGAATGCAGAAGCTACGCTTCTAGTACACAATTATTGATTACATATATGAAGTATGAACAAGCTAATGTATGTGGAGATTGTATTACGAAAGCTTCTGATACTTACTAGGATACTATTAGAGCATTTAATAACGAACGCATAGGTTCTTGTCTTTCTAAGTCACGTTTGTGGTAAATTACCGAGAGATTTACAAAGCAATAAACATTACAGTCGGCAAAAACTAATGAGCGTCCCACATCGAAACATTCACGCAAAATCCTAGAGTTGGCAGCACCAGTTTAATGGCGTAGCACGAAGTTAACATACCATAAATCATGTTTGCACGACTAATATGAACATGTACAAAGGTAGAGGCGATCCTTGAACCGCGGGATGTCATTATGGTAATGGGCCAGGTATTTTGAATTAAATTATGATTGATGAAAGCAAGAGGCTACGTCTATGGGCAGATATGCTTTTAGAATTTATTTTATTACGGAAGACGTGTGAATTTATATAGAAAGGAGTGGTACAGTAGTAAATATTTATTGCTTCTATTGCTATAAGTCTAAGTTTAGCATTTAACAAAATTGTTTGAAATATGACAACATTATACAGACATAAATTGCAATTTTTAGCTTCATGTAACGAACAAAAAAAAACATGATCAACTATAGATACTGCAAAGATTATTTATTGTAATTATTCAAATTTAAAAATTTCAAAACTACAAATTACAAATTTCTTCCAGAGAGTCCGAATCCGCTGCCATAGTGCCTAGAATACATAGCGCGTTACCTTTTTGAATTTCCAGCGCTATGCGTTGTATGAAAAAGGCTTTGGAGCGTGGATCGCCGGTCTCCGTTAGAAGTATTTTCCCAATTTTATTAGCAAAACCTATAGCGTCCGGTGACCACGCACATACTGCAAAGTATGAAAGCTGAAAGTTCTTTAAATAATTTGTATTGGTTTTAAATTTTACTTTTAATTACTCGTTTAAATAATTTGACTTTGCACGAAAACTACCTCGTATATACTTGAATATTACTATCAGTAACAGACTATGGTCAAAGGGAAAACTATGCTAAACATTTTGTTAAATAATATAGACAAAGAGTAAATCTCCAGTAAGGTCGTGGGCGACAAAGCATTGTCCAACAGTTTTCCGGTCAACGGCCCACATAGTTCGTTAACGTCACCTCATTATTGGAGAACAGCGTCTCCGTGAATATGTCGAGACGATATCGAACGCTACGCTGACGAATCGATTCGGAACGCCTCTGGTCGCCACAACCTACCGACCACTATTGTGTTGTCTGCCTTCTGCGATTTCCGTCCTTTGTATTGAACTGCGAAAATTAACACATAAATATAGTATAATACCTAAGTATATCACCCAGTCGGCTGGCCACTTAACCGTGTCATAGCCGAATCTCAGAGATGTCTGCTAATAGGCACCGTTACGGCGATTGTGTCGCTGGTCGCTAATTGTGATGACAATCAACGGTAAATCACAGATATTATCTCTGTAATAATGACCCCTGCAGTGTGGCCCTTCTTAAATCTAATGTAGGCGTAGTACTAAATTTACCAAAAACTATTAAACTTATATGTAGTAAATAATCTACAAAAGCTGTAGACAAGCTACCAAAAAGAACAAGACTGATGACCTGGGTGGATTACGGGATAAAATCACATTTCTTGAAGGGTAGGTGGCATGTACTCCTATAGTTACAGAGAACAGTGTGAGAATCTACAATTGGTTTCTTACAGCATTAAGCTGTAATTGCAGTGCGTCGGCACAGACGTCTGTATCGTGCTCGGCCGCAGCAATCTTGTGGGATCGATTATGATAATACATGCGGCGCCGATGCAGGCTCTCTTGCGCCTAATCAGACGGTTAAAATAAACGCGTTAGTCATAACTCATAGATTTGTTACACTGCATTAACCATTATGTCAGACTTGCGTGTAATACCAAATTTTTGAATAATAAGCAAAGTTATATTAGAGGTAGCAGGATATTGCGTTGGTCTTATGGCCGCGACATTATATAGACACATCCCAAAAGAACTACTACAACCTACCAGTACCTACAAATATTAATAAATAAAATAATCTATTACAGAAGCCCCGAACAATGGCGTTAATGGAAATGAGTTGCCAGTAACCATAGAACATCACCAAGATCCTGCCGGTTCCAGTAACCTCACGAGGAACGACGCTAACTGTGACAAAACCGGGACCTGTTATGATGGTAAAGTACTTCAATCATATTATTAAGGAGGAGAAGAGATAGGAGAAGAGATCCAATTGGGGGCAACGGTTAAAAATCTTCTAAATTTCTAATACTTATATTTTTTACAGTGTCTGTCCACTGCAAGGATACAAGAATCGCCGTACAAGTTCGCACGAACAAACCATTCAACGGTCGTATCTATGCACTTGGAAGATCTGAAACTTGCAACATTGATGTTGTGAATAGTGATCTCTTCAGACTGGACCTCACGATGGCTGGACAAGATTGTAATACGCAGGGAGTGGTAAGTGATATTTTATATAGATAATAATATATATGGACACGCAATATACCTTTATCACAAAACAGAGTGGGCAAAAAAGAGTACCTGTTGCAAAATCGCTACCGCCATGTTATCGCAGTTCGCAGCGTCGTCGGTGTGCTAAAAACTTATTAGACTCTGTTTATTATATGATGGGTTGACAGATAAAGTATAAATTAGGAAATTCATATTAAAATATTATTCCTGTGAATACAAAACCAATTAACTAAAAATATAAAATCTTCACGGGTTACCTTACAGCTCCCGGGAACCGTTGTCGGCCCCAGGGTACCCAGCTGAAGACAACGTCTTCTTCCCTTAGCCGTAGATTTTTTGAGGCTATACCTAACGAGTGGCCAGCTCTGTTGAGGTATGTAGGTGAAAATGCCTCTTTGTACGGTTTGTCGGATAGATTTTTTATTATAAATACCCATTGGTACATGGTCGGATGTGGGGATCGAACCCGCAACTTCTCAGTTGTTTAACTAATTGAAATTTAATATATTGAAATAAAAAAACTTTTGATTTGTGCTGTTTAATATATCGAATGTTCATTTTCGTTACCTGTCGTCATGTCACAGACACCATCATTATATGTTGAACAGAGTATCTAGGTATAGTAAATGCTCAAAATTGCAATGTTTGGTACTTATTCCTCTTGAAAAAAAAAGGGCAGTACAACATTGTATAATAATGCTCTTATTATTTTTATATATGATTAATTTTATATCAGCTGTTAGTGCGAAATATTAGTTGCGGAAGTCCGACATGTACTTGGCCGTTTTTAATAATCTAATATGCATATAAGATGATATTTACGATCATTAATTACGATATTAATATGCAATTTATTAAAATAATAAAGGCTTCTAATAACTATATAAATCGGCGGTGATTACCACGTCAAACGAGGCATTTTATTTTATGCTTTGTACATGGTTGGTTACTTTTAAATATTTATTTATAGGTATTCAGTTTGAGAAATTAATATCGAAAATTTCGTACATGTGTAGTGATTAGACAATTATTAAAAGAAACTACATTTTCTTTGTCCTAAAAATATGAATCTCAAAGTTAAAGTGCCACCTTTTTTTTGCGCAAATATAGGATTTCGAGGATATCTTTAAGAATTATTTCTCATATTACCTACTTTTATTTGCGTTATTAGAAAGACTGCTGAACGAAGATGAAAATTTGCTATTCACCGAAATATTCAACAGTATATTTGTATAAAAATTGTTTTGATTTATCAATGTAGCGTTTAGGATCAAATATATTTTTGTGTTTTTACATGTTTTAGTTTGAAAGTATAAATAAAAAAAATATTATTTCAGACTGGCGTTTACTCGAACACCGTTGTCCTTCAACACCACAGCGTAGTGATGACCAAAGCAGATAAAATATACAAAGTGAAATGCACTTACGATATGAGCTCTAAGAACATCACATTTGGAATGGTGCCAATCAGGTCAGTACTATATTATCTACTTACGGCCTTATTCATAAACGTTTATTAGCAACGTTTTTGTTAAAATGTGTTTTGTTTCTTTCTATTATTAGTAAAGACAGGTTTGTTAGAGAGTGACAAAACATATTTTAAGAAAAACGTTGCTAATAAACGTTTATGAATAAAGGCCTTAGTTTATTGTATTTTAGTTAATCGACCACTCTTGTACGCGCGGTCCTCCATCCGTTTTCAAATCGTTACTTATTCGTGGTTGATTTCGATGGCCGTAACGATCTGTCACACACACATCCACACGCCTTTGTTTAATCGAATCTTGTGTGTCTGTGTGAGTGAGTGAATGGACAACATTTCATTTTTTTAATCACCCATTTTTATTACTTTAATTAAAAATATATTAAAAAATAAGTTACACGTATTTTTGTATTTTATTTTTGGTTGAGTTTTTATATTTTTAATTTAATTATGAATTTTTATAAATTCTGAGGACTTATAAACTAAAAACCTTAGCTAGGACAAAAATTAAGAAATATAAACTGTCACCCAAAGAAAGTGACAGACTAGAAATGCAAAGAGTATAATATACCGTGTTCCAAATAGGTGTTGCCGTAGCCGGAACTCAAATCGCCTACAACATTATTCATAATGTATATAATAATACTAGCTTTTGTCCGCGGTTTCACTCGTAAATATATTTCCTGTGATAGCCCATTCGAAACTAGCAAAACTTCCAAAAAATATTATATAAAAGAAGTATTTTTATAATATTATTTAAAGAATAATTATTAATTTAGCTTCAAATGGAATAAAAATGGGTAAAATTAATAGAAGGCAACACCTGAGTTCAATAACTAACAACTCTGCCAACAGACATTAGTATTTTTAAATTAGAGGGTTAGCACAGATTAGGGCACCTATTAATCCTCATTTTTCAATATTTCAGTATTTTTAAAATAATTTGAAAATTAAAGGATATAAAAATAAAAAAAATGAAAAATAAGCTTTCTAGCATGTAATCTCCAAACGGTTTTCGAATTTTGGTACCTTACGAAAAATGAAATGTTGTCCATTGCATATGATCTAGATCGTATATTTACATCGCTAATGTGTGGCCTGTGTTCAATCTCGATCATACGGCTGGCCGGACCGAAAATTTTCGGTGAGATACCGGGCCAGTGTGTGGGCTACTTTAAATCAACATAAGTACCTACGCATCCCACAGCAATTTAGAATTCCATGTACTTGCTACAAGCCCTGCATTGTAAACATTACAATTAAATTCTCATTAAAAACCTTTACGAACGTGAGACGCACACATAGTGGTTTTAGATGCTTTCGTTACGTCACAAAAGTTAGCAGAACTTCAGTCACGATAGCTATTATTGATACGTGACAACGCAGGTGTCTTTTCAATGATTAGGAATTGTGGAATAAACCGATTGTCCACCAATCAATAAGCAATTTCCATGCCTATCACATTTTGGTAAGAAGCAAAGAATCTCCTAATAGATTTCGTGTTCCCTTGTCAGCTAGATCGGTGTTTAAATTGTCGTTTTATTTGAAATTCTGGTAGGTACTACGACGTGCATGTATGAAGCGAAGAATATGTGTGAATCGCAGGAAGTGGCACTTTTGTTTGCCTACTTCTATGGTGCTGTTTCACAATGTGTAGATAGATAGATTTCAATGTCTAGTTTAGGCAAACCCTAAGAGATCGTCTCGCAATCATCACATAGCGTTATAAAATATCAACATATTTATATATAAATATTTATACATATTTATATTTGTAATTTAATATTAAATAGGTACCTATTTCTATATGTAAATAAATAAATGAGCTAAATTAAAGTTTAGCTTTTTATTTTTACTTAGATCGCTTTTGGAATAAAAGCAATTTAAGGACACTCGTGAATACGATTTTGATATTAGAACAGTCAGAAAACTAGAAATGATACCGAATACAATAATTGTAGGTATATGAATATGATCAGTTGACGCCAATCAGCGTTTCTTTGATAGAGTTTCCGAAGCGAATTACTGAAGTTCTAAAATCCATTGTTACATTATAGGGACCCCGAAATGATATCCATCACAGCAGCACCAGAGGCGCCTCCACCAAGAATTCGCATCCTGGATGCTCGACAGCGCGAAGTGGAAACTGTTCGTATTGGAGATCGGCTTACTTTCCGCATTGAAATACCCGAAGACAGTAAGTGGAATAATCTTACTCCAGCCAAAATGTAATCTTGTGCTTTGGAGGGCACGAAAGCCACGATTAAATCGCTATAGACTGGTTTAAAAAAAATGAGTATCTGTAGTTCCACTGTGCAGGATTAATATAGGTAACTCGCTAAATGTGGACATTGTTTCCAGTCTAGCTGGGCCGTGACGGGTCGATATAAATCTTATTGAACAAGTATTTCTAATTCTTGTAAATAAGATTTTTTCTCTTTTGTTTTTGTTAATAGACCAACAATCATTTCAAAATTCAAGATTCTATAGGTAGGTAACAGGTTCACGAGAAGTGTATTTTAGGCTTTAGCGTGATGTTATACTTATAACGTCGACTATTACAGGGGTATTTGACTTAGGTTTAAAATTTAAATCCTAAAATCCTGAATTTAATTTCGTTACGACGACGACAACAGTGAAAATTTTATTTAAATCGAGCAGCATGAGACAAGATATTGTTACGAGCTAGGGTTCGAAGAGATTTAAAATACCGAATAAATAGACAAACTTTACTTTAACACCACAAGAATACAGTTAAATAAATAAAAACACTAGAATATCACTTAGTCGCACTAAATTCCACTTCACTGTTTCGCTTTTGTCGCTCTGATTCGCACTGTGTCTCGCACTGTCTTCTCCCGGCGACGATCCTCTGTTTATATTGCCCTCCGAACATTCGAGAAACGCCGAGACCGTTGTACAAAGCCGTAGACGCGTCTCGATGCGGCTTGGTGCCAAATACCTACACACAGACCGCGCCCGATTTTGGTACCTATGGCTAGGCACATACGGTCCATTTTCGTTTGTACTTGATTCTCTCTGGATGTTTCTAGAGACGTCTATCGACCTTGATGTGTTTAGGTATTTATTTGTGCGATTTAAGTACCTATTCGTTACACTGCCCCCCGCTTAGACTTGCTCGTCCCGAGCAATATTCGAGCCTTTGTAAGGAGCCAGTCGATCAATATGGACAACCTTTAACTGTCCACGCGGGCATCGTTGGATCCGATAGGTCACGTCATTGATCCTCGTGATGACCTTATACGGGCCTTCCCAGCGGTTCTGCAACTTGGGAGATTTGCCTTTTCGGCGTTTCGGGTTGTGCAGCCACACCAACGATCCCTCGTCAAAACCGTTACTATTGATGTTTCTATCGTACCTGGTCTTCATCTTTGTACTGGCCACAAGACTGCTCTGACGAATCTGGTCATGTATGTCACACATCTTGTTTTTCAGGTTCGATACGTAGTCACTTACAGGTTGCGGCGCATCCGGAGGTCCGCCGGTCAGGAGATCAACTGGTAGTCGGAGTTCTCTCCCAAAGTTGGCATAAGCAGGAGTCACCTTTATGCTTTCATGCTCTGCGGATCGATATGAGAGCAAGAACAAGGGAATATATCGGTCCCAGTCCCTCTGGTGATCCTCAACCAGTTTCGCTAAATGAGTCTCCAAAGTGCGGTTGAACCTTTCAACCATTCCGTCGGACTGTGGGTGATACGCCGTAGTCCTCGTTTTATTTATTCCCAGGAGACGGCATACTTCCTGGAACAACTGCGACTCAAAGTTACGCCCTTGATCAGAATGTATCTCCAATGGTAGCCCGAACCTGCAGAATACGTCGTTGACCAACTTAGTCGCCACTGTTGTCGCTTCCTGGTTGGGAATTGCGAAGACCTCCGGCCACTTCGTGAAGTAGTCCATCACGACCATGAAGTACTTGTTCCCGTCTTCAGTGGCCGGGAACGGTCCAGCAACGTCCACCGCAATTCGTTCCCATGGAGCGCCAACATTGTACAGCTGCATACGTCCCCTCGTACGTGTCGTAGGTCCTTTCACGGCCGCACATACTGTGCACTTACGACACCAATCCTCGACATCTTGCCGGCAATGAACCCAATAAAATCGTTTCCTGATTTTCGCCAGGGTTCGATTCATGCCCAGATGTCCTCCCGAGGATCCATCGTGCACGGACTCAAGCACTGCGCGCACCTTTGACCTAGGCACGACCAGCTGCATCAGTGTCTCCTGTCCACTTGGCGACTCCCACTTGCGGTACAGCAACCCGTTGTGCAGCACTAGACTTTCCCACTGAGCCCAGTAGCTTTTCGTGGTGGAACTCATTGCTGATACAACATTCCAGCCGGGCCTTGGAACATTCTGCGTCTTCCATTCCATTATCGGCGCCAAGTTGTTATCCTTGAGTTGCTCGTCTCTCGTCCTCTCGTTCGCCCATTCGTCACTAAGGTTGTTAGTCGTAATGACTTTGATGACAGAATCACCGATTTCACGCCTCGAGCAGTGTTTACAATCTTCAGGGCACGGCCTGCGTGACAGTGCGTCAGCGTTGCCATGCATCCGTCCTCGTCGATGTTCGATCGTGAAATCGAATTCTTGTAACTGCTCGATCCACCGAGCGACTTGTCCTTCAGGATCCTTGAATTGAAGTAACCATTTCAACGCCGCATGGTCTGTCCGTAGCTTGAACTTCCTTCCGATGAGATACTTGTTGAAGTGTCGTACTGTCTTCACTACGGCCAGAAGTTCGCGTCTGGTTACACAGTAGTTCCTTTCTGGTTTTGACAGAGCCTTGCTGAAATACGCTATCACAACTTCCTTGTCCCCCTTCCGTTGTGACAGCACACCTCCAATGGCGATGTTGCTTGCGTCTGTGTCCACCACAAACTCGCCGACTTGGTCCGGGTAGCCCAATACAGGTGTTTCACACAGCCGTTGTTTCAGTTCCTGGAACGACTTCTCACAGTCCTCAGTCCATTGAAACGAACGCTTGTCCTCCGTCAGCCGATGTAGGGGCTTGGCTACTCCCGCGAAGTCGTATACGAAGCGGCGGTAGTATGAGCACAGACCAAGAAACGCCCGAACATCTGTTTTGTTCCGCGGGGTGGGCCATTCTCGTACAGCTACTGTCTTGACAGGGTCGGTTTCTACGCCATCCTTTGTAATTACATGCCCGAGGTAATTCACACGTTTCTTGAAGAAGCTACACTTCTTGGCATGCAATTTCAGGTTCGCGAGCTTCAACTTGGCAAACACTCTTTCTAAATTCCCCAGGTGCTCGTTGAAGTCGCGTCCCATGATGATGACGTCATCCAGGTAGACTAGGCAAGCTTTTCCAACGAGATCCGCAAGCACAACTTCCATCAGCCTTTCGAACGTAGCGGGAGCATTGCATAACCCGAAAGGCATGACGTTGAACTGCCACAGTCCATTTCCGGTCGAGAAAGCAGTCTTTTCCTTGTCCTTGGGATCGATCTCTACTTGCCAGTATCCACTCTTCAAATCCAGTGTTGAGAACCACTGGTTCCCACTCAACTTGTCCAAGGTGTCGTCAATCCGGGGTAGAGGGTAGCTGTCCTTTCTGGTTACGTCGTTCAGTCGACGATAATCCACACAGAAGCGAGTGCTGCCATCCTTCTTCTTAACTAGCACAACCGGAGAACACCATGGGCTCAAAGAAGGTTCGATGACATTAGCCTTCTTCATGTCTTCCAGCATGCACTGTACTTCGGCTTCTCTTCCAACTGGGATTCGTCGAGCACGTTGACGTATAGGTAACTCGTTTCCTGTGTTGATGGTGTGTTTCACCAATGACGTCCTGCCGAGATGCCCATCTCTGTCACTAAAGATGTCAATGTAACGAGTGAGCATCTCCTTCGCTCGTTTGTACTCGGAGATTGACAAGTCCTTCTTCGAAATGTCGACGAGTTCCAAGGGGTTTGCACTGTTATTTTTCATCGCCGACAGCTTCCCCTGGGTGCAGCTCCGCATCCAATTCGCCTCGTCGCACTTCGCCACGACTTGATCCTTATTGAGAGTGACAGGAGCGCCATTGAAGTTGGTCACCCTTACTACAGCTCGTCCACTCTGGCTGTTTACTAAAGTTGGAGTGAGTAACCAGCCTTTATGTTTAGAACGTTCCAGGTGGTCGATGATAGAGCACCTCGTATTGGAGGGGTCCCCATTAGTTGGTAACTCCACATCGACAAGCGTCTCCGAATATGGGTTCAGTTTGACGTCCTTGGCACAGCGCACATAGCCAGCATAACCACCTTTCAAAAATACCTGTTCCTGGCCGCACTGCAGTACACCGTTGCGCAAGTCGATGCCAAACTGGAACCGCTTCATAAAGTCGAGTCCGAGAATGCAGTCGTCTATAATGTCGGCCACGATGACGGTGTGTGGGTACTCCCCGTCACCCACCTTGAGTGTCACCGGCAGCTCGTCGTATGCGGGTATTGGCTGACCGGTTGCCGTGAAGAGTTTCAGACAGGAAGATGAACGTCTGGTTCTTTTCGTAGATCGTCCCAACAACTGAGGTCTCACAACCGTACGCGTTGCTCCTGTGTCGATCGTCATCTCACATGGCGTCCCGTTGACCTCGCCGGCGATTACCAGACTGTTCCCGTCGAAAACTTGTCGGATGGTAACTTTTGGGGCTATGTCACGATCAGCCAGTACCTGCCCCGCGGCTCTGGCTGTTACTCGTTTCCCGGAAGCTCCGTAGTTACGGCACGGACATCAGCTCCGACGTCCCGTTTCGGCACTCGTTGATCCGTGCCTAGTCGTTTAAGCGCCGGGCAGCTTGCTTTAAGGTGCCCCAGCTTGTGGCAGTAGAAGCAGCGGGGTAAGTAGCTACGCCTCTCTGCTACAGGTGTCGTTGTTGGAGTAGCCTCCTCCGCCACTTGTCGCAATCGCTGAGAACGAGGCTCCTGTCTCACGGCTTCCACCTCTAGAGCATGGGCGAGTGCATCTTTCAGGGCGGTGTGGTGGCCCAGTCGAACTGCAGCTCTGACCTCCATGCTGCGGATGCCGTCGATGAATGCTTGAACGAGGTTCGCAGCAATGAACTCTTGTCCGGCAGATGGGTACGCCTTCCTCACGATCTTCTCGATCTCCAGAGCCCATTGTTGCAGATTCTCACCAGCATGTTGCGTCCTGTCCCTCAGCTGCGCTCGGTAGACGTGCTCCAGGTGTTTGTCGCCGTACCTGGAGTCCATTGCCTCGATCAGGTTCCCGTACGTGGTGCAGCTGTCTGGAGAGGCTTCCAAAACAGACAGTGCGCGGCCTCTTAAAGCCACTGTCAAGGCGGTCAGAGATTGCTCGTCTGTCCAGCCGTTGGCAGAGGCGACCGTTTGGAACTGCAATTTGTACGCTGTCCAGGACGTAGTCCCGTCGTACGGCGGCACCTTGACTCGGGGGCCAGAGACGACGGCGCCTCCAGAAACAGGAGCGGTCAGCTTCAGTTTCCTCACTTCATTCTGGAGCCTCTCGCATCGGCTGTCAAGTCGTGCCTCCAACTCTCCGTAGCGGTCGTTAAGTCTTGCATCCTGTTCTCCGCTCATCCTTGCCTGTATTTCCTTATGGAGATCCTTATAGTGCTGTTGGAGGTCTTCGATTCTCTCCTCGTGCATATCTGTAACCCTCTGTAGCTGCTTAATCTCCATAGTCACCTTTCCCAGTGATTCTGAAAGCAGCTCCTTTAGGCTAGCAGACTGCTCCTCTTGACGTCGGGCCTGCTCCTCCAATAGCTGCCGAGTCTGCTCCTCCTGACGCCTGGCCTGCTCCTCCTGACGCCTTGCCTGCTCCTCCTGACGCCTTGCCTGCTCCTCCTGACGCCTGGCCTGCTCCTCCAATAGCTGCCGAGTCTGCTCCTCCTGACGCCTGACCTCCTCCTCCTGTCGTCGGGCCTGCTGCTCCTGACGTCGGGCCTGCTCCTCCTGACGTCGGGTCTGCTCCTCCATCAGCCAAATCAGCATTCCCATGTCGGTTGCCTGGGGAGCACCCGCAGAACCCGCAGCACCCGAATCGACTCCAGCAGCAGCTCCAGCACCACCAGCAGCAGTCCCAGCAGCACCAGCAGCGGCTCCAGCAGCAGCTCCGGCACCACCAGCAGCTGTCCCAGCAGTCCCAGCAGCACCAGCAGCCGTCTCGTCCACCTCCTCTTCGTGATGTCCAGCAGTAGTTTGTCGTGTTTTGGGTCGCCGTGATGACGACGAGTCACGTGGTGTAATCGGCATTTTTTTTTAATCCCACACTCCTGACACCAATTTGTTACGAGCTAGGGTTCGAAGAGATTTAAAATACCGAATAAATAGACAAACTTTACTTTAACACCACAAGAATACAGTTAAATAAATAAAAACACTAGAATATCACTTAGTCGCACTAAATTCCACTTCACTGTTTCGCTTTTGTCGCTCTGATTCGCACTGTGTCTCGCACTGTCTTCTCCCGGCGACGATCCTCTGTTTATATTGCCCTCCGAACATTCGAGAAACGCCGAGACCGTTGTACAAAGCCGTAGACGCGTCTCGATGCGGCTTGGTGCCAAATACCTACACACAGACCGCGCCCGATTTTGGTACCTATGGCTAGGCACATACGGTCCATTTTCGTTTGTACTTGATTCTCTCTGGATGTTTCTAGAGACGTCTATCGACCTTGATGTGTTTAGGTATTTATTTGTGCGATTTAAGTACCTATTCGTTACAATATTGAAATACAATTCAATTTCAATAAAATTAAAATCAGGATTTCTGGATTAGGATTAAAATCTACGTCAAGGGTTACCCCTCAGAACGGCTATTAGTGGGTACTTTTCAACCTAAGACACATTCAATAATCAAGGAAAATTTCTGCTTTCAGCGCCCTATGGAATATTTGCAAGGAGCTGTGTTGCGATGGCCAAGGATTCCAAGAGTACTTTCCAGATCATTGATGATGAAGGGTGAGATACTTTTTTATCAATAACTAGGTAGCTTTTGCCCGCGGTTTCACTCGCGTGCAATGGAAGTGAAAAAAAAAGAAAAATTATTTCCGTGGCTATAGGTAGCTGTAATATATTTCAAGCTCCTCTACTGTCTTGTTTTATGGAATCAAATCAGTTCAGCCGTTTTTGGGATAAGAGTACCATCATCTATACAATCGCCGACCGCATATGATAGGTATGATGAATATAAAAGCGAAAGAGGTATGTCAGGATCGTAGCAAATAGCATTCGATTGTCTTTGCCTACCCCTCTTGGGATAAAAGGTGTGAGTGCTAACTAATACTCTATTTTCATTATTTTTTCAGTTGTCCAGTGGATCCATCCATATTCCCCGCGTTTACCCCAGACGGCAATGCATTGCAATCAGTGTATGAAGCGTTCAGATTTACAGAATCTTATGGTGTTATCTTCCAATGCAATGTCAAATATTGTCTGGGACCGTGTGAGCCTGTGAGTATTTTTAACCTAGGTATTCTTCTCAGTCGTAGTGCTCTTAACAGAGCAGCCGTGGTCAATCAAGGCGGTCCACAGCACGACGCACCTCACGCACCTTGTATTGACTCGCCATGGTTAACTTTCTTGGGAAGAATAGTGCAGTGGTTTCCCCTTGCCTTCTGCACCAGACATTTTGAGACTATTTAGGTCTTCAGGCTTCCAGCCAGTTGCCTAGCTAGGTGTATGGTTATACCGCCATTGTTCGGTCGCCAGAGCCTCGTTTGTTGTCTAGCAGAGGGTACCAAGCGTGCAGGTGAGGATGACATTTGGGGTCGGATAGATCTTATGCCGTTCTCCCCCTTACCTAGGTATATACTGATATTATAAAAAGAAATTGCGAGTTTGTTTCTGGATTTGAAAAAAATATACAGATGTTATGATACATTATTCCACGTACATAGGCCATGTTTCATTAAAGCGAAGCTGTAAATCTAGGTTTAGCTATATTAAAGCAAATATCGACGCGAAAAGATATTTTGAAACTGACATTATATTGTTAATTATACAGGTTGTTACCATTTTAGAAATTATTTGAAGGAATGTGAAATCTATTTCAGGCTGTCTGTGAATGGGGTCGTGAATCTCTCGAGTCCTGGGGCAGAAGAAAGCGTTCCTTGCCACACAACGAGACACAAACTGGCGAGGCGCAAAGTCAAGAAGAAGATATGAACATTTCACAAGAAATTTTGGTTCTCGATTTTGGTGATGAAAGACAGAGCACTGATTTCCTTCGTTCTGACAAGCCTGGAGGCACTGCTTCTGAGACTACATTTGGAGGTAATTGTTAAATTATTGTGTAATAATTAATAAATAAGCACCTACCTATATATTTTATAGCTACTTAATATATGTTTAGAATATTATAAACTGATTTATATGGCTGAAGTGAAAGGAAATGCTGGCAGAGGACGACCTAGGTGTACTTTTATTAAACATATAAAAAATGTATTGATCGAAGGCAATATTAAAAGTACACACAATCGCCGAGCATGTATGAATATAAAAGAAGCGAAAGAGGTATTCAGGATCGTAGCAAATGTCATTCGATTGTCTCTGCCTACCCCTCTTGGGATAATAGGCGTGATGATAGATAGATAAACTTGGTTTTCCGCTGGGTACCCTGGGACCGTAACACGTATTCAGGAGCTGTAGAAATAAAAAAAAATGGATATAAACTGTCAATCTGCAATAAACAAAAATATTCAGAGACCTTCCAAAACAATATGATTCAACAAATAATATGCCTACAATTTAAAGACATCGATCCTAGAAAACCTCCAATTAGAGTAGCTGGTTATAATTTAAAATTTCAGTAACAAAATTTATCTTTTCAGAAAAAACGGTGACAATAGTGGAACCATGCCCCAGCAAGTCATCTGTCTTGCTTCTCGGAGTAGCTTGTGCTCTGCTGGTGCTGCTTTACATCGCTACTATCTTCTGTTACTATATGCGCAAATGGCTGTCCCCGCCCAAACACATGCCATAAGTAAAATTGAAATTGAAAATTAATTAATTTAATTCACCACAAATTCTAACTTTGAATGTTTGTGATAAGTACACAATGAAGACTTTTATATTAATTCTATCTGAGAACACCACATTCAAACGATTTAACCACCGTGTTAATATCTATTTAGCATTTTGCAACTTAGTAACTTATTGCATTTAATAGCATTTACTTAGTTTATAGTATTTTTAAATGGCAATCTGTTAAATTTTTGCTTTTATTATTACTATTATTTTGATAATAAACATTACTTTGTAGGCTTCTTAGTCTGTACCGAAAAGATGATGCATTTATTAATATTAAGCAAATTAGATCCATTGACCAGTGTTTGAAAATGTGGTACTATATATGTAATAATAAATTATATTAAACTTAATTGATATTGATTGGAATGCTCCCAAAGAATTTTAAGTTCTATCTGAAATATTTTAGTGTGAATATTAAAGAATTTCTAATAAAATTCTTCTAGGGATCATTCTGAACTGCATTTAAAATCTAAGTATAACTTCTAAAAATAAGTTTAGTTTCTAATAATAGATAATATTATATTTTTATAATAATTAGTGATAAGTAGAACATACTTTTACATTATGGAGAATATCAACGGAGCCATGTCTTTAAAATCAAAATTTTGTAATTATTTTATCAAATAAAGAACTGATGAAATTTGTGTAAATAATTTTTAAAAACATTGTGTTTTTACTATGCAGTTGAATATTTTGATTTAGGCTAACTTATGGAACTTTCAGTTGGGTTTTGTAGAAATATAATAAAAGAAAGAAATACCTTGAAACAAATATTTTAATGAAAATAACTTCCTCATTGTCAATAAATTAAATAATCTAGTTTCTTATTTCTCTTAACCCAACTTGAGATTTTCACATTATTTATTTATTAGTTTGGAATTACTTATTTATTTCCCTAATATTATTAACAAATAAAGTTACAATTTGTACAAATTAATTTGTTTCTTATTTCTTCTAGCACTAAATGACTTCTAATATTTATATGAGTGATGATCATTAACCATCATTGACTAACAGTGATATGTGCCATCAAATCACTATAAACACTGCTTAATATATCTTTTTGGTCATTGATATCTAGCTCTTCACTCTCACATTGAAATACTTCTTGAAACTCTTTCAAGAAAATAGGCATAGTTTTTTCTACAGTAAAATCCTTTTTAGTCTCTTTTGATAGGGATGTTACACCTTTATCTACAATACCACAAGGTGTAATATGGTCAAACCATGACAAGTCAATGTTACAATTAAGGGCTATACCATGAGTAGTGATGTACCTTGATGAATGTATGCCAATTGCTGCTATTTTGTTATCCCCAACCCACACTCCTGTGTGCGGAGATCTTGTTGATTCAATATCTGAAAATTTTAAGCAATTTATTACTTAATTATCTATATTTTAGTAAAGAAAAAGATGATCTTACAAATCATGTGCATTTGTAAAATATTACAATTAATATTACACTGAAAGCTAGAAAGCTTACAGTACTTTCAGCAGAGTACTGTAAGTGAGTACCTAATTACTTATTTAATAATTAAAGATAGAATAGAAGGAATTTTCTATATTAAAATATCATGTAATTTGTACATTCAATATCTAAGATAAAAATGAATGGTTTATTACCTAATTTGCTGCATAGTCTTATAATAGTCTCTTCCAAATTATTGACATAATATTTCACGCTTGGCTTATAATGCTTCAAGTTAATAATAGGGTAAGCAACTAGTTGACCGGGTCCATGGAATGTTATTAATCCACCTCTATTTGTTTTATAAAATTCAGCACCAAGGTTTCTTAATTTTGCAATTTCTGAATAAGATGTGTCATCTCTAATACCTGCAATTTAAAAAATTTAAGATATAGAGGTAGGTACAATTTTTGTGAACTAAAATGAAAAGTGGTATTCTTAGTTGGTTCAGACTCATGTATGGAAATACTGTACCTATGAGAATAATTAAACACTTCCTTAATTAAAATAGTTGTTTAAAATATAAAGAGCTCTTCAGAGTCCCTTAACTGATCAAAGCAGAACATCTCTCTCTCTTCTAACTGAGATTTTATCTTCGCAGTGCAATTCATTCTTCTTGGTCATGCTCGTGGGGCAGGAGTAGAAGATAATATAACCTACATTTCTTTAAGTATCTTAGCCTATCATAATTGTGTTAAAAATAATTCATAAACATTTGGATAAGTAAATGATGATTTTGAAAATGATATAAGAATGAAATGAAATAATAGGTTATTATGAATAACCTATAAAAAATAGATCATAGCTTACCAACAGTGTATACTGGTTTATGCTCAACAAAAAGGAGGATATCACTATAATCTTTTTTTGCAGCAATTGCATCCAAGTGTTGTCTAGCTAAGCATTTCTGAATATTTAAAGCTGAATTAAAACTCATAAGTCCTAACCTCCAAACTTTAAGCATTTTGAGCTTTTAATGAAAATTTATACCTCTACCAATAACTGTGCTCCAACTTTATAACATTTAACAAATTATAATTTGGTTTGTATGCTCTTTTTTGTTATTTTGAAGATATTAAAAAGGTGCCTTACAAATTTAGTGAAGATTTTATTTTTGTTTGTTTACAAAATCCAATAACAAAATTAATGAAATGACAGATTGACGCAAACTAGCAAAGTGTCACTATGGTGCTTTTGTTTTTGTTATTTTTGCAAAATCTATGGGCAAATAAAAATTCTAGTCTGAACAGTGAGTTATAGGTACTAGAGAAGACGCTACCCATCACTCCTATGTTCCATTCAATTGCGGCGATTGCGCCGCACTTCACACAGTCGCTTGCTAGCTGTTGAGCAGTTATACGCTAGTAATTGTTTTTAATCGAAAAAATTTGAAAGTCATACAATATGCCGTGGTGTGTGTTGAAATATGAAACTAATAATTCAAGGAATACGGCGAAGCGTAAAGGAATAACTTTCCACCGTTAAGTAACTAGGTATAATCATTTTAAAATTAAATACGAACATAAAATTTATCAGACGCATGTTGTGTCATTCGACATAGACTAAAAACATTCAGAAGTGAAAATAGGTAGAATTGGTTGACGTTCCCGTATATAGCGGAAAATAATACAATATAGTTTCTACGCAGATATTATTCTTTGTGTAATGTGTTATCTACACTTCTACACTAATATTATAAAGAGAAAAGATTTTTCTATTTTTGTCTGTAATGATGAACTCAATACTACTGGACCAATTTTAAATGTTTTTCACCAGTAGAATGTATTATTATCGCTGAGTAACGGAGGCAATATTTTATACTAGCGGCTTGCCCCGACTTCGCCCGGGGTAACAATTGTATCCACTAGTAAGAAACTACTGGACCAATTTAAAAAAGTATTTCTCCAGTAGAATGCTATAATATCACTGAATAAAATAGATATCTTTTATATGATATATAATTGTTACCCCGGACGAAGTCGAGGCAAACTGCTAGTTTGTAATAAAATAGTTATTGAAATTTGTGGTGTTTTGTCTATTGAAGGTTTCCACGCCCTAGCCAAGAAACAAGAGAAAGATGGATAAAATTTGTCCAAAACAACCAATTATTACAAATTATTAAATACATAACAAAAGCAGAAAAGAACATTTTATCCAGTAAGAAGTATTTACATCTTTAGTTCATTCTTTTAATCAACCGAGCACTTTGAATCACCGAATACATTTGATACGGGCATACATTTGATATTAACAAATATACAACAATTCGCTTGAAACATGAAGCTAAAACTGATCAGAATATCAATTATTACTTATTAATAAGAGTGAAATTGTTTAAGGGCATGTAACTAAATCATAACAGTCACCATTTCACCACGCTCTCTTCTTATGAAAATATTGCTTATACTCAATATGCTGAAGAACTCAAGTTACAACAAAAACAACTAGCGGCTTACCTCGACTTTGCCGGGGTAACTATTATATACAATAGGAAATATAAAATATAGCCTATGGTATTCAGTATACATTATATGATAGGTTGAAACTGTATTAGGCTTAGTTATTATATTAGTTACCTTTTTTAATGAGTCGTTCTTAGTCTGTAAGTTTCCTTAAATACAATAAATAGCGTTCTACAGGTGAAAGAACTTTTAGAATCGGTCCAGTAGTTTTTTACTTGGGGATATAAATGTTACCCCGGGCGAAGTCGGGACAAGCCGCTAGGTATTATAAAATTAAACTTATGTTACTCAATATATATAATATATATTTAGAAATATTTTTTTAAATCAGTCCAGTAGTTTTGATTTTATTCATTACAAACAAAAATATAAATCTTGTACAAATGAGCTTGTTAGGTTTGTCCTTTCTGTAAGCGTAGTTAGTCTATATTAAGCATGTTGTTGTAGTACGTTGAACGAAATGCGTAAGCGCCATGAAATTCACGGCGCTTTCGACCTTTTGGTCGCGAGAAAACTACATCCTAGAAGCGATCTAGCGCTGTGTGTTTATACCGTTTGGTTACTCGACTAGCGACTAACAAGCGCTTCAGCGAACTTAAGTTTTATTTTTTATAGAAATGAAGCATGCCTTTTGTCTATTATAGCTCCTCTAGTACCTATATCTCAATGAGTCTGAATAAAAAAATTTAGATATATTTAATAAACTGAAATCAGAATCATGGTAAATTATTATGAAATAGTAAATAAGATTTCAAGCGACATCTGTTGTATAACATTTAAACCACAATAAAAACGTTTGATATCGCTACTCGACACTAGGTGGCGCTGTGTACAACAAATTATTATCATACAAAACTGCTACCGAAAATCTAAAACGCGGTATCTATACTTTAGGTATTTTTATGTGATAGGAATGTTTCAGCCCGTTTGGTTCAGTTTCCAACAGCACCTTGTTCGTAGGGCGGTGTTTTGTACGTTACGTAAACAGCTGAGCTGTTACTCGGTTTAACTAATTTAAATTAAAACAGTAACATAATATTAAAGTTAGTTCGTCTATTGTGTTTGAATGATATCAGTGCATTTGTGATTTGGTTAATATATGGTAGGAATAAGTATTTTGATCCTTGTACATTAATAAATGTCAAGTTAAGTCCAGTGGGCTCAGATGAAATATAACTCTTATGTTACTTCTGCCGGTGTTTGTTGTGAGTACGAGTCATGTGGTCTTCATTCAAGCAATGACAACGGGGGTAAATAATTTTATTTATCACGCACTTTATTTGAAATCAAATATTTTAGAAACAATATCTAACAAGATACTGTACCTACCTACAAATTTGATATTGATAACTCGTTAAATGTGGAAATTATTGCTAGTGTCTCCTAGATGGATGCCGTTGTGAAGTAAAATTATACCTACCTTCCTACCTACTTACAAGATTATGATGCATGACCGAAATGAAGAGTTTGGAGCATAGTAGCTAGGTAGGTATTCCAATATTTTGCCAAAGCATAAAAATAAAGAAGAGGACAATACTGGCCACTTGGGTATAGCCTCCCAAATATCATCGGCTGAATGATATTGATATGATGAAATTTAATTAATAATTTCATCTACGACAATAATCGTCAGATGAAAACACGTTGACTACAGCCAGACTGTTACTATAAACAAAAGTTTAAATATAACCGGTCAAAGTCCCACCCACCTGAATATTGTAGCACACTCCTTTTCCGTAAACCACCAAATAGAGGCTAAAATAAACTTAGTAGTAAATTTTGTGAAGCAGGAAGGACCTGGCGTGATTTTATTTATAGACTTACCGACAGACAACCGGTTATGGGGTGGATCCAATATCTTGCTGACAGATGTTTAGTATTTAGTGTTTTGCGATTAAATTGGTAGGTAGGGTAGGTAAACATTGTTTCGCAAACTTCAAATCGTATGCCTTTGTCTCTCTTCTTCTTCTTTTTATTTTATTATGGCTCCATCAGTGCTTCCGATGATTTGCCAATGTCAATAGTTGTCACTGATCAATGGGTGGCAATTATATTTTTCGCTTCCTTCTATATTTATTCCATCAATGTAGAGTATGATCGGTAACAAGGGTTCTTCCAGTGGCAGTATCTGATCAATTTATACAGGAATAATCGGCAATGCCTTTGTTTCATTCGATTCCCAAATATTGGTCAAAAGTTTAGCATATTTTATGAGTACCTATAAATCAAGACAACTGCCTAGTTACCTAGTTTTTGCGTGAAAAGGTTACAGACGCGGCGGGGGACTTTGTTTTATAATGTGATGATAGTGATGATGACTGATAAAGTATAAATGAAGAAAATCCATACCTATTAAAATATTAAGTATTCCTGTATTATTACAAAACCAAACTGACTAATTAGGTGATAAATCAATTTGAAATAAAACACTTTTTATTTGTGCTGTTAAATATCTCAAAAGTTATTTTTTATTACCTAGTATAATTTTAGGATCACATGATCTATCAATCTATCATGATAATTTTCAAAGCTATTTTTCATAATATTATAACCTAAAGTCTAAAAACCGAAGAGTTTAGCCATTGACATATTACACCGGTCTACAACATTTTTGCGCACGGGTTATACATACCTAATTTTTTTTCCTTTTATACCTAGAAATAAGAAAAATAACAAAAAATAGTTCTGAATTTGTTTTTATGTGTGAAAAACGGAAAATTCAAATAAATGAAAATACATAAAAAATGGACATAGAGATGATTTATTAAAAGATACCAAACATCCATTTATGATTCATTCTTACAATAGAAGTTTTAAAATAAAGTCCAAACGTTTAAAAATGAACAGTTTTACTTTTCCTTTCATGTTCAGTAGAAGTTTCTCTTATTAACCCCCAAATATAGTCCCCCATCATGCTTTCGGTATACTGGCCTTGGTAACGTCTCTCAAATTCCATTATATCTTGATGGAAGCGTTCCCCTTGCTCTTCCGAATAAGCTCCCATATTATTTTTAAATTTATCCAAATGAGAATGTAACATGTGCATCTTTAGAGACATTCTACATCCGATGATGGAAAAATTTGTAATCATGTCAGTGATCAGCTCGTCATAATTTTCAGCTCTATGGTTTCCAAGAAAACCATGAACTACTGCCTTAAAACTGTTCCAGGCTTTTTTCTCCTCATTGCTAAGTAAGTCCGGGAAAATATCACAATCCATGATTTTTTTTATTTGAGGGCCCACAAAGATTCCAGCTTTAATTTTCGCCTCTGAAAGCTTTGGAAAAAAACTCTTCAAATATTTGAAAGCTTCGGACTCATGATTAAGAGAGAGAGAAAAAAACAAAACACGGTATTCCTGTGTAATATGCAAACACATACTACCGTACACAACGAGCGACGCAAGAAACACTGCCCCCACCCTCTAACCTCTCTTCGACAACGATAGGGCGCAAAGACCGACATTAATCAGGCGTGAAAATCAAAAATGCTATAACTTCTTAAAAAGCAAATATTTTCGTTCTGTAATCGCAATTTTTTATATAGATTTGCTTATATAATCAAAATATATTAGGTAAAACCCATGCGCAAAAAAAAATTTTTTTTTGTTGACCGGTGTTATTATTAAAATTTGCGATAAAAATAAATACCTACACCCTCTTATTAGTTAGCTGATGGAAAGTAACCAAAAAAAATATGTCTAGCTAGTACAGTATCGATTATAGTCCTTAATAGGTTATTGAACTTTAAAACAATGACGCAATTATCGATTAAAGGGGTAGCTGCGCACGCGATCTCGGAAAAGTAGTTACATTGTCACAAAGTTTTTATCTCCTTCGCCCTAATGAAGTTTTATATGGGTGGAAAAGAGAGTGTAACATGCGTTTAGATACTTACCTTATATGAAAGGCAGGGGGTAGAGTACAGGAAATAATGACCAATTGAAGGATTTAGTCTACAAATATCCTCACACCTGTGTACTAGTAGGGTTTCACGCAATAATGTTGATAGCATTGAATTTGCAGCTAAACTATACCGATTCAGCATATTCTTAACTCTTAAACCCACCATAGACTCGGCGGATATCTCACCGAAAATTTACAAAATTACAAAACTTCCTAAATGTCGATAAATAGTTCCAAGACGGCCATTTGCAAAAGTTTTATGACGACATTATTCTGAAATCTCCATCAATAACTTTTCTCGTAAAGACATTTTGTGTTTGAAGATAGGCACTTGTTGGGAAAGTCTAGATTTTTAGTAAGCTTGAACACTGCGATAACACTTGGTTTCTTAGAAAACTTTTCGCTGGAGTTCAAATAGAAGGGAAAAGTTTTTATATAGTAGGTACTGAGATTGTGATTGTCATTACTCATTAGTGAAAGTTTGTTGAATATTGGTGAAAATTTTTGGAGTTCATGAAAAATATTTTATTAATTTCTTTAAAATTCAATGAGTGATATAAACTCTAGATTTAGTGCTGAAAAACCTGAGTTACCGATGGAATATGATTTAAATACGGATGACTAAAAAATTTTATTGAGATGTCGTGTTCTCTGTCTACTGTTTAACAAAGGCATATAATATAATTTTACCAAATTAATCTATTTGTACTACATTTTCTAAAATACTTAGTTATTATTTTTATAATTTCTGTAAAATTAGCGCCATGCCAGCGTTTCAGGTTTCAGCCTGAAATTCGTAGTTGCTATGGCGACGGCGCAGTAGGCTTGCAGCTCCGTGACGCGAATGTCAAGGCATGCGATCGATGCTACAGCTTGCTTTTTCAGATTTAGTCGAGATAACACTTTGATGGCCAATTTTATTTTCAATACAAAAATGTCGATTTGGAACTTTTGAAAATAGCTTTGATATTTTTTATTTGAAATCTTTTACATTATTATTAGTTATGGTATGATAGTTTCGATTGTGGTTTGGATATTCGTAATCAAAGAATAATTAATTAACAACTGAACAAAATAATTTTGATGATATTTTAGACAAAATTGGACTCTTGGCTTTTAATTTTGTACAAGGCCTAGTTTTCTTTTTTTTTTACTTTTCATAGTATATCATACTATGTATATTTTGCATTATTGTATGAGAACCTTGGTAAAAGAAATAGAACGTATATTCGTTCCTGTGAAATTGCAAATAAATAAAATTCTGAATATGAAGCAACAGAGTAGTGTTCATATTTTCACTTACAAGAGGCATACCAAATGAGCACGGTACAAGCGTATCCATTACCATTATGGCTAGAGCTTCAAGTTGTGCATCCACTAGATAAAATCGCAGTTTCACTGCGAACTGTCTGCACCGATAAACGAGATAGCTTCTCCTGGAAAAACACTTTTCAACAGTAAGAAACTTTTAGCTTGATAACTTTCTTTAAATAATTTTAGTGTTGTTTTCAAATAGACACTGGACAATGGGCTTAGTCTCTCCGATGAAAAACGGTAACCCTTATAGGACCACTCTTGTGTCTGTCTGTCCGTCTGTCACAACTTATTTTCTCCGAATCTACTGGACGTAAAAAGTTGAAACTTGGTACATATATTATATAGTTTGATGACCCAATCACGGACGTGTAGCGTAAATAATCGAATTTCGACTTTGGGGGGTAAATTAAAGGGCTCGTTATAAAGGTGCCCACTCATTCGTCCAATCGCCGGCGCGCCGCCATACGGTCCACCGAAATCTACCACAGACTCGTCCAATTCTTATCATACGGCCCACCATCCGTTTTCAAATCGTTGTATTGTGGTTGATTTCGATGACCGGAACGATCTGTCACATTGGATGTCCACACGCCTTTGTTTAATCGAATCTTGTGTGTCTGTGTGGGTGAGTGAATTGCATGTGATCTAGATCGTATGATTTGCATTGCTAATGTGTAGCCTGTCTTCAATCTCGATCATACGGCGGCCGGACAGAATATTTTCTGTGAGATAACGGACCAGTGCGTGGGCTACTTAAGGAATACAAATACTATTTTTTTTTAATTTTGAAATGCATAATTTAAATTATATTAAAGAAAATATACAAAAATTTACGGCTCATCACCCCTTATCTCCGAAACTAATGAGCCTAAAATTTTGAAAACCTAAACGAAAATCTTGTCTTAAAGTTCTGACCGAAAAAATGGTACGGAACCCTCAGCGCGCGAGTCGTACTCCCAACTTTAAATTATTTTATATTCAAAATCACAATACGTTTTTTGATAAAATATTTAGTTCAAATTGGGATTCGAATCCGTTCATTTGTATTCGTCGGATCACCTAAGATTACGTTTAACTCGTCGTCAAAATGGTAGACCGTATTAAAATCTCATTTTATATTTTTTTTCTGGAACTTACTTCTCATCTTTGATAAATTTTCAGAGTATTTTTCAAATGCTTATATTTTGATAACAACTGAATTAACGTTCCATGTTTTTGTTAAAATGTCAACCGGTGTTAAACGGTGCTATAAAATTTTTATTGTTTGGAGCAGACGTAGGGCGGTTCAAGATACTGAAAAGTCACCTACCTGCTTACTTTCTTTTTGTTTCATTTTCCTTGAGAACAACTCTGATTCCACGTTCTTCTAGTTGCGAGTTATATTAATAATTTACTTCTCTTTGCCATTTCATTTCGTCTTCTTCTTATTAAATGTATTAATAATTCTAATGAAAATTTAACAACATAGAACGAAATAGATTTTTCGGCACATGAGTGCATAATTCACCAGATGAATTGTCGTCTATAGATGAATTAAGTCTACTGAACTTTTGCACAGTGTTTCAGTTCCTCGCTAATTTAAGTCCATTATTGACCTAAAAACCGTCATGGCGTATTTTATGGCGTTATCGTCATGACGTTCATAATCTAGGCGCCTATCAGACAACTAGGTACTTGTACATTGTCAAATCGCAAACTTCGCGTGTCTTCAAGATTGCGTGCAGACTGGAGTGGTAGCGATATGACTCTCTGAATGCAGCTTGTTACTTTGCAATGATACCTTGGTGAAATAAATAATACGATTTTCTTAAATGGTTAGATTTATTTATTGCTGTTCTATCTGACAAACCACACTTAGAGGCTTTTCCATCTAAATATATCTCAACATAACTGGCCACTCGTTAGGTATAGCCTCACAAATACCATCGGCTAAAAGAAGGAGACATAGTCTTCCGTTGGGTACCCTGGGACCAATAACACGGATTCGGGAGTCGTAAGGCAACCGTGAAGAATAAAACATTCTATCAAACTTAACAAAAGTGTGGGTCAAATCTTGCAACTTAATATTAAACGAGTTCCATCTAACCTATTATAATAAGTTATAATTTTGCGCGCACTTTTAGTAGGTACTGTTGGCAATACAATCTATTTAGTATACGCAAAAATATATTGTGGTAGTAAAAATTAAGTTGCAGCAAGTAGTTGCCGAAGTGTGTATTTTTTATTTATTTTTACTTAAAAACGTGTCTGCGAATTAAAAATACCCAAAGACGTTAATTTATGGGGTTCAAGATGTTAGTACGGAAATTCCACCCCCAATGTTTATGTCCCCGCTTTATTAAGTGGGTCTCGGAGAGATAACTAATTAAGTCATAAAAAACGGCATTTTCTGGAACAAAGTGTTATTTTGTGAGACAGAAGGCTTCGAAACGCAGGGAGTGAGTTATCGCAGCAGTATTCCCCGACTTTAATATTCATGACTTTATGGTTTGAAGGAAGTTTCTAGAAAACTTTGTACTGCCATCTGGCTTTCGCTGAATAATTTGTGCTTACTGCTGAAAGCTGTCAAAGGGTACAACTCGTTTTATCCATAATTCCTTAAATAATATTTGATCTCGTTTACTGGAATTAATTTTAATACCTACTTAAGTTATGAAAACAGCGTTTATTATACTAACTGCTACGTTCGAGTTTGCAATATCTTCGCACTTTTAATATCTTTCGGCGCAGCCAGAAATAGTGACACATATTAAAATTGCAAACATTATATAAAAGCACACCAATCGCCGAGCACGTATGAAAGGTATGATGAATATATAAAGAGGGGATAGAGGTATGTTAGGTAGTAGTAAATGTCATTTCGTTGTCTCTGCCTACCCCCTCGTGGGATAAAAGCCGTGCTGATAGGTAGGCAATTATGAACTGTTGGTCAACGTTATGATGAATGAAATACAAACATTGTTTTTGTATACGTTTCGCTTCAGATTTCGCGGTGTCTGCACATTTCTCTATATCTAATATTTCAGGTAGAATCTTAGAGTCCATCATCATGTCTTCGACGTCTCCACATTTCCTTATTAATATTCATCCATCATGCATTCCAAATCATCATAAGGATAAGTTTCTATGCCTGCCAACACTCGGCAATAGCTTATAGCTATCTCTCTAGTATTCTATACATATAAATATAGGCGATAAGTGCGTACCAACCCTGAGTCGGTTTTATATGCCCTTTGCAGCATAAGAAGTGGATTCTTGTCAATTAGTACCTACCTAATATTACTAGATTTTATTTTAATAAAAAAAAATGTTTCCAGATGTGGTCGCCGAAGTCGGGCGCGCCACGGTGAGATGATTGCAGCGGGATCGACCCGCTACAGCTACGATGAGACCATACGAGTAAGTAGAGTCACCGTCTATGAAATATGACCATCGCGACAGCTTTTGTTTTCGTGTTAACTCAAACGAAGGCCAAAAACGACGTGTCCCCAATGGCCAAGGAATGTCCGGCCCGAGAATGTTCAACTATACAATGTCCGGACAAATTCGTGTACTGTCTTTGCCCGACCCAGCAATGCTAGGCATTCTAGTGTTGGACATTCTCGGTCAAGTCAAAACGAAAACGAAAGATGTTCCAGTCCTAAGTATTTCTATTTTTATAAATAGATTCATCAGGATTTTGATAATTCCGCCAATGTCAAGTATTATAGACGTCACAGTAACAATATGCCGATTAATCGGTAGCTAAGATGTTCCCCGACCGTGATATGCCCCCATCGAGCGCGGACGGGATTAAACTGAATTCCCCATCATGTCACGACGAGACGCGTGCGTTGGTCGCCATGATATGACGTAGAATCCCAGTCCTAAGTATGCTAAACCCTCTGATTTTAGTTTACGTATCGGCAATTGGTCATATTTCACTATAGGTGTGAGTACATAATATTACTATACTTATTATAGACCTATAAGATATGGATGCATATTAATTAACACTTTTTTCACGGGTTGCCTTACAGCTCCCGAAAACGTGTTATCGGTTCCAGGGTTCCCTCATATAACTAAGCTTTCTCCACGAATCTCGATATTGCTCTTAATTTAACTTTCACCTTACACTGTCACAAAATGTAAAACTTTCGCGCTTTCAGCACTTTCACTTCGAATGTAGTTTTCAGCAGCCCGCAGACTTACAAATGTACCAAACTATTCAACATTAGACATAATGTACACAAAGCTATTTAGAGCTCTGTCCACTAAGCAATAAAGTGCACTTTCACGGTTATATACTGAAATTGCTTGAACTGCAGGAGTTTCGTATGGTCTGTAAAAGAGGATTATGGATTCAAGTATTAAGGATTTTAGACTTTATTAATCTATTATTAGAGTATATTTTTAGTTGTAGATGTGAAGTAGTAAAGTTTTCCAAGCGACTATAACGACACATTAGCCGAGTTACCTTTATTAATGCGGTACAGGGTAACGCGCTCAGCCAGGACTCAGTCATGTCTTTTCACAATATGTTATGTTCGGGTCAACGGTGAACTGCCTCTCCACTTAACCACCTATTAGAGCCCTTTATTGTAACATATCCAGTTATGAAACTTGGGGGTAAATGATGCTGCTAATGGACTGGCAAACCTATTCTTAGTGGGAATACTTGGTTTGTCTTCAAATGATCTTTGTTTTCCCAAAAAAATTATCTGTCTATCTATCATCACGTCTTTTATCCTAAGAGGGGTAGGGAGAGACAATCGCATGCCATTTGCTACGATCCTGACATACCTCTTTCGCTTATTTTATATTCATCCTACCTTTCATACATGCACGGCGATTAGGTGTACTTTTAATATTGCCATCGATCAATAAATTTTTTTCAATAAAAGTAGGTACGACCTATCGTTTTCTGCCAGCATTTACTTTCACTTCAGCCATATAAACCTTTTTAGTTAATCTTTCATCCTTCATTCTCTCAGCGTGTCCAAACTAGCGTAAACTACTTTTCTTAATTTAGTAGTACAACATCATCAGTCACTCCACATTCTTCTCTAATTACATCGTTCCGGATGCGGTCAATACTTTAAAATAAAATATTGTATCCTAACTAAAATTATTGTTTAATAATTATGTAGCTATAATAATATAGTGTTCTTTTGTTTGGTTCTTTCTTTGTCTTACTTTAACGCTAAAAGAGCGCAACGGATTGACATGATTTTTTGCACAGAGATAGCCGGAAATTCTGCGTAATAAATCCACGGGCAATACTGGGGCGGAACGCTAGTAGCACTATATTTGTAGACGGGAGGTTAATATCTACAATAGAAAATATAATTATTGTATTATTCACGAAAGCACCAAAACAAAATCGAGTTTAGTACCGGCTGCTGTTAAATATCCGAACGTCTTTAATTCACAAAGACGGAGCCAGAAACCTTATCTCGGAAGGAGGGTAGAACCTTTATTTCAGCGAGATACAATATCCCCCGGGGCGTACGACCATTTATCACGCCTCTCTACGACCCACATTGGGGCAGATGCCGTCTTATATTGGACTACTTTTACCCAGATATTCCAAATTGTCCCATTATCATTCTCCACTCATAACGCGTGTAAAACGTAAATCCTGGTTCGGATTTAAGTAATGCGTTTTTATTGTCTGAGGTTAATATCACGTTGGATGAGAATATTATTTTATCTGGGTGAATATTTCTTTTGTGACAGCGATTAGTTACTTAGGATGAATATTGATTTGATTTTTTGGAATGTCATGTACTTACAGCGCTTGTATATTTTCCATAGCTTTTATAGGTAGGTATAGAATTTTATTGCCAGCATCAGTCCCAGAAGATAAGAATGCAATATTTTTACCATTTTGAAAGTTGACTTTACCTCGTCGCCATCTTATCTCAGAAAATGTACTTACTGGAAAAATTCAAAGATCTGTACAAAAATAGCATTTGAAAGCGACTCGCACTTAACCGGTTTTTTATTTTCTTACAGTATTTTTAAGAAAACTAAAATAAATCCATCGTGTAATATGTTACAAGCAATATCTTTTGAATTTTTAGTAATATAGTCAATTTTGAAAGTTGACTTTACCTCGTCGCCATCTTACAAGTTACTGGAAAAAATTAAAGCTCTGTAGGTACAGAAATAGCATTTAAAAGCGACTCTCACTTAACCGGTTTTTTTTATTTTCGTACAGCATTTTCAAGAAAACTAAAATAGATCCATCGTGTAATGGACAAACAAGCAATAAGTAGTATATTGGTGGGTTAAGTCAATAAATATCCATTTGGTTATCTTTACGACCGGAAATCGAGTTGGCGAATTTGATTAGCGTATACAACTAGCCCACGAAAGGGTTGGGCGACGTAGTTCGCGTTAAGAAAGAGTCTGGCTGAAAATCGAATTTTCCACTCTGCGACCAAGCGTAGTAATCCTTTGTTGGGTTTTGACGCTTTTAAGGTTAACGTGACATGCGGTATGAAAGGGATATTAGGCGGGTACTAGAATTTTAGGGACTTTTTATGTGTTGTACGAATATTGTGAAGTAAACAAACATGTTACGGACTGGCGCACAGTTTGATACATTTCATACGATAGCGTGATATTGACATCTTCTTTTTTTTGTTACAACCATTTTTAAAGGATCATACTTTATAACATGGAAAAAAATTCAGGACCATGCTCGCGTCCTTATTTTGAGTTTAGGTAAATGGAAACTTTAGACTTGTCACTGTCACATTTTGGTTGTTTAACAACCAAGTGGATCACAATGTGAATATATTAAATAAGAAATAAGGTCGTGGTCGATGCCCGGTTCTCTAATTGGGTATTCCTCTGATCGCCGCTTTTGTACCTTCCCTCATCAAGCGAGCTGGTGGCTGGCTTCTGTTCTGAATGCCACTCGTGCAGGGACAGGCTAGTCATAGTTTGTTGTCCGTAGATGCATCTTGATGTAGGTAGATATGTCTATAACTATGACTTCTGCCGCGAGATCCAGTTAACAAAATAAAGGTTATATCACTGCCGGCTGAAAGTGAATCTTCTTTGATTTATGAAAAAAAATAAAATTTAGCTTTGAATATCATAGGCAGACCACACTCGCGTCTTTATTTTGAGCAAGGACCACACATAAAAAAGTACTAAATAAAGGTACAAAATAAAAAATTTAAGTAAATCACCCTGAAGACTCGTTATAAAATTATTTTGTTACAAAAATTAGAAAGATTAGCACTCCCAAAATGTAATCCGAATTCAAATTTTCCGAAAGATAAAGCTACCAAAGTTACGGAACAGGTTTACGAGCCCCGAGAGCATCTACGGTACCTACTATATATAGGTACTTTTAGTGAACAATCGTTACAATTTTATTTAGCAAAGTAATTTTGTACGTATACTTTTAAATAATCTTTTGTGGTTGACTGTACATAAAATGAAGTTTCTGGCACGTTTCGAGAACGTGTTTTAGTACACACGTCGAAGATCCACAGCCTCCGCGTTTACTCCCTTTCTAAGCCATTTTGTTGAAATATAACGTTACTAACTATTACATTTTCCTCAAATATTCGCTGTTGAAACATGTGCAGTTGAAAGGTATTTATTATAGTCGAGAAATAATCAAGAAAAATAAATAATTGCAGCCATAGTAGTAGAGTTTAGGTACAGGTAGTTGACCCATTTTACTATTATTAGCTTTCCGTCCCGCCTTCGCCCGTAGAAACTTTTGAAATGTTACACAAGAATTTAATCGGAAAAAATTCCGGGATGAAAAGTAGCCTATGTCACTTTCCAGCCCTAATTAGAAACAGGAGATAGTAGGCATATAGGCGCGGCGTTCGCCTAGAAATTCTGAACATCTAAAACATTTCTGTTCAGTTTCGTAGACAAGATACATACCGTGTAGGTGCATAGTATATGTTTATTTACTTAGTTTAAAATATGCAGACATTGTAAGTGGGTAGGTTAGGTATATTTTAAATGTCATTGTTCACAAAAGGAGAATAATAATAATAACACAGAGGAACTATGTACATATACATAAGTAATAGGTACATAACTGGTAAGTAAATATTCAGATTAATTATTCTGCACAAGACAACCCTAAACCCATGAATCCATTCGTCCAATCACCGGCTCTCCGCCGTACGGGCCACCGAAACTGACCACAGACCAATTCTTGTAACAAACGGTCCGCCTAGACCGTACGGCGGCCGGAATGGGAAATTTCCGGTGCGATGCCGGACCAATGTGTGGACTTTACGCGCGTCAGAAGAGATAGAGTTACGCGATAGAAAGAGAGGCGCCTTGTAGGTGAATATAATTTAGGTAAACAGCGCTGTGCGAGTTGAATTGCGCTTTATTGCATCGCATCAAGAGTCGCTATTTCTTAAATGTATTTGCGGTGATACCTTTCTCTACCTAAAGTATTCTTTGGCTCTGGGTAAAATTGCTCCTTGTTTTTTTATTTCTGGGTATCATTTACATACGGTTGCAGCCTTGTCTCTTCACCAATAATACAATGAGAATATATTTTTGTAAAATCTTTAATTACTAAAAAAGGAAAGGTAGGTACTAATGTTCATATTGTCTTACAATAAATAAATTAATAAATCAAATATTTTTTTATTAAACATATAAAAAATTATTGATTGAAGGCAATGTTAAAAATACACACAATCGCCGAGCATATATGAAAGGTATAATGAATATAAAAGAAGCGTAAGAGGTATGTCTGAATCGTAGCAAATGGCATTCGATTGTCTAGTTAAATAGATAAATTAACCTTTTAAATGTTTCTTTACAATCGGGTCAAGGGAAAACTTGTAGTCTAAATTGAAATAAAGACTCGCTAAGTTATAAAGATATTTGATTTGATAGATAATAAAATGATTGAATCTTTTATTATCATCTTATTGGTTTCGATTGTGGAGTGCAACATTGTTACATTACTGCTAGCTATAAAATACTAATTTATTTATGATATTACAATTATTGTTGAATACTGCCTTCACCCGTAGAAGTTTTAGTTATGTTACAAAGAATTAATCCCATAGGATTTTTGGGATAAAATATAGCCTATGTCACTCTCAGACCCTGGCATTCGATTGTCTAGTTAAATAGATAAATTAACCTTTTAAATGTTTCTTTACAATCGGGTCAAGGGAAAACTTGTAGTCTAAATTGAAATAAAGACTCGCTAAGTTATAAAGATATTTGATTTGATAGATAATAAAATGATTGAATCTTTTATTATCATCTTATTGGTTTCGATTGTGGAGTGCAACATTGTTACATTACTGCTAGCTATAAAATACTAATTTATTTATGATATTACAATTATTGTTGAATACTGCCTTCACCCGTAGAAGTTTTAGTTATGTTACAAAGAATTAATCCCATAGGATTTTTGGGATAAAATATAGCCTATGTCACTCTCAGACCCTCAAGAGATCTCTTTGCAAAGAACAACGTCGATCCTTTGCTCTATATTGACACGAAAGAAGGACAAATAAACAAACAAACTCACTTTCGCAGTTGGGTTTGGATTTGCTTCTGAAATTGGTTAATTATCTATCATTATTCCCGTTCATTCATATGAAAAAAAAAATCAAGGGTTGTAAGTTTTTGAGTCTACCTAATGAACGGTTATCGCCGTTAAGGTATTTTGAGCTGGAACATAGCATCTCAGTACAACCTTGGTTTTGTTGTATGATGCTGTCGGTCTCATTTAACGAGTTGTCTATATTATAGGTGGCAACTCTATCGCTACGCTTAATGGACCTAGATTTAAGTAGGGCGAAAGTGTAACTTTTTAATAGCACATATCTTTAAAGAAATTATGAATATTAAAGAAGCGAAAGAGGTATGCCAGGAACGTAGCAAATGGCATTCGATTGTCTCTGCCTGGTCCTCTTGGGATAAAAGTCGTGATGATAGATAGATCCTTGGAGAAATGAATAAAAGAAAAAGACAGAAAAAATAGCAGCATTTTTCACAAGAGGTTCGAACCAGGGTCCTCCTTTTCCAAAACCAACTCTCTACCAATTGCGCTAGAGATGCTTTCATTCAAAACTTTGCTCTTTATAATAAATATTAGCTCTGTATATGAACACAGTTTATAGATTCATTGGCTGTAATTACTGCAGAGAGGTTAATCGTGGTCTCCCTTCCCCACCCGCATATTAGCAAAATCTACCAAATGAGTTCTAAAAGTGATTATCAGAGATTAGTTATGGCTCGGTTGACTTAACTCGGCATCTGGCCCTGATAATAAGCATTACAGCAAGAGAAGTAACTTATACCTTTACAAACAAATGAGACACACAACGGTAACAAAGATGCTATTTGAGCTCAAAAGGCTCCGTGCGGGAAGCCTGTAAGCAAGTTTAATTTCAAGCAAGGTGCCAAATTAACTCGCACGGGTAGTATACTAGTAAATAACAACTATCAAGACCATACTTATATCAAGTTGAGTTAATTTACGATTAGTAAACATAATAGCAAATACATAAAAATGGTGTTATTTAACTAATCTCTGATTAAAGAACCGCGCGTCGCCGTCCGGTCCACCGAAATCGACCACAAACTCATTCAATTTTTGTACGACCGGTCCCCTGTCCGTTTTCAAATCATCGTGCCTGTGGTTCATTTCGATGCCGGACAGATCCCGGACTGCTGTTCATACACCCACACACACACATTAATTACAAAGATATTGTGACTGATATCACCGGTCGGACGGATCGAAAATTTTCGGTGAGATATCGTCCGAGTCTGTGGTTGTGGGTTTAAATATAATTTCAGAAATTGGGCGTTTGAGAGAAAAGTTATTTAGACAAAATCAAAGATCGCTTTCAAAACTCTGTTAGTAGATTTTGCTTATATGCTCCCCGCCCAGCAAACCAATGTGTCGCGCCGCCCTAAATCACCAAACAAAACTGACCGCGTCCATACGTAGCTACATTTTCGTTGCCAAGTAATTAAAAATTGTGATAGTACATGCTATTGTTTTTCCAAATAGGCTCGTAAGTTCTCTCGATTGGCATAACATGAACTTTCTGTCTACCTAGTATTTTCAAATCAGATTAAAATTCATGATTTTCTCGAAAGATTAAAAATCAGTCAGCTAACTACGAAGTATCGTGCAAATTGCAGACATCTTAAATTTTATATATAAATAAATATATTTGTTAACCTGGAATTGAACCCAGAACTAGCAGGAGGGTAACTTTTGACGTAAATTTCAATCCTAATCCTATTGAAAATTAATTGTATTTGAATAAGTTGTCTCCCTTGACATTAAATAAAATTGTCTCTGTTGTCGTTATCGCAACGAAATTAAATTCAGGATTTTGGGATTTAAATTTGAAATCTAAGTCAAAAGTAAGTCACCTGTTTAGTGTTTGCAGCTTCGTAGGTAGGTAAAGTAATCTACATAAGTTTTCTAGTTATTTCTAAGAATGGTAAAAAAGCTCTATATTATTTTAGATAAAATCAATGGTGATAAAACAATTTAAAAAGCTTTAAGTACGTAATTGTAACTTTTATTTTGAAACTGCAAACGTTCTGATCTTTATCTTCACGTGATGTAGTGCCATAACTTATAATGTAGTGCTATTGTTAACTGCTGGGACGTCTAAGTTTTAAAATAGAATGGATGATTTACAACATTTTTATTCTGGTATATTTATGGTAAAATCTAATGTCAAGTTTTGAAAAGCTTTTTATAGCCTTTAGCTTTTTTATTCAAACAAAATGTGGTTTGGCCCCATTATGATGCCTAATAATGGACAAATATACATTCCACTAGAAACAAAAAATACCTACAAGCATTTTCTTATTGTCTGTGCCTCAATACTGTTTTCAAAAAATCATTAAAAATATTTTTTATTATATCGTGTCGATAAAGGGCGTAATTTGGATGCTACAGTAGTTCGTAGCTGGTGACGTCATCTCCGACCCTCACTGTAAGGAGTTCCCCAAATTCTTTCATCAAATCCGCGCTTCTCGTTCTGCGATTATTCACACGATTGGCAAGTGCTTGTCAAACTTTTAAGTGCCTACTATGACAAAATTGACAAATAAAGCTTTTTATTTATCTAAAAAGAAAATATAGTTTTTTAAAATATTTTCACGGATTGCCTTACGGCTTCCGAAACCGTGTTAGTTTGTGTACTCAGTGGAAATCGAAATCTTCGCCTTTTAGCTGATGATATGACTATCTTCCAAAGTGGTAACGAATGTTTTATAATTTGTTACTGCAAAACTATTCAGTTTCACCGTGTTAGTTTCAGTTCTTCACGTTCATGTGCTTTGTCCAAAGAACTTTGGCTGCAAACTTAATTCGAATAACTTAAAATCTACTTATTAAACTGTGATAATATCTAATAAATCATACTGCATTTTGTAATTTACTTAAAGTGGCGAAATTCATTGCTGTGAAAACTTTGAGAATCGTTTGCATCGAAAGGTAATAAATGATCCCCTTCTTACAAGAGTAATTCCCAAAAGTAAGTAGATGGCAATGTGCTTCTTGTATACAGTATGATTTGCTTGACATCTGATCTGATGCTCTTTCTTTCTACAAAAGTTTGATTAGGGGGGGGGGGGGTGGATTTAATAAAAAAGTAGCTATGTTCTTCACTAGGGTTCAAGCGTTCTCTATATCAAATTTCATCAAAATCGGTTCAGTGGTTTAGCCGTGAAAGCGAACAGACAGAGTTACTTTCGCATTTATAATATTAGTATAGATATAGTAATATAGTTGGTGTATTCGGGTGACAGATTAATTCCATACGTTACTGTAAAAAATTGAAATTGGAACGAACATTCGAATACGCATACTAACACCAAGTGGGGTATATAACCTCGCACTTCACTTGAAATTAGAACATACATTAAAATGCATGACTAATTTGTAAAAAAATTTTTTTCAATAAACTAGAGATTGTCTATGAGATAAAATTGCACACCCTGTAAATTATGTATGCAGGAACTCAATGCACCGGTCGAGATGGGGCACCACATAGCGCGGCATACTGCACCGCCTTGATCAAACCCACGCAATTTATGATCGCCACACGCCACATTCGGTTTATTCGCAAAAAAAAAGTTTTTTAAACTAGAAATTTTATTAATTTTAATCAGACAATTTGACTTGAGATCACTGAATCTACATAATCACTGTTACATGAAATGTGGAAATCAATAAATATTTATATTAGTGGAATGGAGCCGTAGCACAGATTACACATTAGTTAATTATTACTGTATGTTTTATATTTAAGTATCTTGAGCCTCTCAAACTACAAAAGTTTTACGGGATCAAATATACCTACCATATACCTATGTGTTAATCCAGAATGCTATATTCTATAGTTTATTGAGTAACTGGCATACAGACATCCAAATGTTCACATATTAATCTATATATTTAAAAAAAAATTCTCGTGTCAGAGTGTTTGTAACCAAACTCCTCCTATACGGTTTGACCGATTTGTATGATTTTTTTGTGTATATATTCGGTAGGTCTGAGAATAGGTCTATTTTTCACCCTCCTACCCCCACCCCCCATTTTTAATCGCAATTTTAGTATTTTTGTATAAAGTTAGTGGTAGTTGTAGTGGTAGGGTTAGGGGTAGGGGTAGTGCAGGCAAGCCAACGTTTGGGCAGGACAACGTCTGCCGGGTCCGCTAGTGGAATATAATTATCACCCGACTGCCCCAGAAGCAGAAGGAGGGTAATGTTTTTCACATCGATGTGTAGACATCTATCGGATCTAAAACCACGCATTATCAAAAATATGCTGTAAATGTTTATTTCTAAATATTTTTTATCCTATAAAATATAAATACAATGTTACAGAATCAACCATGTAATGTCCAAAGACATTGTGTCTTAAGTTTTAGGGCGGGGTATCGCCCTCCTACGAAGTTTGTGCACACGTTGCATTAAAACTTTCGTCTATCTGCGTGATAGCGCAATATCCTGTTTCTTGTATGGGGATGTGACAATTTCCTTATTTATCAAGTAAATTGGATATAGGGAATGTATTATTAGACAAAAACAATTTTATTGGTGTAAATAGAAAACTTTTGCATGGAGTTTCTTATTTATTTTAATTTAAAATACTTTTTTGACCTTTTTCTTTGTTGGATTTTTTTTTGTACCTGGGACATAATCTATATTAAGTTAGGTATATATTTTTAATGTTCTTTGATTTTTTTAAATCTATTTATTACCCCTTATTTGGATCGGACAAGGATTATGATTTTAATTTGAAAGTCACAATACGACTTACGGAATAAAATTGTAGGAACCTCACGAGATTGTGAAGTGCAATATAATCAAGGGTGAGTGTTACTCGTTTAGTGCAACGGAGGGGTCGATGTACACTTCTAGTACTGCACTAATTTATAAAAGCGACGATGCGTGAAAATGCCAGTGGTGGCTGTACTTCAATTATAATAATCTTGTTTTGTATTATTTTAAAACATAATATTATTTCTCTATCATTTTTTTTTATGAAATTAAAATGTCGGAGCCAATACTATAAAAAATATCAAGAGTACCCAGCGGCTTATAAAGAGAAGAGAGACTCATTATTTACAACTGACATTTTACTTGATATTACTGTTGCTATGAGTGGCAAGCTCATTTCAGTTATTGAAGCTAATTGAAAAAGGCCTCTCAGTAGAAGGCTTCCAATCTTATCATGTTGTGCTGAATAACGGCTGTTAACGGTCTCACAACTATACACTATATTTAGGCCATCTAGTAATTTTTAGGGTTCCGAACAACGGAAACCCTTATACCATGATCACTCATGTGTCTGTCAGTCCGTCTGTCACAGCTTATTTTCGCTCAATCTACTGTAAGAAAAATGTTGAAATTTGGTAAATATAGTTTATTGTTATAGTTTCATGACCCAATCACGGACGTATAGCGTATATAATCGAATTTTGATTTTGGCGGTTATTTTTGCGGGAAAAATTAAAACGTAAAATAAATTTTTTTCTAGTGCATCATGTGGAAAGGGCTCGTTATAAGGAATACTCATTTTTTCTTTATAATTTTTAAATATTAAAGAAAATATACGAAAATTGACCATCCCCCCCCCCCTTATATCCGTAAAAAAGATTGTAAAAAACAAGGAATATATGGGCCATTCTTATAGTTTACAGGAAAACCTAAACAAAAATCCTGTCTTAAAGTTCTCACGAAAAAAAATGGTACGAAACCCTCTCCACGCGAGTTCGACTAGCTCTTGGCCAATTTTGAATATAAGAAAATTCTAGCTAAAAACCACTTTGGAATGTGTTTTCATATAGATATGCACACTATTGTAGTCAGGGTGCACATAACCATAAAGCTGGTTTATCTACCGGACTACGTCTAGAGTTTCGGAGAACAAGATCAAAAAGCCATTTCCCTCGCTTTAAGTTGTCAGTTCGAATTATGGGTAGGTACGTGACCAAAGCTCACTTTTCTCTTAGATACAATTTATCCTCAACCTCTGAGCCTTAGAAATAGGAAACATCTACTGCCACCTTATTGATGAATATAAGTATAAGACTTCAAAGTAGGCATTTCCTTCCACAATTTTCTATTTTGTAGCATTTTTGTCGCATTACTTTTAACGTTATTACTATTATTACACTACAGACATAAGTTCATTTTTCAAAACCAGTGTCATAATTTACAGCCTGCAAAACTAATTTTCCTCTCTTCAAGTATAAAAAAAAAGAAAAAAAATATATACAAAAGTTTTATAATGTTTACAAATATATGGTAAGTGCCCTTTGCAGGTGAAGGCTTCCTCCAAAGGTTGTCATTTTTAAATTACGGCTATATTATGGTCATCAATACAATATATTTATACCGGTATATATTTTATGAATTTCTGCATGTATTATTTACAAAAGTTTCTTTATACTTTTCCTTCGCTATTTGTTTTTTTATTATTTATCCATTTTTATTTAGTATTTTGTTTACACAAATATATATTATGAATTAGGCCACATTATTCTAATCTTCAAAATTTTATATTAAGTAAAATCAGTATTACTTACAAACAGTTAGACAACCGTTATCCAAAGAAAACTGCACAAAAGTATTAAACAAAATAAAGAACGAAGTCGATTTTTCCTTGATGCAGTAACATGGGATTCCTACAAAGACGGCGAGAAATGACATTATGAGTATACTAGGCGATATTGTAGGGGCGGGTGGAGGCTGGATGGAAAAGTTGTTTTCACTTGCTAACCCTCAGTGCGCCGCGCGCGCCCTTTCAGGCAACCGCTTTTAATGTTGCTCTATTTTTTAACCAATTTTCTTCGCGATCTGTATATAAATGTTTATATGTATAGAAATATATTTATTTTTAGTGAAATTTGTGTGTGAATGTTTAAACTGTATGTGGTAATAATAAGGCGTGAAGTGCTTAGTGTTAAATCAGATGTGAAAACGTAAAAATGCAAGTTTGTTGGTTAAAGAAACAGAAACTTAGCTTAAGAAAGACTTGAAATAAATTAAGGTATTATCAGATTTGCTGCATTTCGGTGGAACATAGTCAGGAGGAGGGAATATTTATGTGTGTCATATTTTTCTTTGCGCAGTTTTCCCTTTTCACGTTTTACGGGGCCTAAAGGAAAACTCTTTTCGGGATTTTCAGTATTTTTACGAACTTTTCCTCGTTTGTGTTACTTTTTACTTTACATTACAGTATACTATTATACATATAGTACGTATGTTGGTTGTCTGAGATAATATATTATCATTCTGCTCACCGTAAATATTATTATGATTATAAACTTTATGCATTAGTCGACTGTATTATTTATTATTATATTAGGTATGGCCTCACAAATACCATCGGCTAAAAGAGGGACTTGGTCTTCCGCTGGGTACCCTGAGACCGTAACACGGTTTCGGAAGCTGTAAGGCAAACTGTGAAGAAGAAAAAAATATTCGTAATGTATTTTGTGACACATAAAAGTTTTATATAGATGTGACTCATACTTAAAAGACAGGTTTCAATCAAGAATGATTGATTAAACATTTTATGATTTTAGTGCCTAGTAATTTTAGCTTTTGCGGTTAATAACTTAATGACATTTAGTTTGAATTTTCCCGCCGAATGGTACTAGGCAAAAATCGATCATAAAGTTAGTCTTTCCAATTTTCTCGTAATTTCTTTCAATATGTCCGCCGCGGTTCTAGGTAGATTTAGAATCAATTTGGCTGAGTATACACACACACAAAACACACACCTTCACAGGCCAGAGACACCGGTAACAGTGTCTACTTTTTGCCAGTTGTCAATATTGAACAGAATAGGTTCTTTTTCATGTCATTGTGTTTTTGATTTTGATCAATCTACATTAAATGTATAACGTATATAAATATACTTATACGTAGGACCGATCTTTCATTTCGACTCAATGGCCAAAAGCGACGGGTCCATTCCTATCTTTGCCCGACCCAGCAATTTGCTCGGCATTCTAGTGTTCGACATTTTAGAGCTGTCCATCAGACCCGTCGTTTTTTGCCTTCGAGTCAAAACGAAAGATGTCGTCGTGCTAAGCTAAGTATGCTAACCCCACTGAACAGAACTTACCACTCATTAGGTAGGTATAGCCTCAAATTATCTTATTATATAAATATTTAAACCGAAACCTAATAAACTTTCAAAATAAACCTTCAGTATTAAATTAACATTTCTTGTTTCCGTTCCTTGTGAATTTTTAAACTTTTCACTCGGCTCCTGAAAAAAGTTTTCGTTTTATTTTAAAATTCAACAGTTCGAGCTCATTTGGCCGCTGCGAGCGGTTATTTCATATTCTCCAGTGAAAATTGTAGCCAGCGAGATGAGTCAGTGTGAAAATTATTCCCGCGGACGTGACCGTACTTCGTGAAACGAATAACAATGTGATACACGGCGACAATATTTGCGGAGTTCGAAAACGAGCGAGGCTTTTGGGACTTCTATAATCACAATCTAAACCGTGACCGTGTAGAAATTGTGCAATTTATTTGATAGCTTTTAATGTATCGCAAGACCCCAATATTATTGTTCAATAATGGTTTCTTTAATATTAAACTTCGGAAAATATCTATCTATCTATCTATCATCACGCCTTTTATCCCAAGACGGGTAGGCAGAGATAATCGAATGCCATTTGTTACGATCCTGACACACCTTTCGCTTCTTTTATATTCATCATACCTTTCATACATGCTCGACTATTGTGTGTCCTTTTAATATTTCCATCGATCAATACATTTTTTATATGTTCAATAAAAGTACACCTAGGTCGTTCTCTGCCAGCATTTCCTTTCACTTCCTTTCAATATAAACCTTTTTAGTCAATCTTTCATCCTGCATTCTTATAACTTTTCTTCATTTTAGTCACAACATCATCTTTCACTCCGAATTCTTCTCTAATGACAACGTTCGAGATGCGGTCAATATGCTTTATGTCACACATTCTACTTTCCTATACATTTTACTTTCATCCTTCTTAGTCCATACATAGATCTACTACATCAATTTAAACATTCGTACTCAATAAAATGTAAACTGGATTATTTTCAACTTTGACATGGATCCCTAGACTTGTGTTAGTACCAGCCCCAAGTGTATCCAGGGGAAGATATAATATTATAAATCTTAATTGAGCTAATAATATTTTGTACAGTATTTAACTAGTAGCAGTTAATCAAAAGGCATCTTTTAACCGTTGTTAATGGTCTCATCATTTGCAACAATTTCCCTAACATTAATTTAAAATACTAAATGACGAAAACTTCATACCGTTTAACCAATATCTCAATAACAACTTTATATGTGTCTTGAAAATCTTGAAACAAAACATGATATCGGTTAACAAAACAAATAACATCAATTATTACACGACAAGGCAACTTCGCCATATACACGCCCAGAGGGTTGCAGAGACCTACTTTTGTTTTTGATTAAACAAATTGCTTTCGCAGTTTATTGCACCCCCGGTCTTTCTACCCCTGTACCGTATTTTTCATTGACTTTTACTGTTAGCCCTTTTTGCGCCGGTTTTGCAAGACTCAGCTGTTGTATCCAAAGTTAATGTATTAATTACTAGATGTTTTTGTTATTTGTGGCTTTTACTTATATACTTAAAGTTCCTACATATTTCTAGATTCGGATAACCTTGGTTCCTTCAATGGTTGCCGTTTAAAGACTTGACTTTATGGATTTTTCTAAAACTTATTAAATTTCTTTCTTCACGGGTTGCCTTACAGCTCCCGAAACGGTTCCAGGGTACCCAGCGGAAGACCAAGTCTCTCGTTTAGCCGATGGTATTTGTGAGGTTATACCTAACGAGTGGCCAGTTCTGTTAAGGTATATTTAGACGGAAAAGCCTCTAAGTGTGGTTTGTCGGATTATGTACATACATAAGTTTTTAATTGAAATCCCATTGGTAGATGGCCGGGATCCGGGATCGAACCCGTGGTCTGCATAGTTAATACCAGACGTCTTAACCACTCGGCCACCGACGCACTGTCACAGTTTTTTGTTAGAACCATCTTTCTATCTATCATCACGCCGTTTATTCCAAGAGGGGTAGGTAGAGACAATCGAATGCCATTTGTTAAGATCCTGGCATACCTCTTTCACTTCTTTTATATTCATATATATTCAATTATTATACCTTTCATACATGCTCATTGATTGTGTGTACTTTTAATATTTCCATCGATCAATACATTTTTTATATGTTCAATCAAAGTACACCTATGTTGTTCTCTGCCAGCATTTCCTTACACTTCAGCCATATTAACCTTTCTATTTAATCTTTCATCCTTCATTCTTTCAACGTATCCAAACCAGCGTTAACTACTTTTCTTCATTTTAGTCACAACATCATCTTTCTGCGCATTCTTCTCTAATGATATCGTTCTGGATGCGGTCAATACGCTTTATATCACACATTTCCAGAGCATTTATTTTACTTTCACGCTTCTTATTGCATACCCAAGTCTCGCTTCCATAAGTAAGTGATGGAACTAAAACAGCATTATGTATATTAATTTTACTTTTAGTTGTTTCGTTCATATTATCTAAAATTAATTACAAAATCATTCTGTTCCTAATAAGATACCTTTCTAGATTTAAAACTAAAACTTCTTTGCAGTCGGATAATAAAAAAAGATTCAGACAATTTTGTCTACGGAACCATAAAACCAACAATACAGAATTCTTATGTATTCGGATGCATTCAAAATTCAGGGTATCACGTGCTACGTATTTCTTTTCGTAGCCGCTACGAACTGGAGGCAGGTAGAGGCGTTGTCTCACGAATTGAACACCTGAGCGATATCTATAAATTTTTATTATCCTCATGAATTTTTATAGAAAAAGCATTTTGGAGTCTTCTGGAATATAATTTTATTAAAAATGTGGAATATATAGGTTAACGATAATAGTTATTATCTCGATTGGGATTGCCACTTCAGTTGAAGAATGTACTGTACTGTTATGTTATTGTTGAATAGTTTAGGATAATGCTTTCCTGTAATAGAAAATGATTTCATTAAATATTAGCACTCTAACAATTTTATACAGTTTTGCCAGTGTTTGCATGAAAAGCTCTCATGAATTATTTCTCAAAGGTGTTTATTTACACAACAATATAAAAACCTTAAATCTAATCTAAACATTAAAAATAACTAAATAAACCGGGTCCGCGTGGAATAATGGCAAGAATACTGGCTGCATTTCCCCGCTGAATCGCGATGCTGATTCGTTGAGCGAGGAAGGAGCCAGCCCTCTTGTCAACAGAAGAGATGACCAGTCGAGGGGATATAACCCACGGACCTATATAGAGTTAATACACCAAACGGCACAAAGTAGTTTTCAATAATACTATATTTGCGCCGTTTGCTGATGGGTCCACGTCAGCAAGGAAAAAGTACTACGGGGGTCTATACAGAAATTAAAAATAATCTAGGAAAGTACTACGGCGTAAAAACTTTTCGGAACCTCTGGTCTAGTATGTACCTAGTATCTAATGCCATTTCATTATAATATGTTTTCCGGAATGGAAATAAGGTAATTTTTGATACACTAGATTTGAAGATAATGCGAGATACTTTGGTAAAGTAAGAGTTACATAATGTTCACAAACATATAGAGCAAAGTATAGACTGAGTTTACGTCGTCGCCGGAAGGACACCCGTTTGCGACCTTCCGTAGAGGCCGTGCGTTCACCTGAACGACTAGACTGGAGAGAATTTTCCGTTCCATTTTTACGCATGAGCAAGCTTTACGTAGTCTGAAGGGTTTTATTTTTCTGATAGGTGTTCTAATAAAACTAACCGACCGATAAATTAGAGCGATATAATCTGGGTCCAGAAAACATAAATTTATACTGGGTTAGAATATTTTCAAAGAACTGTGATTTCAAAATGAATAATACAAAGCCCAATATGTATGAGGGATGACTAGATGACCAGTGCGGATACTTCGCACCATTAGTTCAAGTGATCTCCAACAGATGGCGTCTTTTACAAAATACATAAAGTAGTCTAATTTTAAAAGGAAAATTTAATTTTGATTTTTTGATTATTTTTGGTCATTAGAAGGAAAAATAATCTTCAAAATGGCGTATCAAACATTGGTTTTAATGAAATATTGAGGGAGATTTATGGCGTATATCCTTGAGAAATAATATATAGAGACTAGTATATTGTGTAGTGCGCGAGTTGCAAGCAACTCGCGTGTTTGCTGTGAGGGAACAACTGCTGCCCACACCAAAGAAGACATGCTACAAGTCAGCGATAAGCCCGCCACCTATAAACTATTCCTACTCGTACCACAACTACTCCCACTACCCCTACCCCTACTCCAACCCATACCACTACCCCTACTCCAACCCCTACCACTACCTCTACCCCTACCACTACCTCTACCCCTACCACTACCACTATCTTTACTCCTACCACTACCCCTACCCCTTCTCCAACTCCTACCACTACCTCTACCACTACCACTATCCCTACTCCAACACCTACCACTACCACTACCGCTGTTCGATTGCAAAAAATAAAAAACAAAAAAAATGTATGGGAGTTTTTTGTATGGGAATTTTTTTTTTAACAGATTCGCTAATAGGAACAGATCCTGAACAATATTAGTTGCGGCACGTACCCCCTCCGATTTGTAGTTTCCGAGATAAAAACAAAAAAACAAGGGGGGCGAAAAATGGGGGTTTCGGTTTTTTGATAACTGACGCTTCTCCGGCCGCTACCGCGGCATCGCTCGCTTCGCTCGCGAGTTTAAAAAATATTGTATGGGAGACGGGGGGGAGGGGGGGGGGGAGGGGGAGGTACGGGGAAAGTGGAAAGGGGTAGAAATCAAATCCCAGTCCATAGAAAAAAAAAGAAAAAATTTATGAAAATTTTTTTTTAATGGATTCACTAATAGAAACAGATCCTGAACATTATTAGTTTCGGCACCTACCCCCTCCGATTTGTAGTTTCCGAGATAAAAAACAAAAAAAATAAGGGGGCGAAAAGGGGGGTTTCGGATTTTTCTGGTTTTCACTGGGACCCCCTCTATACGATCTTACCAAAAGTTTCCCCCCATCACAACTCTTTCTGGGAAAACAAAAAAAAGAAAAAATGTATGAAAATTTGTATGGGAGTTTTTTTTTTGTATGGGAGAATTTTTTTTTAATGGATTCACTAATAGAAACAGAACCTGAACATTATTAGTTTCGGCACCTACCCCCTCCGATTTGTAGTTTCCGAGATAAAAAACAAAAAAAAATGTATGGGAGTTTTTTTTTTGTATGGGAGAACATTTTTTTTTAGGGGATTCGCTAATAGGAACACATCCTAAACATTATTAGTTTCGGCACCTACCCCATTTTATACTTCTCGAGATAAAAAACAAAAAAAAAATAAGGGGGGCGAAAAAGGGGGGTTTCGGATTTTTCTGGTACTCACTGGGACCCCCTCTATACGATCCCATCAAAAGTTTCCCCCCATCACAACTCTTTCTGGGAGAACAATGATGTCAGTGAGTGAGTGAGTGAGTCAGTGGTAATCGAGCTTTATATAGTATAATAACTAGTATGTTGTGTAGTGCGCGAGTTGCAAGCAACTCGCGTGTTTGCTGTGAGGGAACAACTGCTGCCCACACCAAAGAAGACATGCTACAAGTCAGCGATAAGCCCGCCACCTATAACCTATTCCTACTCGTACCACAACTACTCCCACTACCCCTACCCCTACTCCAACCCCTACCACTACCCCTACTCCAACCCCTACCACTACCTCTACCCCTACTGCAACCCCTACTTCTACCCCTACTGCAACCCCTACCCCTACTCCAACCCCTACCCCTACTCCTAACCCTACTCCTACTCCTACCCCTACTACTACTCCTACCACTACCCCAACCCCTACTCCAACCCCTACCACCACCCCAACCCCTACTCCAACCCCTACCACTACCTCTACCCCTACCACTACATCTATCCCTACTCCTACCACTACCACTACCCTTACCCCTACTCCCTACTACAACCCCTACCACTACCTCTACTCCAAACCCTACCACTACCCCAACCCCTACTCCAACCCCTACCACTACCTCTACCCCTACCACTATCACTATCTCTACTCCTACCACTACCACTACCCCTACCCCTACTCCAACTCCTACCACTACCTCTACCACTACCACTATCCCTACTCCTACCACTACCACTAAAACTACCCCTACTCCAACACCTACCACTACCACTACCGCTGTTCGATTGCAAAAAATAAAAAACAAAAAAAAAAATGTATGGGAGTTTTTTTTTTGTATGGGAGTTTTTTTTTTAACAGATTCGCTAATAGGAACAGATCCTGAACAATATTAGTTGCGGCACGTACCCCCTCCGATTTGTAGTTTCCGAGATAAAAACAAAAAAACAAGGGGGGCGAAAATGGGGGTTTCGGTTTTTTCTGGTTTTCACTGGGACCCCCTCTATACGATCTTACCAAAAGTTTCCCCCCATCACAACTCTTTCTGGGAAAACAAAAAAAAGAAAAAATGTATGAACTTTTGTATGGGTGTTTTTTTTGTATGGGAGAACATTTTTTTTTAATGGATTCACTAATAGAAACAGATCCTGAACATTATTAGTTTCGGCATTTTCCCCCTCTGATTTGTAGTTTCCGAGATAAAAAACAAAAAAAAATGGACGCTTCTCCGGCCGCAGCCGCGACATCGCTCGCTTCGCTCGCGAGTTTAAAAAATAATGTATCGGGCTACGGGGAAAGTGGAAAGGGGTAGAAATCAAATCCCAGTCCATAGGAAAAAAAAAAGAAAAATGTATGAAAATTTGTATGGGAGTTTTTTTTTTGTATGGGAGAATTTTTTTTTTAATGGATTCACTAATAGAAACAGATCCTGAACATTATTAGTTTCGGCACCTACCCCCTCCGATTTGTAGTTTCTGAGATAAAAAACAACAAAAATAAGGGGGCGAAAAGGGGGGGTTTCGGATTTTTCTGGTTTTCACTGGGACCCCCTCTATACGATCTTACCAAAAGTTTCCCCCCATCACAACTCTTTCTGGGAAAACAAAAAAAAGAAAAAATGTATGAACTTTTGTATGGGTGTTTTTTTTGTATGGGAGAACATTTTTTTTTAATGGATTCACTAATAGAAACAGATCCTGAACATTATTAGTTTCGGCACTTTCCCCCTCTGATTTGTAGTTTCCGAGATAAAAAACAAAAAAAATGTATGGGAGTTTTTTTTTTGTATGGGAGAACATTTTTTTTTAATGGATTCGCTAATAGGAACACGTCCTAAACATTATTAGTTTCGACACCTACCCCATCCGATTTATACTTCTCGAGATAAAAAACAAAAAAAAATAAGGGGGGCGAAAAAGGGGGGTTTCGGATTTTTCTGGTACTCACTGGGACCCCCTCTATACGATCCCACCAAAAGTTTCCCCCCATCACAACTCTTTCTGGGAGAACAATTCTGTCAGTGAGTGAGTGAGTGAGTCAGTGGTAATCGAGCTTTATATATTATAATAATACTGAAGCATGTTTTTAGAATTCTTATCTGTCTGTCCCAATGTTCGTCCAGATAGACTCTGAAACGGCTGAGTGTTTTTAATTAAACTTTCAGGAATCATAGTGAGTATTGACTAGACTCGCTCGTATTTACGGAAACTGTAAAATGTTGAGTTTGAGATATATTTTACGATAATTCTGTAGATTTATTAAAAATGTTATGAATACCTATAGAATGTGTTAAACTTTAAAAAAAATATATAATTGGCTTTCAATAAACTCATCCTGCGAAAACAATGAAACCAGGGTTAGTTTCGGTACAAATATCTCTATAACTACATAACTTTCATCAATTATGTTCTTGATAAATATGTACCATTTTTGTAAATTTCTCTAATTTGCGTTATGCTTAATATATAATGAAATAAGTTGATAAATTTCTCAGTTGTGTCTGCGAGCTGTGTACTATTAGTAGTTACCTTAATATCTAGCATAGAAGAGCGTCATTTCGTCGCATCTATATAAAAATATTCATAGTTTCTATTTTTAAAAACTATTACAAATTACAAAAGTTCCATAAATAATTGAATAACTAATTTCACACATATGAAAGTTTTTATGAGATCGGGTAAGATAATATACATATTTATATACCTACTGAAAATGTACAGAATTAAAGTAACTTTTTCTATTAGTATTTTCTTTCTTGAAGAGTGGCCTTACAACTCCCGAAACCCTGTTCCAGGGTACCCATCGGTACTCGTGGTATTTGTGAGATTATACCTAACGAGTGGCCAGTTCTGTTGAGGTATATTTAGATGGAAAGCTTCTAAGTGTGGTTTTAAGACATCTGGTATTAACTAGGCATCCAGGCCATGTACCAATTGGTGTTATAATTAAAAACTTATGTACATAATCCGACAAACCACACAGCTTATATATAACTTAAATTAACTATCGCTTTAAAATACATTGTTAACTTAGATCAATTATTTAATTCCCCAAGTGTGTTTTAAATGTGCGTTTAATGTGTTTTACTGTTAATTTCTGAACCTAATACTGGTATGGAGAATGCAGACTGTACTGAAAACACTGTTTGTTGGCGTGAGCAAATGCCATTACGCGTTTCGAGAACCCTTTGGCGTTATTTATTGTGGACACAGCCGGCTGGCGACATCCATACTACTCGTACAAAGTCTTCTGATGTATATTAGGCGTAGTTTATTTCCGATTCGGAAGTTATATATTTAAGTTTGGTAACTTGTTCTTGTGTTACATGTTTAAAAAATATTTAAATATTAATTTCCTTAATTCTCTGCTATATGTATGTTTGTTACTCAATCACGCCAGAACGGCTAAACGGATGATGAAATTTAGCACAGAGATAGATTATAGTCTGTAATAGCACATTTTATCACGAAAAAATGTATGGTTCCCGTGGGATAGATTTGTTTTTGTTTTTCACGGGATCGACATGATTTTTTGCATGGTGGTAGTTTAGGGGTCAGAGTGACACATACTACTTTTTATACCGCTAAAGCGGGCGGGGTAGGGGCAAATTACAGCCACGTTCTTTTTGGATCTATTTCCACGCGGGTGGAACCGCGGACAGAAGTTTGTAGTAAATATTTCAACATAATATAACGCGCCCAAACTGCTGTTATTTCCCAGTTAAAACTTCTATAGAAAATCACCATACCTAGCACTATTTAATTTATAGTTGCTTTGTATTCTGAACAATGTATAGTTTTGGTTGTGTCGATATATTGTAGTAAAGGAACCGTCAGCAGTGTAGTATTGATAAAGGAATTAGGGAACAGGGGCGGCACACGATGACATCGTTAAGAATTAATGTTAAGCTTCCTTGATGGCAAATCGATGTCATACAGGTGGAAAATTCATTACCTTCCCACTTTGTGGTTTTAGCATTGACTTAAAGATTGATGCGTCTATTTATTCGTTTCGTTCTTATGTAGCGTTAGAAGTAGAACGAACGGTGACAATGAAAACCCTATTACCAAGGCTCCATTGTCCGTCCGTCCGTCGGTCACAGGGTTGTATCTTTTGAACCGTAATAGGTAGATACTAGGAAATTTCACAGATTTTTGGCCACTATAACAAAATATAATAAAAATAAAATAAAGTTAAAAATAAAAGGGGGTCCCTATACGTTTTAATCAACGTTTTTTTGCTTGATCTTAATAATGGCAATAGGTACTTACAAACATTTAACTAGTATGTATAACTAAAATCCGGCCAAGTGTGAGTCGGACTTTGCTTATTTGTTCCTGCATAGTTAGGATTGCCTTACAGCTCCCGAAACCGTGTTACGGTTCCAGGGTAGTCAGCGGAAGACCAAGTCTCCTTCGTTTAGCCGATGGTATTTGTGAAGCTATACCTAACAAACATTTAGGCGACACATAGAGCTTACTTTATAACCTAACGAGAGAAAAAGACGCTACAGTAGGTATATGTATAACTTCTGGTGACTTAAAAGCTTTTGTTAAACAACATTATCACTCATTGATATACTACACGTCTATAAGAGCGATAAGAGCACGAGTTAAAAGGCTAGAAATGTAGAGAAGCTATTTTGGTCGTTACAATGCAGGTAAAGCATCTTGTATTATAGCTTTTGGCGTATCTCATAACTATAAGATCTATATGAGAAATAAGAATTTGGCATTACCTCTTAAAGTTCTATACAGACGATAACAAACTCTTAAGAAACCCTAAATGTTCTACAAAGGCAGCAATTGACGACATTAGTTCTTTAACGGCGCTAATCAGATCTCTACTAACACCAGATACTTAAAGAGTCACAAATCTCTCTTGTATTACTTAAGACCGAACAGTCGCAGTATCAGTCGCTATTGTAGATCATGTAGTCCCAAATATAACCTCTATATTACTTTAGGTAGAGTTGTAGAGATATCTACGACTTTTGTATCCCTAATTAACCACGTGTGTTATTGGGTCAGCGTCACGGCGAGCAATTGCTATTAAAATGAACCGAAACTCTTGGAAATATCAAAACAGGACTGGTGGAAATAGACGAAAATTACTGAAATGATACCATAATATTCTAAACCTATAAAGTTTTTGTTGAAGATGCATTGTGTCAAAGTATTAGTCACTGTATTGTAAGTGGTCAAGCGTGAGTATTCCGCGAAAATATAAATGAGGGTTCCGTGAATGGTGATTGTTATAGAATGATGATAGATATGATAAACTTTAAAAAATATTTATTAAGCAGTGATGATGAGGACGAACCGAGTGAATATTTAAAAACCTCAATGTTCGTAATAAATTGAGAGTTTGGGCTATAGAAAAAAACAGATAGTAACTTTTTAAATTTGTTTTATTCTTCAATATTGATAATTTTATCGACACAGATCAGCTTCATTTATCAGCTCGGTTTTTTTGAATCTCCCAAAGGAATGACTTCCGTTTCCTTTCAATTGAGGAGTTTCAAATTAATATTATCCGCTTGGATCGAAATGCTGGCCATCTTTTGCATCATTTTTATTTGAGTCTCCATATTTTTATTTTCATTTTAAAAGATTTTATTTAAGTCAATGTTTTCTTGATTGTTGTTTACCATACAGTAGGTACCTAGGATGTTGTCATTATCAGTAGTGAACATAATTTGAGCCTGCTCGATGGTTTCAATGGATAAAGTATTTTTCGGCTGGGGTTCTTGATTTGTCACCTGTAAAAAATAATAACATTATCAATCGCGGCTGTTGTAAATAGGTACGTTGAAATGCAATGTGGATCATGCACTAATAACGCATGATTTTGTTATTCAAATAAGGAAAATAAACATTACGTATTTTAAAAACTCGTGGTACGATGCGCCGAGTGCAAGCGCACGAACAAAAATTTTTAACCTATGTCATAATCTAACAGTTGCACTAAAATTGCTCTATTTTCGACATTTTTAATCGGATATTTTTTTAATTTTATTCTCCTTCTATTCTTCCCGGGAACCGTTTCCGGCCTCAGGGTATCCAGTGGAAGACATGGTTAGGCTCTACTAATAATGGTTACCTATAAATCAAATCAATTGTAATTAAGTATTAATATTGCCCCCAAATATGACTAAGTATTCCAATCTCATTATCCCTTTAAAACGCTTGGTTTTTGTACTTTCTAAATTTTACTCGATTTAGGGTTTCGAGTGATAAATACGGATCCCTAAGATCATGCGATCTTCAAACGCTGTATGTTGTTGTTACGTCTCTTTTAACTGCTAAGTCAATGAATAACTCTGCAATACCAGTATTATAAGTGTATACGTTGTAGAGGAGCGCTCCTTACCACCATACTGTATTTAGAGAAGTTACAATATTCTCATTTATGAGCTAAACCTATAACGCCATTTTGAGGTCATTTGCGAGCTGAAAAATTTATAAAATATACCCGAAAACATAACTTTAATGAACTATTTTACTCATTTGTATTCTAATACTACTACTACATCTTCAAAACTGGTATAGACTTGGTTATGTTAGATATATACAAAAATTATATAGACTCACAAGTTAATATAAACCTTTTAAAAAAAAGTGTACCGACTTCAAAAATTTGCACTGAAAAGTAAGAAATAATAAAAATTTCGTCGTAGAATTTGAAGACGGTTGGTGCCAAATTAGGATACAAAATTAAGTAAACATCTAGGGACATAAAGATCTGTTCAATATTATCTGTGTTTGTACTGATGATCGTAGGTTCCTAATGAATTATCTAGATTAGTGAATTTGGGTACTAAATTATTTCTAATTTGGCACCAACCGTCTTCAAATTCTACGACGAAATTTTTATTATTTCTTACTTTTCAGTGCAAATTTTTGAAGTCGGTACACTTTTTTTTAAAAGGTTTATTTTTCCCTTTTAAGTGATTTTGTTGTCCTGAGAAATAAATAATAACGCAACTAAAAAAAATGATGGAAAATAAAAAAAAATACTGCGGTGGATGGGATTTGAACCTCGAGCAATGTGCATCCTGCCCTGAATCCCATACCTTTAGCCGCTAGACCACCGTCGATACGAAAATTGACAACTTCGTGTCAATAGCAACCGTTGCTAAGGCTTTTCTCTGATATAATTTTCAGCAGTAAACAGAGACAAATTACTGAATTTCTGAAATATTACTGAACCGATTTTCGTCATATGACTGTGAGATGATGACAAGAAATTATTATATCCTTAAAAAAATAAGTCGCCAAAATCAGTATATATTTCATCGAGATATTAAGAAAAAAATACTTATAAAGTGTGATTTTTCAAAATTCCTGTAAAACCAGTGAACCAATTTTTATGAGATAAAAATGGGACCAATCCGGAAGAGTTATCTGTCGATTAAAAAAGAAACCATCAAAATCGGTTCACAATTGGCGGAGTTATCGATGTACATACATACATAAAAATACGGTCCGAATTGAGAACCTTCTCCTTCTTTTTTTTTTCGAAGTCGGTTAAAAATATGTTTCATTTCGACTAATAGGCACCAGACGACAGGCCCTTCAATTATTTGTTAATAATACATATACTTATTCTCAGTGTACTTACCTTCGCAAACAAAATTCTACGTGTTGTTATTAAAACCACTAGAAAACTTCGCAAAATTATTTATCCGTCTTCACTATAATGCACCACAATTTTAACGACATTTATTTATATGACATAATAGTTTGATTTTTTCCTTACGAATATATAAAAAATATACAACCTAAATACTTAAGCACGTATAAAGTTGTCTCCCTAAGTGCTGTAAAGTATCATCAAGGAGGTAATATACCCCCTTTAACAAATTTTATCGTCTTTGTAAACCAATACTGTCACTCAAAGTGTTAATATTTACACAATTGGCACCTTCTTAGCGCTCAAAGACTTGACTAGCGCTATTTTAGCTCTACTATAGCCCTCCTAAAGCCCTTATTTAATTTTATAACTGTATTGTATCGCCATTGAAGAGCCTTACGAGGTAAAAAGTTGTGCCCAATTCGGGGATATATTAGGGATATAGCGCGCTATAACTCCTAAATATTAGAACTTATTTATGACCTTAAGATTTGGTTAGGGCTTCTATATATGTCTTATAACTCTTGAAATAGCGCCTAAATGTTAGTTGGGTAACGAGTGGCCAGTTCTGTTGAGGTATATTGCATTATTTTATATGTAAGGAATACATAATCTTTCGGTGTAAGTGTAAGTACCAGGTACCTATTTTAAATTTTAAACTTGCGTAGTTTAAAACTCGGTCAAACCAATAAATAACTGGTAAAAGCAACTAACCGGAAATTTGGTTAGTAAACAGGGTTAAAATCAAGGACGCCCATAAATCCTTAAAACCTACCCCGGCGCCATATTGTCTTAACAGCCATAAATATATCCTGTTTTAATTATCCAACTCCTTTAATTGGTTTCTAGCACGAAAACTTGAAATACGCTACTGAGACTTGTACCTTGCTTATCGGCTCGAGCACTCTCCAAACGCAATCTAATTGAGCTCAATTTAAATTCATAAGTAGGAAATTACTTGAGTCGGCTTTGCTTTGCGAAATTCTTTACATCTACTTATTGTGTTAAGGGGAATAAGTATAACATGATGTTATAAGGTTGCTATAACACTTACTGAACTTTTACAAGACTTCCTAACTTAGTAGCAGCGAGTGCGGTCTTTCACTTTATTAATCTTAAAAATATGCATAAAACCATCGATGCATAAAACTGTATAATTATTATTAGATCATCCACCGAAAGTTACTCGGTAAATATAGGTAATATTTAAAAACGAGACTAAATTAAACATAAATAATTACTTATTTTGCACAGGTTCATCAGTATTAAATCCAATTTGTTTTATCTTGGAAGACTTTCAGTAGATTACTCAGTTCAGATTATTCAGTAGATCGCTGAAAGTTTTCGACAAAGTTCATTCGGATATTTCAGAGTTCATTATAGATAAACATCCAGACAGACTTTTTTTACACTTTTTCATGTAGATACCATGTATATTAATTTTCAAATCCTACAGGCACTTCAATTTTATATATTTATTTGTATCTATATTTTTTTCTGGATCTGGCCCTTGACCCAACCACCAACCTCAAGGCTCCTAAGGTGATGGTCAAAACTTATTCTTATATTTACAATTTTTGCCATTTACATTTATAAAGTAACATTTACATCAAATATTATATTTCGCATAGTGAGGTAAAAGTCTCCTTCATCTTGTTTCATATTTTCCTATCTTACGCCACTTCCTCCCATCTATCTCCTGCAGTTTTCATTATTTCATCGGCCCATTTCCTTTTAGGCTTCTCAGCCTTTCGTTTACACATCTTTGGTGTCCATTTCGTTATTAATGTTGTCCATCTATCATCATTCACTCTTGCCACATGTCCAAAATGTGGCCCACAGCATCTATATAGTTTGTCATTGGTATTGATGGTATTTAATGTTACCGTAATAAATAGACTGCAGATCGGACAACGGTCACTCTCTGATCTACATAATACCTGTTGAGTTATAGTCTGGATTAACCCCGGGGGTTCAACCTATGGTCTTGTCATGCCAGCCTATATTAACACTATGTACAGCAACATAACAATTTACCGTTTAGTATCTAGTTGGTAGATAAACCAATTTATATACATTTTGATGGAAATTGTAAAACTGTGTGGTCCAAATTATCTACTAATGATACATAGTAAGCTGAATAACTAAAACTATTTATTAGCATGCAACGGTAAATTGTAATATATTTATATACTATATATATATATATATATATATATATATATATACTTTGACACAGATATTGCTTTGGCCCTAACTAGGATCATGTAGACCAAAACCAAAAATAACATCAATCGCTCATAAGAAATACCTAAAATTATTATAATTAGGTAATTACCCGTTTTCTTCATTTAAAAATTTCTGGCTAGGGGGTCTAACTCTGCGGTTATACCTATAACAGCATAACTTCTTTTTAACCGACTTAAAAAAAAGGAAATTTATGTTTTTTTATGTATGTTCCCCGGTTACTTGACCGGGACCGATTTGATTTTTTTTTTGTTTGAAAGGGTATACTTCCCAGGTGGTCCCATGGTCATCAGGTCAGGATCCGATGATGGGATCCTGGAGAAATCGAGAACTCTTCAAATTTTATGGCACACTTGAAGCGATTTGGGCATTTTTTTATAGTGACTTGTGCATTTGCTTTCGGAAAGCACACTTTTCAGTGCATAATTTTTAAGTAGGCAATTATAATATGAAAATACCTTAACGATTACAGTAAATTTTAATATCTTTGGCTAAATGAAGATTATATTATCTTCATATTACTTCCTCTGGGTACCTACCTAGATAGGGAACCGCGTAGTTCAAAATACAAACAAACTTATTTGTTCGATGCAAACTTACTCGCATAGTACGATTCGAGTCGTAGATTGCAAACTTCTGATTTAGCAATATTGGCTACAACTTTAAAGTGCTCCAAAGGAAGTAAATTACGTGAAAATAAATACACACGCGATATTGAACAGTTCACCCCAACAAAATGGCCGTTTCGTCTCACGTCACTGCAATCATTAATCTTACTGCAGATGTACGGGCTCTCCGGTCAGACGGTAAAATAGAAACAGATATTTGCATAATATTCTTCCAGCATAGCTTCATGCCTTTATTACAAATGAGGAAATACGGAAGATAGAAGTTAGTTCGCATTATTAAATTTTAGTATCATCTATTAGCGTGTCTCCATATTCAAATTGATTTTAGATTTTATGTTTGGCTGTCTGTCAGAGGCTCCAAAATGGACTTATAATAATGTGATGTAGATATTTTTTTTAAACTTTGTTACATTGATTTACAGATATGATTAAATATATCACGAACATAAACTTGGACGTTTTCGTTTTGATTAAAATTTAGTAGATGAACAGTCAATATTCCTTGTTTACCTTTACTTAACCGCAATAAGTTGGGGTGCTTTGTAATCTCTTCTCGCCATATTTTCATTAATTTCCCTCAAATCTATCTCCCCTTTGTAATATTGCTTAATTTAATCAAGTTTTTCATAATAAAACAATTTTGTACAGTTTAATTAATTGTATTCCTTAATTTCCGAACCATAATAAAAATACAAGATGCAATATTAGTTAAAACAATACAAAATTATTTGGGTCTTTAATTTCGGACTCTGATCAGAAAACGAGTAAATTGTTATAAGGCCAGTTCACATCGCATACATTGTTTTTGTGAAAATTGTTTAAAATGTCTTGTATACAATTTTGTCTGGAACGTTGCTTAACGTAGCCTCAAAAAAAGAAAGTACGAGGAAGACCTGTCATTGGGCACGTACACAAAGGCAGCCAGCCGTTTGTCTGCATTCGGCGAATCAGTGAAGACAGTCATACTACTTTTAATTAATATTGGAAAAATAAAATGCTGTATTGTCCCGCACATAATGCTAACTTCACCGACATTTTCGCGCCGACACGGTTCAAATTAAAAAAGTCACCCATACAAATAAAACTGAAATGACTTTCCTTTACAGTAAAATATACCTACATCGTTCCGGAATTAGAGTCATTTGAGAATAATGCGAAGTAAAAGTTGATGTTGTGACTAAAATTAAGAAAATGAGTTTACGCTGGTTTGGAATTCGTTGAAAGAATGAAGGATGAAATATTGACTAAAAAGGTTTATATGGCTGAAGTGAAAGGAAATGCTGGCAGAGGATGACCTGGGTGTACTTTTATTGAACATACAAAAAAAGTTTTGATCGATGCAAATATTAAAAGTACCTACAGACAATCGCGGAGCATGTATGAAAGGTATGATTAATATAAAAGAAGAGGTATGTCAGGATCGTAACAAATGGCATTCGATTGTCTCTGCCTACCCCTCTTGGGATAAAAGACGTGATGATAGATAGATAGATATACCAACATTTTAAGAATTAAAAAATGTTTGCTAAGTACGGCTCCTATAACAGTTTTCATAGCTACTACATATATTCCTGCGCATGGGACAACACTATATTAGTGATATTAATCTGGTTGATTCCCCTCTACATATTTCAATGAAACAAGATGTCACCGTGGATTAATTAATTCTGCAACGTTGACTCCAAACTTATTGAGACAAGGTTGCATCGTAGTCAAAAATACTGATTTTTTTTGGGTTCCGTACCAATAATGAACCCTGGATCACTTTGTTGTCTGACTTTCTGTCCATGTATCAAGACTATTTCGGTAAGAAAACGGCTCAAACAATGTCTATACTATATTGATATATACACGTTTTTTAAATATTAAAAGCACCTAAAAGTTCCAATCGATCATCATTAGATAAGGTGACATACAATCTAAAAATTTGGCTTGAACGGAGGTTTATTGGCAAATTACAAAATATAAAAAAATATTACATTTCCGTACTCTACGACACAAACTTATAATTATTGCTGTACAAATAAGTAAGAACTACGGAAACCTCTCAGAGCGCAATTTCTACTCGCACTTGACAGTCTTTTTTAGGGATCCGTACCCAAAGGGTGACAACGGAAACCCTATTACTAAGGCTCCGCTGTCCGTCCGTCCGTCTGTCACAGGGCTGTATCTTTTGAACCGTAATAGGTAGACACTTGAAATTTTCACAGAGTGTGTAATGCTATGGCCGCTATAACAACAAACGATAAAATTAAAAATTAAAGGGGACAAAAACGTGTTTTATTCGGCATTTTTTGCTCGATCTTAATAATGGTATATGTGAGTCGGATTCGCGCTAAATTGTTCCTGCGCCAGTGAGCCCGACTCGCACTTGGCCGGTTTTTTCCTAGAGTCGTCAGTTACCGTATCCATCTATCGTGGGGGTCATTAAGTATATTATGATCCGGTGTGTAACTTATGGCGGTGGGTCAGAGAATCTGCATATAAATAGGAATGCGGTACATATCCGTAGGATTAAGGCGACTCGTGCATATCGAGGGACTTTTTACCCTTTGGGACATGGATATGAAAAATAAGTTGTAATACGTTTTTTTATTACAAGTTTTTTATATAATTGTATCCAATTAGAATGGTTCGATCCCGGTTATGTATTTTTATATAAATTTTATAATATATGACTATATATATAAAAATATATGAATTTTCCATATAAATATACGTCAACAGAAGTGGCCACTCGTTAGGTAAACACAAAATATACCAGCAGCTAAAAGAGGGAGACTTGGTCTTCTGCTGGGTACCCTATGGGACCGATAGCACGGTTCCGGGAGCCGTAAGGCAACCCGTAAAGAAAAAAAATGTATAAGTTTCATGGCTACTGATGCCAATCTGCCGCCCTTGCGTACATCCATGTTATTTACTATTATGTCTGTATCTAATTTCATCCAAAATCTTTTAGCGTTCACGATTTTAATAGTAGGTATATTTTGACTAAAAAATCTGTTACTAGCACATTTTCTAAATGTTTATTTAAATATAACTGAAATACTTCCATGAACTTACTATTTTTTCACCCCTCTTAGTAATCCTGTGTCGTCTGATGCGGCGTGAAAAAATAATTGTAGGGTGGTTTAAAACAAATCTGATTGCTGTCTGGCCCTAAGCATATTTTGCAAGTTATTTTTCCGGTAACGCTTTTATTGCTAACAAATACCATTAATACTAATTTAAAAAGTAATAAAAAATAAAGGAGTTGATAGCCTAATTCGTAGAGCGTTTCTCGGTCCCGGTTTCAATTCCCAATCGTGAAAATGGTATCACCAATTTTCTTTAAGAATATGTGCTAAAGCTATTTAAATAGACTCTTCGTGCTTCGGAGGGTACGTAACTTCTTCTAAAAATATAACCACTTCTTATAAAGAAAAAAACCGCATTCAAAACCAAAATGTGCTCTCCGAAATGCACAAGTCACTATAAAAAATACCCAAATCGCTTCAAGTGTGCCTATAAAATTTGAAGAGTTCTCGATTTCTACAGGATCCCATCATCAGATCCTGAACTGATACCATGGGACCACCTTGAAAGTGTACCCTTTCAAACAAAATTTTTTTTCCAAATCGATCCAGGCGTCTTCAAGTAATCGGGGAACATACATAAAAAAAACATAAATGATTCCGACGAATTGAGAACCTCCTTCTTTTGAAGTTCGGTTAAAAATAACAGATATTTACGTCTGTTAAACAAGTGACACAGGCTTGACGCTGTTACTGGTGTCTGACCACACCGCAGGATATTGTTGCTTTCTTTTGTAAATATATTTAATTACTTATATGGTTTAATAAAAAAAATAGTGCGTCGGATTTAGAACTGCAGTTTTCGGGTTCAATTTAAAAACTAAGCACAATTTTTTTTAATCAGGTTTCTGTATCTTCAGGAAAATTCCTGCACGTGATTTTCAAGTTAAATTGAATTTTCCTGAGAAATCCCTTAAGGAAACTACTTAAGATGTATCAGTCTTATAAACATTGAATACATTATAAAGGGATACATTTGCCCTAAAAGAACAAATAAAGGGTTCCTTAAGTCCTTTAGTTGTCTTATTACATTATCATATCATGGAGATTACCATAACCATCTGAGAAGAACTACCTTAATGCTTTCATCAGAATAAAAGGCAGCAACCCTTAGACACAATTAAACCATGATAAATGGATCACGAAAAATCTAATCTAAATATTTAATCGGAAATTCCCCTACACTTGTGCATTAAGTGTAGTTTTTATGTGTGTGCAAAACTTGAAACTTTAGGGTGTTTGTAGGTGTGAGTGTATGCATCGCAAGTGTATAGTTCCATCGGAATGTGTTTTTATTAAGGGGATGTCCCCTCGATTTCAAATAATATTTCTTCTAACAAATATTGCAGTGTTAATGCCACGCTAAAATGTATGCGTTTTGTTCCATTGTGTATTTTGAGGTGTACATTGTGTTGTCCTTGTTATTGGATGTTTAAGTTATGACTGTTTTGTTCGTATTGAAGTATTTTTTATTTAAAATCGCTTACATTTATCATTAGTAAGATTATTACAGATAAATCTGAAGATTTACAAAATATCTATATTATTTCTTGAATTAGATTTTAATAATTTATAAGGACTAAGAGTTAATTCTCTATTATTTGCAGAAATTGGTGCTTCGACTGATTTTTGACTTGAGTGAGGATTAAATACGGTATTTTCGGTTACAAATTAATCTCTCTAAACCTCTATTATTTTAGAGAAATTCGTGCAAAGTTTCTCCACGAGTTACACATAAAATGTAATTAGAAACTTAAGTATAAATTCTAAATGTACCACAGGAGTATAAAATGTTCTTTCTTTGAATCTCTAACTCAGCCTCCCCTCGGTAGCATCATAGACTAAAGTTGGTTCCCGAGTTTAATGTCTGCTGTGGAATTTTATTGCGTTTCGGTTTCCCTAATCCTGAATTGCGACGTAAACTTTACCTCTCTGACCCATTTAGTCGGGTGTTTGCGATACAGTCGAATTTTCAAACCTTCTCTAGCAAGAGAAAGCATCTATAGGACTATAAATTTACTAAAAGTAATTTTTGTTTAATTTAAATGAAGTTTGAACTAATAATAATTATATAATATATCTATCTATCATCACGCGTTTTATACCAAGAGGGGTAGGCAGAGACAATCAAATGCCACTTGCTATATGGTCCTGACATATTCTTTTTCGCTTCTTTTATATCCATCATACCTTTCATACATGCTCGGCGATTGTGTGTACTTTCAATATTGCCATCGATCAATACATTTTTTATATGTTCAATAAAAGTATACCTAGTTCGTTCTCTGCCAGCATTTTCTTTCACTTCAGCCATATAAACCTTTTTAGTCAATATTTCATCCTTCATTCTTTCAACGTGTTTAAACCAGCGTAAACTACTTTTTCCTCATTTTAGTTACAACATCGTCTTTCACTCCCATTATTCTCTAATGACATCGTTCCAGAGATCGAAACATTCTACGTAAATACCGCATTTCCACCGCATTTATCTTATTTTCATGCTTCTTATTCCATACCCAAGTCTCACTTCCACAAGTAAGTGATGGAACTAAAACAGCATGTAATACCCCAGTTTATTATTATTAATGTGTTATTTTAATGAAAATACATGCCTACGTATATACGAAACTTGATAATTTTATTCAGTTTCATTTGTAAGTTTACCTTTTTGTGAGAAGAACGTGTGCGGACAGACAAAGTTAAGTTCCGCACATCGTCTCCGAACCCGACATAACAAATTACAAAGTTTAACCCAACTGGGAGGTTTGTCGGAACAATAAATTTATTTATGTGGTAAATGAAGCTAATTATTACATGGGGCTTCGTGTTAATAAGTATTTATTTGTGTACTTCAAGGGTTGTCTAGTATTATAATTTTTTATTTTTTTATTTATTCTTTAAAAAAAAACCTAATATACAATTGAAAATTCCGCCAAAATGTTTAAAATTTACTGCTTGAACAAAAATATTGAGGTTATTGAGCTTACTTAAATCTATAGTTTACACAAAATAATATTAACTTTAAAAATCAAAACACTAAACGTAGCAACCAGCATAAGAAATTTACTTACAATGAAACAAAAATAGGTATACAATATTTTTAACTACGTTCAATGAAATGTAACTTAAGGCGCTGTTTATACATTTTGTAAGTTAGTATCTCACATTGTAAACTTGGAGTTAAGCGGAGTTAAGAAATATTAACATATAATAAGGTCTATAAATTTTGCCTGAAACAGTTTCTATTTCAAAATTACTTGTTGATATATATCATTTACATCGCACAGGCACGGGTACAATTTATATGTCTTTACAACAATTTTAATACCTACATAAATAAGCTTATAACTACTTCTCTATTAGAGATAGATATATGCTACTGCACGCTTTTTTGTTGATAATTTTATTTTACACCATATTCCACACATTTTTGCCCACATCATTCTGTTACTCGTATATCTCTGATGAATTAGACAGCGTACGCCATTTAAAACGCGCTCGAGTTAACTTTTCCCCGATTCATTGATCAGCTCCTACACATGATATGTCCATGTTTTATTCTCTTCTCGTGAATCAACCTATCTAAAGGTGAAAACCGCATCAAAATCCGTTTGGTAGTTTTTGCGTGTAAAGGTCACGGCGGGGGACTTTGTTTTAGAATATGTAGCGATGATATCTACCTATTTTACTACCTATAAATGTACCTACCTATTATCGTGAATATTAAAAGGTACCAATAACTAAAGTGTTTTCATATGGTTTTCATAATATTTCACAATAGTTGCATATATGCAAGCCTATATGTCTAAAAATATATTAAATGGAGTAGGTACACACTTTACCACAAGCCTTTACTAAGAAAGCAAAGTTAGCGGCCAATTCTGACAAATAGCTCCCAACTGTCCCAGCTTCCTAACCTAATTACCAGATAAGTAAAGGCAATAAATATCTCAGACAACAATGATAGAACATTTCTGGAAATGGTAATGTTCACAAAAGTTTTACGTAGTATGCAGACAGAATTGAAATATTATGGATATTTACTTCTGACACAGGCTGACAGACAACTATTAAAAAGTGGACACTGTTACTACATAGTCTCTAGCAAACACCATAAGGTATAAACTATAAACGAAGTGAATTTTCAATTTAGTTAACTATAACTATTTTTATTTTAATGTAGAACTTTTTTCATTAATTAGCAAACTTCGAATGTCAGTTTCTGAATAAAATTCACAAGTAAAATGCAATGTAACTGTAGTGTTAGTTAGTACTTTTGTGTCGCAATCAGAAAACAATAGTAACTTCCACCGAGCTCGGACTCATGTGGCTGCCACTTTGTAATTAGATAACAATCGGAGCTCGTGTTCGATTCCACTAATGACTGCTCTATAGATACCAGTTAATACAACCGCAACTGAATTTTCCCCCCTCCTTCGACAATGTTCCACAATAAATTAAATTCTATGTTGTAGTAACAACATTTTAGATAACCATAATGACTGAAATGACAATTCAATTATAATAATATGACAAGTCCAAGACGATCAAAAAAGTGTGGCGATCATAGTGCTCTCTCCAACTTAGACTGGGACTCACCATCAGATGAAACAGGCACGGTCAAGAGAAGAAGACAATCATGTCCTGAAAATAAAACTGCAACAACGCCTCAAGATACTATATTTGAAATTCCAACGCCTTCAGACTCTGGTAGCTGTACGTCAAGAAGTATTGATGACACTGACAAGAGTGATTCTTTAGCTGAAGTAGAAGAACGAATATCATCTTTAATTAATGAAAATAGGTCATCTAAAAGTAATTCAGAATCAAGTGACTTAGAAATAATTATTGAAAATATTTTAGATAATACTAATGGTGAAAGTGTGTCGACTGGCATACGTGAACATGAAATTAATTCGTGTGAACCTAGAAATAATAACCGAAATGATAAGCATCATAACGACGGCGAGCAAAACATATCAACAATTAAAGATAAAGTTAAAGATAGAAAACTTAAAACCCCGACACCTGTTCGTAAATTCAATAAACCCTTGGATATTAAAAAGCAGGTAACAAGTTCAACTAGCGACAACACACTAAATAATAAAATAAGTGTTCTCCCAGTGTACAAAACCTCTGTTAACGAAAGTAATGTGGAACTGAACTCAAAAAAGAGAGTCACATCTAAATTAAGACTGCCATTTTCTCCTGTTAGAGCAATGGAAAAGCCAAAGATTTCCTTTTTTCATAATAAAGATAATATGGCTAACAAACCATCGCTGCTGTCTAGTCCTGTAAGGCGTACAATATCCAACGAATATGTTCGTTTAAAATTTTGTAACGACACAGTTATGCGAAGAAAGATTGACGGCAAATCAGTTCCAAAAATTACACCTAAAATTCAATCTATTATACCAGAGAGTCCCGTTGATATAGAAGACCCATTCTTAAATTTAAGTCCAAATAAGAAATATACTGTCACTGTAAATAATAAAGTTCGCTGTGACAAAGATAACTATGTAATATTCGATCCCAACACGGGTTTCAAATCTGAAGACATTAAAAAACTATCTAGAATACCATTGAAATCTCCAAATGGCGAGAAATCTAAAATACCACTTAAATCTCCCGTAGCAGAAATATCAAATGTGGTCACACGAAAATCAATAAACGTTAGTGATACAGACAGTGGTATTTTAAGTCCTAATTCTCCAGTAGAAAATAGCGCAGACGAATGCTCTGTTTCTACTAATGTTGCAACATTTAGTGGCAAAGTGAAAAAGTGCGCTGCTGATTTGGACATAACGATTCTCGATCCTGCTTTGGCCAAGAAAGCAGTGGAACAAATTAAGGTAAGACTTAATTTTTTTTAAGCAGACGAATGTGTTATTTACTTCTTATTACTTCCTATTATTAAATTAAAATTAGCTAGAGTTTAGATTTTGAAAGCAAAATATATTCTAGTAAGCCAAATGTTGGGCTTATAATAACGTTACAGTTGCTCAACAATGATGCAATTACTTTTTCCGAATAATTTCCTAAGTGATATGAATTATTATTAATTTGGTTCAACTTTAAAAATGTTTTTATTAGGGTATGTTAAGCAAGTAGACAATTTATTGTCTGTGGCCTCAGTAGATATTATTTAACTTGTACACTATACTCAAAGCTTGTACATAGTTAAGCTAACTACCTACAACTGAATTTGTTAAATGTTGATAAAAAAATGTAGTGCATTTCACATTCGTATTGTATTAGTAAAACTTCAAGAATTATCGAAATATACATAAGTAGTATCTTTTACCTTGGTCTAAAGATCCTGTGCCTTCTTGGTGTAGGTAGAAGTGAAAAAGATACAATCATCATAAACAAGACACTAATACATTTTAAAATGTATGTGGCGCCATCTAGTGTTGGGTAGGAGTAGGAGTATAAAAGTAAGATGCATTCGCCATCTATCGTTGAGTCAAGTAAAAGCATAAAAGCAATATGCATCCACGAGATGGCGCTAAAGTTTGAAATATACATCATTATTTTATCGTGGTCATTCCTACACCCTGTGCCCACTGCCCAGTGTTGTTTTAGGTAGAGAGTCCAATTACTATGGTATGGATGGTAGTCATATCATATAATATCAAAAATTGCGAACAATTTAACTTTAATAAATAAGCAACTATTTAGTAATAAGCTTGTTTACAAATACAACAAATGTATTGCACCATATTGTAATTTTCTCTACATTTGTTTGGCTTTTCAGCGTGATATATCTCGACACTAGCACATTATTCGGAAGCAATCGTGCAGTTAATTTCCAAATGGGCCCATTTAGCGAAAATAACGGACCTTGTCACACGTGCCTCGGGTTTACTTTTTGTTGTGCTTTTACATGCGAATAACATTCGAATATTTCACGGGAAATTGTAAAAGCATTGGTTTTCATTGTTTGCCATGTTAACTCGTATTCGCTTTCCTGACTGCGAACTAGATAACATCTAAATTGGACGAGTTGAATAATGTGTCAATTTAACAGATGAACGATTTAACGATCGAGGTGAAATCTATTGAGATTTTATATTATTGTTATGAAATAAGTAGGCAGTTACACTCTACCTACCTAATGTAAGTAGGTATTCTTTCAAATCCACATTACATGTCGAAGTAAATCAGGCCAGTCCAAATGTGTAGAGACTGTTGTGTGAGATGTACTTCCCAGAGACGCTATTCTGAGGAGCAGATTAGTAGTATTGGTCCTACCTACCGAAGAAGAACTGTGAACGATATAATTTACAGTTGAGTTAATTTTCGATTTTTCAACAGATATCGAATTTCGACGGAATGTGATCCTATGCAATTTGTATGTAGTAAAAATATGCCTTTGGAAGGAATTTATTAGGCGATCGAAAGTGTTAGTTTTTCAAGGCTAGGCAGACATTATACTAACTCGGTTTAGATCAGAGTCGATTTTGGAGTTAATCGGTCAAGTAGTTTCAAAGTTACAAAAAAAATTACATGATATGTAGCTAGCTACCTACTGATATTTTGTCTCGCTGTCTGGCTCCGAAATGGCTGTATGAATGTTAATGAAACTCTATCATACTGAGTTAAATACTTAGAATGCTTAGAATCTGGTGTTTGTTTAATTTTGATATCGAAAGGGTTCGCAGATATTTATAAAAAAATGATTGCCTATCTTATATATCTTATAATAATGGGATCGAAAAAACGAGCGAAACCGTGGGAAGCATCTACTTGAAAATAAAGTAAGTAAAGTCAATCTTTAGACAAAACAATGTGTTTTCGACTACAACAGTATCTTCTTAAAAAGTTACTAAATGTTTACCATTTTCTGAAGATTGGTTTACGAGAATTGTCAATTTTCTGCACGAGCAAGCCACTGATACCCGTACGTTGAAGAAAAAGCACATCCGTCTCGGGATTACCTACATTTCTTTACTCCGGTAACGTAGACGGGAAGTCAGGAGGAAATTTTAAAATTCCAAAGGAAATTGAGTACGTTTTCTCTTTTCCTCTAATAATAACATTTTGTTTTGTTTTCTAAAAATATTTTACATTCGACCATTTTGTAACCGAACTTCAAAAGAAGGAGGAGGTTCTCAATTCGTCGGAATTATATGTTCTTTTTTTATGTATGTTCCCCGATTACTGGACCGATTTGGAATTTTTTTTTTGTTTGAAAGGGTATGCTTTCCAGGTGGTCATCAGGTCAGGATCTGATTATGGGATCCTGAAGAAATCGAAAATTCTTCAAATTTTATAGGCACACTTGAAGCGATTTGGGGTTTTTTATAGTGACTTGTGCATTTGCTTTCGGAAAGCACATTTTGGTTTTGAAGGCGGTTTTTTTCTTCATCAGAAGTGGTTATTAATCTAATGTTCACAAATATTGATAGTTTAACAATTTGAAACAAAAAAAACTTTTAACTATATATTTACGAAAAAAAACCGGATATTTTCCAGCTACATTAACCTACTATTTTTTAATAGTAGGTACCTGCTTATGAAATAGTCTCAAAGTGTGTAGGCCAAACAGGGAGGTCAAATGCACCCACAGGCCCTTATTTGTAATTTAATGTTCAATTGCGTAGGCAAATCGCATTCACTCGACCCAACCAACCTGTGAGAAACAGCTGCAACTGACTATTAACAACTGCATCGTCTGAATAACAAACAAGACTCTCTTCATAACAATACACGCGTTAATTGGGAACTGTGAATCATGCAAACATTCAAATTTTTACGGTTTCATATGCGTTTAGTATTTGGAATTTTTGTACAACTTATCTATAACTAGATGCTGTCCACTGGTTTGCTTATGATAGCTGATGAGCTATGTGAGCTGTTCACACCATTCCTTTATGAGAAATATTTTATTTATTTATTATATATTTATGCGTCTTTAAGATTGTGACATAATAATATAAAGAAAAGTGGCCGATTGGTTAAGACGTCTGGTATTAACTAGGCAGACCACGGGTTCGATCCCGGATCGCGGATGTACCAATGGGTTTTCTAATTAAAAACTTAGGTATGTAGGTACATAATCCGACAAACCACACATAGAGGTTTTTCCATCTAAATATACCTTAACAGAACTGGCCACTCGTTAGGTATAGCCTCACATATACCATTGGCTAAACGAGGGAGACTTGGTCTTCCGCTGGGTACCCTGGAACCGTAACACGGTTTCGGGGGCTGTAAGGCAACCCATGAAGAAAAAAAGAGAAAATATCTATAAACATATTGTAATTTAAAATCTATACTGTAGGTATATTATATCCCTGCAGCACATAATTATACTATACCTGACTTTTACTATATATCTAGTAGATTTCCGTCCCCAGCTTCGCCCGTGAATATTTTCAAACAAAATAAAATATAGCCTATAGCACTGTAGCTTCCTATTAGGGAAATAATTTTCAGAATCGGATCAGAAGTTTCAGACATTACCCCCTACATCCAAATTTACAAACTTTACCTCTAAATTAGTATAGATTTATGAATTATATATTATATTATTTTTGTAGCAAGTTGTTAATTTATTTATTACTTTCATTGGGAAACTTAGTCAGTTGAGTTCTCTAAATACATATTTATCGCTATCACATCTATTCATTGAGATATTAACTTTATATATGTAAACGAACTAAGTAAGTCTTGTTATAAGGCATACTTTATTCGTGTAGATCGATTGAAAGCACATCTGGGGCCGCAGGAAGGGATGAACGTACCCTGGTTGAGAAATAGTCTCGTTTAGGGCTCAAGATTTGGCAGGAAACGGTAGTTACGCATATAGATGGGGATGTAGAGTTAGAAATATTTAGACATTCCATTTAAAATTTTATTTCTTATACTTAGCTAAAATCAAATTACTTGTATAATTGTAAAAAGGATGATTTTTACGCAAATAGCTCAGATTTAAAAAATATCATTTTAGGCATAGGTGTAGTTTTTTTGCACCACTAATACGACTTGAGAAAATATGCTTGTTTATATAATGTTTACCTATATTAGAATTTTAATATTTGTGCTGTTTACTGGGCAGTTAGTTATCTTAGGATAATTGCCAACCTTCTTTGGTGCAGACTTGAAAGGTTAATATGATACCTATAAATATTTAACAAAATATCCATATAAATATTTTAGTCTACAAAAGTAATATTAATTATAAAATATATTTTTTTTTAAATTGCCCAGGATTTGAGCGAGTCGAACTCGTGTGGAGAGGGTTTCGTACCATTTTTTCCGTGAGAACTTTAAGATATAATTTTCGTTTAGATTTTCCTGTAAACTATAATCTATATTTCCTATTTTTAACGACTTCAAGATATATATATATATTTTTATTTTCTTAAAATTTTAGTAGCTCAGTAGCTTCGGAGATAAGGGATTCAATTTTCGTAAATTTTCTTTAATATATTTTAAACTATGCATTTTAAAATTATAAAACAATATTTGTATTTCTTATAGCGAGAGATTTTTGATATGTCACATGATGCAATTGAAAATTATTTTTTTACTTTTATTTTGTCCTCTAAAATTAACTTCCAAAACCGAAATTCGATTATTTACGCTATAAGTCCGTGATTGGGCCTTCAAACTTTACATATGTACCAAATTTCAACCTCTAGTAGAAAATAAGCTGTGACATACGGACATACAGACAGACACAAGAGTGATCCTGTAAGGGTTTCGTTTTTTCATCGGATGTACGAAAACCTGAAAAAGTAAACTTGCTGAAAATCACACACACTGGTTGACTATCCAAACGAGATGCCCATAATTGCCACACACATGAAATTATAGAATATTTTTTTGGCTCAAGTGAGGATTGAACCTGAGCCCTCCAGTTTCAAATCCGTTGTGTTGTGACATACCTACCTCAAAAAGTAAAAAAAACATTGTTAAATAACAACGACAATTCTAACGGTTGAATAAAGCAGAGTTGTAATTAGGTTACAGTCCCCTGTTGTAGGGTGTAGAGTACCTACTGTCCGGGCCGCGGGGTCCACTTTGATTTCGGTACAAAGCTACGGTTTCAAACGAAAATGTCGTACTCATCTCGCATTTTTAAGTAAATTTGTTAATAATAGCAATGCCTAATGGATTTACTTGTATCTTTAAAACATGTGATAGAATAGTACTGTGAGTCAAACTATTATTCTATTCTATTTTATTTCGTGATGGCTCCATCAGGGTTTTGATGATTCCGCCAATGTCAATATTAATATGACGATTAATCTGTAGCTAAGGTGATCCCGCAGGCAGACTGTGATATGTCTAATCACAACTATCACAGTGCGGGCGAGATTAAACCGGATTCCTCATCATGTCACGACGGAACGAGTGCGTCGGTCGCCATGACATGACGTAGAATTCCAAACTATTATGTGAGCATCGAACAAAAAAAATATTGCATAATGTAGTGGTGTGGTAGGTCCCGTCGGTTTCCGTCTGGGAAAATTGAAAACGCCGTACAAAAATATTTTACCTTGAAATTCGTAAAATACATAGTACTATATATAGTTTCGGTTCAGATTATGAGTATCAAGTATATAACCGACATTTATATATCCAGTGACTCATCAGACTTATCAAGCACAGTTTACTTGTGTCTAGGTACTATGTTATCAATAAGCCGGCACTAGGAGGTGACAAACATAGAACCCCTACGGTGTATTTTTGTCGGTCAAAATACGTTAATACACCCTCTAATGACAAAAAATAATAAAACAAATAAAAATTAAATGTTTCTTTTAAAACTAGACTAATTTTATAATAAAAAAAATATATATAAAAAAATAGTTTAGTGTGTGAGAAAATGTATGAGTTTGGATGAAGCAAGAGAGTTATTGATCTTGTTCTCAGGTGAGAGCGAGTGCAGTATTTTTTTACTTTTAAATAAAGTACGTGTTCATTCGACACGAATATCATGTTTAAGGTTTAAAACCGACACTTTGACTAATTAGTACAAGCGTGTGGGGCGTGAAGTACACTCGGCAAACATTTTGGTTTCTAAAAGGGTTTGACTTAGGAACACATTTTGACACAGTTAATTTTGTGAGTCCTATATCCATATATTGTATGGGGATAAACTATTCCCAATTTCTCTTTATTTATCTTATGATTTTTTAATTGGTCAAAATAATAAAATAATAATTATTTTGAATTTTCAAAAAACAGGGGCAAAATAATTCTTTATTTTACCACCCATATTTCCTATTCAATAAAACCCATTGAAAAAGTAACAGCTTAATATTGAATAAGTAACTATAATATGCTAAATTACAGTGACACAGGTGGATTATTTACAGAGAAATTTAGAATAGTTTATCCCAGAAAAATAATGGATATAGGAGCCTTCGTTTTCGTGATCTAGGGGTAAAATGGGACTAAATGGGATTTTTATTATATTTTAAGGGTAAGCAATTATTATAGTTTGGTCCTTCGATCCAACATAATATTATCACAGCAATTTTTGTTGTGAAATGTTTTTCGGACGCAATATTATTAGGATATATGTATCGCTCAATTATATATCTCATATATTTTACGCCCATTTTTTATTTTGAAATATTGAGGTCCAGATTATGCTTTAAATCTTCTTTTATTTTATTGCAAGTATTTATTATCAAGGAATTTGTTATAAAGTCGAATTTCCCAAATAATTGTCGCGAAGAGTTAGGGGAAGCTACCGGAACCGCTAGCTCGTATATCAATCGTCCAGGCTATAAATATTCCACCCAACACTGACTTACAGATCACACGTTGTGCATATATCTTTCTATCCTTAATAAAGCATGAGGAAACTTTGCCCCTTGCGAACAATCTACACGAAGTTCATGCATTATTAATTGTTTTAAATAAAGAACATCTTTGAAACCACTTGTGTGGTTTTCTGTGTGTTTCATGAACTGAAACGAAACTAAATTGGCAGTAAGTAACATTCATATGAAGACCATAGAAATAAGAATCGTGAGTTTCCTACTTCTATGGAAATAACTATTGATTTCATTTGTTTTAATTACTAACGACAAAATATTTTTCAAAATTTACACAATTTTCTGAATAAATAATTTTATTTATGTTTGCTGTTTGAAAGTAGGTCTTCGTAACTGGTTCTTTGCTCCTATTATCAAAGCTATATTCAACGAGGAAATGCAGCTGCAGTTTTCTTGCCACATGGACCGCATCTATTTAATAAAATTAATATATTTTTCAGAACACAAAGTTTGTCTAAATGAATAATGAAAATTTAAAGTTAAAAATGTACACCCATTAATCTTTCGGTCTTAATTTAGTTTTCTTAAAAAATTAACCACTCATCTAAAGGACAATAAAAGTTCCGTATCCTGTTTGGGATTTATTCCTGCTGTTCATAGTAATAAATTATGTGCTCCTTGACTTGAGTTATGGTAAGCTGAGATGACGCATTTATACTGTTTTACACCCCACTGCAATGTCATTACAAAATATTAGGCCGACTCTATCCGCGACATTTTTTTTGATTCAATGAGATGGTGTTTTGTAAATTAAAATCCTAAACTTCCTGGTTCAAATAAAAATAAACTTATTGTTGCCTATCAATTTTACATTTAGAAATATATAATTTCTAATCTCTTTTAATAGTTTTATAGCCATCTCTCAAACGAAATTATTTCAACCTCATTCAATTCATTAAACAATGGTAGCTGATTCTATCGAACCTCCTCTGCCTTTAATCCGCCTTAATTATTTTCTTTCATCTCTTTCGCCTCCGACCACTGAAATTGAATATTATTATTTAAGAGGCTTTCAAAGGGAAAAAATAGATAAACAATTTCAGGATCCCCTCGAGTTGTTAAGATATTAATTATTAATTTTTTTATCTAGATCTAAGATTACCAATAAATTGTCGTAAAAATTATTTAAGGGCTACTCCCTCCCTCTGTCAGAGTGACGGATGACAGCGGCGATAATTAGTGTGATCGTGCTATTCTAGGCCCTCGTCCCTTTCCGGCGCAACCAACGCTTCGGTCGCCGACTAAAAATGGCCCAATCAGTCAAATGAGGAACTCGAAGTAACTTGGGAAATGAATCCTGTCTCTGGGAAATGAGCTCTGGAAAATCTAGTGGAAAACATAGTAGAAATATCTTTTTAGGTTTCAAGCTTTTCCCGCTGGTTGATTGATTGAGTCTGTGTTATTGATTATATTTATTTATATAATTAATTATTCGCATGTTATAATACATTTTTATATACAGGGTGGAATTTTTAAGGCAGTGGAGGGAAAGCCAACCAATTTTACTCAAAGAAAAAAATCCTTTTTTTTTAAATAAGTAATTTCTAAGATTTTTTCTAAATTATTTTGAAAGTTCCAAATTCTAGTTAGATTTCATGGCCTTCTGTAAAATTGTGTCTTAACATTGACCTAATCGGTCGGTTAGTAAAAAGTCAATATTGTTTATTTTTGACACTTTCACACATTGAATTCCCGGCAAGCGATTTAAAAAAAATATGTGACTGCAATTTTACTTAATTAAGCTAGTTTTATTAAAAAAAATAAGTTTTATTATTATTTGAGTTTTACTTATTAATTAGTGTTAGTAAAAAATTAATATTATTATTGATTGCGATGTATTTTTTTGAGAATAAAAGTAAGTTATATAGTTATGTGAAAAACTAAGCTCTAGAATAAATATTAAGCTAGCGTCTCTAAATTCCAGGAGATACTGAAGAAATTACACTACACGTTATGGAAAAAAAAATGAAATTTTTGTATAAAGTTTATCGTCTAACAAAACCATTAATGCCTGTCTAATAACAACTGTGATACGGTACAACTATGATTGCATGATGATATGATGATATGCACGGCCTGTTTTTATCTATCACTTGACTAGCTGTTTCTATGAGATTGATATTGTTTGTTGAAACAAAACTGGCGAAATGGCCAGGCATAAGCGTGTATAGTACGTCAACTGAAAATTTATCACATTTCATCACATTAATTCAGAATAGGTTTATGAATTATCTTTTGTTAGCAAAATTTGTAAGATGACAAATAATTTTGTATGGAAAATATAACAATAGACAGTAGTACCTAAACAGAAAAAATATTGTTACAAAATATTTTTCAGGGATTTATTTTTTAACTATACACATTCACGATTTCCACTAAATATTACCTATTCCAAGTCTGATGAGCTAGAATCTTCAGAATCAAGATTTATGACAAATACAAATACTCTTGGTATATGAAATTAAAAAATGATAAAGGCTAAAGTTTGGTTAATACAAGAAATGAAGATGCAGCATGCAGGTAAAGATTCCTTTTTGTCATAAGTGACAAAGATAATACTACTAGAGCGACCAGCCACGGCTTCGCGCGGATATAAAAAAGTTGTTTATGAAAATTAAATTTTCCTTGAATTTTTCACTCCCGAACTCCAACTATCAAATTGATCCATTGCTCTGTTTTACGTAAAAGAAGGACAAACAAACAAACAAACACACTTTATACTTATAATATTATTATAGTATAAATCAAAACTATAGTACAATTGTGTCTACCAATATATAGAAATGAGTATGAAAGCTTGCGGGAAGCCCATATGTCTGAAACTCTGAAACAATCCTTTCAAACCAAAGCTTTATGTTTGTAGTGGAATCTACAGGTAAAACGGCTTTAACTAAGTGCTTTCACGTTCTGTATACAGGTACCATAGTGGTAAGCAATATTTTGAAATGGAATTGAATTTTATTCCTTTATATAAAATGAAACATAGTTGCTCTGTTTGATTAAAACATGGAAGGAAATATGGACGTAGTAGGTATAATTGCTGCTGGTAATAGTTTCCACATTTAGCTAAATGCCCATATTAATCAGAAAAGTGACGGTCTGAAGAAGCGCTCGAGAAGTCGGTTAAGAAAAGATTGCTTATTATTGCTGCTTAATTGATATTCAATTTCAAGGCTAGCGCTTTAACCATTGCCTCTTTCATATGAATGAGCTCCAAAAATATTTATAAATTCTTAGAAAAATACCAACTGCTTACTTGTAAAAGTACACGGATGACTTGGCATTCTACATGCGCTTGGAATAATACACTCAAGTAATCCCTAAGGATATTAAGGCATGTAGAGCTTTCAGGGATATAAATACACAACGGCCATATGGAAATATTTCTTTAGTCATCTTTCATGATAAACTCATGCACGGGAAAAATTGCAGCTGACACTTCTACTAAACCAGACCCGAGATATATATATATCCCTATGGTAAACATTTAGTTATTTTTTGTTATATGGTAATTACTGACTTTCCAATTGCTCTGTAAAAAATTGGACAAGTTGAAAGAATGAAGGATGAAAGATTGACTACAAAGGTTGAAATGGCTGAAGTGATAGGAAATGCTGGCAGAGGACGACCTAGCTGTACTTTTATTGAACATGTAAAAAATATATTGATCGATGGCAATATTAAAATTACACACATTCGCCGAGCATGTATGAAAGGTATGATGAATATAAAAGAAGCGAACGAGGTATGTCAGGATCGTAGCAAATGACATTCGATTGTCTCTGCCTACCCCTCTTGGGATAAAGGCGTGATGATAGATAGAACTTCGACCTCATATTTGCCTCAAAACTTTTGCCTTCGTTCATTTGCTTTTGGGTTGCTGACACAATTCGAGTGAGCCCATTGCAATAAAGACTTAACTTTCGGACAATTCACTTGAATTGGTTCAATAATTGTACACGATGCGTGCACAAGTAAACACACAAATATAATCAAACAAACATAAAATTAATAAAGGATCGTTTCTAATTAATTCTATCACTTCATCCCCTCGTTACATATTTTTAAATAAGAAACGAGAAGTCAGCTCATTTAAAACTTAGAACAAAAGCACTTGATATGCCACATAAAACACGTCCCAAATTCACTCCAAGATCTAAGGTAAAAGTTCCCAAAAAATATAGTCCATCTTTCCTGTGATCCTCGCCGTACATCTTTCTCGATTCAATTTGTGTGCGTGCATCTGCATCCCCGCGGGACGTAGATATGCCTTTACGTATTGTAGGGGGTTAGGGCGGATCGATCCGCCCAGTCTTAGTCCGTTTGCCGAGTCGAGCGAACGCCCGCCCCGACTGTGAAAGCCTCCGGCGTTTTAGGCGGGAACGCGATCTTTTGCAACTTTTTTGTTGACTGTACATATAGCGTTTCTTCTATTAGCCAGTGGTCTAACTAGTATTTTGTGTGCAGTGTGGTTTGTTTCGTTATTTAGAATTATTTTACCGGTAATATTCATTTATGTGATTTATTAAAACTGTTGCGTTCAATTCAATATTTATTATTGTTGATTGTACCCCTAGGCTTTAAAATAAATCGTGAAATTCTTTCTAGAATGAACCGTAGTACGAGTATTTAAGTTAAGTTAAAAGTTAATTTCGACGAGATAAGTTAATTCATGAAATATTTTTTATTTCTATTTATTTGCAACAAGTAAGTTGTTTACAATACGGTCGGCATTTCCTAACTGACTTTTTCTGTCTAAAAGAGAACTTATATTCACAAGCCTTTTGAAAAATGTCCTATACATTTATATGTATTTACGCTTGCTTCCGATAGGGTATCTAATAGGCAAAGAGATAGGAAAACCACTTCTCCAGATACTTCTCTACTGACAATACAGGGTTTCATAGTTTAGTTTTAGTGCTGTGTGCTTGACCTTTTTAAGAACATCATTTATATGATTTAAAAATGTAGGCAAGTCGCCTTCATTGCTGGCATCCGCTTAATATGTCCAAACCATCACAATTTTTTTAAATTTAGCTTCATAATTTACACCTCACATTCCTTACATCGGTATCTAAGGTCATCAATGTTAATGATTTTATCTACACAGCATGAACTTTACTGGCATGTTTTTTCTGTATTTACTTCCATAAATTATTGAATTTATTTATATTGTGTAAGGACCGTAAGGAAGGATCCGTAGTGAAAATGTTTTATATACCCTTCATCAAGCCGCAAATAAGCGTAAGCCGTTTTGTTTCGGTTACGATCTGGACCAGCTGTATCCTAGGGATCCCGGACGTTCGACCATAGGTTGCGACCTGCGTTTGATCACAGTTATTACTTGATTAAGTAAGTTATAATATGACCCTTTTTGCCTGTCATAGGGGTAGAATACAATAATCAAACAGAGCAGATGCATCAATGGTGTGTAAATCCCTGCTTGCTGGAATACAGACAGACTTTTTTCTACTAGCGATTACGTTCATCTGTTTGGAGATGTAAAACTTGGAATCTGTTTTTTTAAACTATTAAATTATAATACTTTAAATAACTTGCCATAGGGGTCTTGTACATATACGAACAATGGTGTTCTAATCAAGAGTGTAAATCCCTACGTGCGTGTATACAGACGTTTCTCCATCAGGAACTTGTCAGGAGCGATTAGACCCCCTACACAATCTTCCGAATGGTTCTAACGTAATCCCGGATGGCACACGCGACGCCCGCATAGACTCGCATCGTTCCTGTTTCATTTGGATTTAATAAATTAATCCCATTTTCTGCTCTATAACCGGTGTAATGGCGGTTGATGAAATTATGTTGTTCTGATTTGCGTGCCAGGTTCGGGTAAATTGTTATTATTGATTGATTTCTTGATCAAACACAAAATATATACTTGTCTTAAAATATATGGTACTAGTTGACCCGTGCGAAATACTTCGCACCGTCAGTTTAACTGATCTCCAACAGATATCGTCTCTTAAAAAATGTCTAATTTAAAAAGAAACATTTTCTTTTGATTTGTTCGTTTATTTTTCGTCATAAGGGAAAAATAACACTCAAAATGGCGTGGTACTAGATATTACCAGTGCTAATACTTCGCACCGTTAGTTCAACTGATCTCCAACAGATGGCGTCTTTAAAAAATAAACACATTTGGGAAATAATATATTTTACTTTGAGTGATCGTGAAAATCCAGATATTTCATAATTCTAATACCTATCTATATCTACATGGATGGACGGAGTTGATGATAGGTTTATTAGCAATTAGAAGTCACAGTAATTGCTTCTGTAGTTATTATAATTTGATCGGACGTAATTAAATTAATTAAATTACATAACTTGACACTGAGGTCTAGTTAGTCTCCACCATTATAGATTATGTCATTATCAATTTGACTTTCTGTAAATTAAAAGGTAGTTAAATTATGAAATGGCAAAACTAACTTTCATATAATACATCGAACACATGTTTTTTTGTTAATTGATACTAGGTATCTTTCTTTTATTTACTTTTTTGTTAGTTGCGGCGTGTGATCATTCCTCGGCCGACTAAGTTATGAATTTCAATTTTATTAGTTTATTTACATCTATAAGCCCAGATTTCGCACGTATTCATTAAAAGATAAATTATATTATGTTTATCTATGTAAAATCTAAACCCTTGAAGATATCCAGATGAAACAAAAAGCTGTCATCAAATCTCTTAAAAAGTCTATTCAGGACAAATATTCATACAGACAAAAATGTATGCTGTTATTTAACGCTAGCTTTAAAAGAATTTTCAAAGGATAACAACATTGGTATTAACTAGGCAGAGCACGGGTTTGATCCCGGATCCCGGTTATGTACCAATGGGTTCCTTTATTTAAAAACTAAAAATTTCGTATATCTACTTATCTAAATAGTACACACAAACAAAACAAACACACCTTTACGGCCTTTGTACTCTTGGTGTGGCCAGATACATCAGTATAACAGTGTCCACTTTTTGCCAGTTCTCCATATTTGATAGAACAGATGGCAAGCCTGTTACTTTACTTAATTAGATGAGTCACTTTTCTGTTATTTTTATAAGAAGTGCGGAAAGTCGATTATTAGTTTTCACAGACAGAGTTCTAGATTTTACAGTAAAGTACAAGTACAAAGTATATTTTTTCTTTTGAAATCAAATGTTCCAAAAAAAAGGACAGCACTCCCTAAACTCAATTTCAATACAATTAAGCTGTGATAAATCTGATGTGTATAGTTAGTTTTGCCAGTACACAGCAACCGGATACATATACCAATAGACGCTCCAGTGACCGCCGTCCGATAAGGCTTAATCCGACTCATTAAGCCCACATAATAGTTTAAATTAGATGCATAATGTATATTCAATGGCGTTTGTTCCGTTTCCTAATGATAACGAAACTATTTAACTGATCTGTAATTTACACCGGAAATAGCGCCAAACATAAATATTTAATTTTATTTACTAAACTAGCTGTACCTTGCGGTTGCACCCGCGTTAACCTGCTCCGCTCTTTTGGGTCGTAGCGTGATGTTATATAACCTATAACCTTCCTCAAGAATTGGGAATCATCAAATGCAAATTTAGAAATCCGACTGGTAGTTTCAGAGATTAGCGCGTCCAAACAAACAAACAAACAAAATCTTCAGCTTTATAATAATAAAAAAAATCTAGTCAGATTAGTGCTGTTGAGGAATAATTTGAGTCGATAGCGTATTGGTAGAGCGTTGGACTTGAAACCGGAAGGTCCCGGGTTCTATTCTCACTCGTGCCTAAAATGCTAAGCAATTATTTTCTGAATATGTGCTTTAATCAACTTCTCGTGTTTCGTAGAGCACGTAAAGCCCGCCAGCAATTCTTCTAAAAACAACAAATAATAATTAAATGCCTATAAAAAAAAGGGGTGAATAGTATACCTATTTAATTGTTAAGAAAATTGAAACGTATTTTTAACTAGATATTTACACGATTACAATATGGGTTTATAACAATTTGAATGACTACATAAATACGCTTATAACTATTTATCTATTAGAGATAGATGTATACTACCGCGGACTTCTTTGTAGATAATTTTATTGTACACAATTCTTCCCTACATTGTTTTGTTACATCTCTGACGGATTAGACAGCATCCGCCATGAAAACTCGCTGGGGCTAACTTTTTTCCCGACTTGATTCACTTTCCTAAATATGATAGGTCCATGTTTATTACTTTAAACATTCCCGGTGAATTAACCTATGTAATAGTGAAAACCGCAACATATTCCGTTTAGTAGTTTTGCGTGAAAAAGTCACAGATGAAAACAAAGTGACAAAAATTTCAAAGAAACCAATGACACAAATACATACACTGTTTCTAGTTGGTTGAGCATACCAATTTCCCAGATTGTAATCAGCTACATTCCAATGATCCAATCATGAATGATAGCTCTTCGGTTCTTTACTTGTGTGATGTAACCATGATTTGTCGATTTGGAAAGATTTCTGATGTAAAATGTTTAGAAAGCATTAAATTATTATTTTTACTAATATTATGTTTAATAATAACAATACATTTTAAATATACAATCGGCTAAAAGAGGGAGACTTGGTCTTCCGCTGGGTACCCTGGGACCGTTTTCGGAAGCTTTAAGGCAACCAAGAAAGAAAAGCCTTAAATTTTCCAACATACGTAATACAATTTATTATATTTTCAGTTACAATCAAACTTAATTGTTAGGTCCATGAACTAAGTATTGATTCCAAGCCATTCATAGACAAGTGGTTGAGAATAGCTACATAAAAGATAGACAATCATTCCTTTTCTCACATGATGGTTTTGACATATTTCAGTAAGCTAGGAAAACGCTAAAGTTTCTGTGTGTTTTATATTAAAATAAAATTTTCAATGTGTTAGGTACCAGGTACCGGAGCCAGGGTACCTAGCCCAAGCAAAATCTTTCTTATTTAGCCAGTGATATTTTTAGGGCTAACTAACGAGTGACGATTTATTCAGCAAAATACTAAAATGATGGTTACATTATGTCAAAGGCACATTGACATTTAAATCATGATTTATTCCCGTACTTAGCAGGTAATAATCACTATACACAGTGATTGTGCGATGGCACACGGTGACCACCAGCTAAGGACCGTTATTTGCATTTTAATTGCCTGTTGATTTTAAGCTTTGCGTGTTCAAATTATGCACGCAGCTCGCTAACTAACAAAATTGCTTCATAATCATACTTAATTATCTTATTACGTATAGTATTTGAAATACGTAAATCACATTGATATTATTTCCAATTATTCTGAAATGTATGTTAAATTGATATAAACTTTATTTAAAAATAAATTTACACCAAAATGAAATTAAAGTTTGTATGAAAATATAAGAAAAATCTTAACAATCTCCTTTAAAAATGTAAACGTTTACAAATATATTTGTGTGTGTTTCTGTAGACAATAGAGTACATTAACAACAAAAATAAAGTTGAGCGTTTGTTGTCAAGTTCGCGTGTGCACAGGGGTGTCGAGTTATTTCTGAACAAGTCCTGCAGTTACTTTGGTTTCTAACATTATTCCGTTTTATTTTCTACAGTGACATCTGCCTAATATAGCTATAAGTTCATTGACTTTGCTATGAGAGGAGAGAATTACCTATAAGCTATAAATAATAATAAAAAATTATCAAAATATCCCTTCGATATTTTTTAACTGTGTAAAAAAAATTATCTGGATTTAATCCTTTCAGTGATGATAATATCAATAATTTTAACAATCTCAATTTCTAAAGTAGGTAATAGTTAATTTACAAAATATTTGTAAATAATAGCCACGTTATTATTATTATATTATATAATAATACGTTGAAGTCGCATAAATAAAAGCAAATAAAAATTATCCAAAACAAATAGGTATATGTTGGGGTCAAGAAATAACGCTCGCCCCCTTTTCCTACGGGTCATCTCAAATACCTTCTGTCATCGAAATGTAATAATTCCTCCCCAAGTCGATGGCAAATCGAAAAGTTATTTACAAAAGGACTTCGACCCACACAGGAAACGAAAGGGAGCTCGAATACTTGGATAAAAGTCACAAAATTGTCACATTGGAGGGCACTGATAAAGTAACACACAAAATAGATATTTGTCGAGGAAAGTCTTGGGTTCGATTACCAGTAGATTCTGGTAAATAAATATGAGTAGGTACCTATTAAAACTATTACTAACTTTTTTTGTCAACTATTTAACTTTGTCAAACATACATTTAAATTTAAATGTCAAGGTTAAATAGTTGAATAGTTGACAAAAAAGATTTTTAAAGTTAGTAATAGTTTTAATATATATGTAATGTAGTATTTAAGATCATTTTAATACCTATTACTATTAATAATTTACTTTAATTTAAAAAATTAGAGCATATTTTAAAACCGTAATAATAAACGTGTCCAAAGTGAAAATCGTTATATTTTCGCAATAATTACATTTTAGCAATTAAAAGCATTACTTTATCAATAACTTTTACTCCACTTTTATGTTCTTTATGGGAACTATTTATTAGTATATGTTCACCACACCAGGAATACATTAAAACACTAATTACGATGCAATATAAACTTGTACGAGACTTAAGACAGGAAACTTCATTAATTTATACGAAACTTTATAATAAGAAGCATATAGGCGTACAGATGTCGTCGACAGCCAGGTCGCAAGTGGCTGTGTTGTTAGCGTGGAGGGTGGTTTTGTTTACGTACGCAGCACGATCGATCGAATCGTCCGACCCAAAAGCAGCGCGTGAAAATTGCAAGCCCGTCGTACGGAAAATTTCAGCTCTCCATCTGGGCCCCTTTCAGGTAGGGTATAGTTTACGGATATTCGTACCGGTGCTAATACAAGGGGCTTGCGTTCGATTTATTCCGACCGGTTTGTTACGATTCCCTAAAGTTTTATTTTCTTTGACAATGTTTGGGTACAGTCAACAATAATATTGTACAAAAAATAAAAATAAAAGATTTTTCTTTTATATACTAAAAGTTATGAACTATGAACAAATTATAGCAAGTAGTTATTTTAAATTCGATGATGATGTATTGTAGTTATCGGTGAAATGATATGGCAAGAAAATATATGGAGCGACATTTCTCCAAGTCGCATCGCACCACAATCCCGGCGAGTTTCAAAATCCCAGAGTCATATGAATTTTATAATAAGGCGACACCGTTCGTTCAGCGAACGCTTCTTTTTGTCGCCGACGAAAATTCTGGCCCGAGTCCTAGCACAAGTGCGACCGCTTCAGAGAATATTGAAGAGATTCGAAATGAAGAAAATGCTACTACTTCGAAATCCAGTGACGCCGAACAAGAAAAATCGCCTAAGAAAAGCTCATTTTTCTTCTCACCCTCCAAAAGTTACAAGATTTTCCGGCTTCAGACTAGTCCCAAGAAGTTGAAAGCCGAGCCAACGGGGAATGGCGAGAACGCGGGTGGAGAGGCGACAGGGAGCGCGCCAGGACTTATCAGCTACGCACCGGGATGGTCGCTAAAGGGCGAACATCTAATGAAATGGCAGGCTTCAGGGAAAACAACTGTGGAGGTAATTAATATTTAAGTTAAATAAATATACGGAAAACTTTAATGAACTTTTTATTTTTGTGCAGGTTTATTTGTAATTCAATTAGTTTTTGACGAAATATGGTACCTACTATTATTTATCTATATATTAAAAATTAGTTTTCCGCCCCGGTTTCGCCTGTAGGTATTTTCGAACAAAATAAAATATAGCCTAAATATTTTTTAGAATCGGTTCAGTAGTTTGAGAGATTACCCCCTACACAATTTACCTCTTTATAATATGTATTACTATTGATGTAGGTTTATTTGTTAATTCAATTAGTATTTGACTAAATATGTTTTATTTACTGGTACAATATATACAATACATGCTGGTTCTGTGCCGCTTTATGATTATACCAATGAACCGATTTTTATCAAATTTGATACGCAGTAAGCTTGAACCCTAGGAAAGGAGATAGCTTACTTTTTTTTAATCCACCCCCCTCAGGGGATGCAAGCCTAGGGGATGAAAGCATGGGCTCAACGGTCGAAGCCCGGGGCGGAAAGCTAGTTTACATATGTATATTTACATTTTACAATACAGCGCTTGCAAATTCTAACAACGTCCGATGTTGAAAACTTTTCTGCTTTCAAATAAATCGGAAATAAAATTAGCTCCAAAAAGCTTATCGAATTACACAGTTGTAAGCAGTCTACGTTTGAAATTGCGCATGCAAATCTGAAATAGGTTCGGTTCGACCCTCACGAAGGATGCATTAAAGGGAGGCTGGCTGTATCTCTGAAGAAAATGAAAATTTCAATCCAAACGCACCCCCAGGTGAGTTTGCTCACGGGGGAAGTCACGGCAAGCACTTTCGTTTGAAAAATCATTTGAGGCAAGACACCTTTAATAAAGGCTATGTACTCAACATATATGTACATTTATATTAGGGTGGAAACTCGTACATAAAATATCTAGATTTATTTCACTTCTAGCTCTATTTAGTCAAATTATCTTGCTGGTGTTTTTGTTTAAAATATATCTAATATTTTAAAACAATAATAATTTTTATTTTCAAAGAGAAGTTAACTAACATAATATATTATTATTGGGATAAAAGGTGTGACGATAGGTAGATAGAACTATATTTTAGAGGGAACATAGATTTGCTATCGGCTTTTGGGAGCTATAACAATAATAAAAGGCACATTTGCTGCTTCACTACCCATCTTTTATCCCCCTCATGAGGAAAACCGAAAGAAAATTGTATTAATGGCCATTTACTCTTAGGAAATATGCCAGCTATCAACATGAATGGTTTGATTTTTCTGCTATCTTTTACTCGTGATATTTTCTGGATTCCTTTCATCGCAATCCGTTCAGCAGTTTAATTAATTTATTTATTTATTAAAAAGGTTTGCCAACAGAGATTACAATTTCTAAGTGTAGGTATTCCGTATTACATCGCTAAGTATAGGCAATCACATCATGTTCAACCACAATATAAATTATATATTTCTTTTTTAAATTTCACTATAGCGACCTCGCCCCCGGCTTCGCACGGGTACAATATCGGTTTATCCCACACAATTAATTCACAAATATCAGCTTATCCAATCCGTACAGTTGTTTCTGAGATTAGCCCGAACAAACACAAACTCAGCGCGGGGACTTTTTGAATTATATCGCTTTTTGGTATGGGGAAATCTTATGGATTCGCGACATGCTCTCGGCACAAATGCCGACCATAGATTGCCCGGCCCGAGTATGCTCGACCCGAGAATCTTCAGGCAGGAATTTCTTTTTTAATTGAAAACTTCTTTAAGCGCGAGCTAAAAGGCGTTATTTTGACGTGATTTTATTCACAGTTTTAAGTTTTCACTTCCATCGACAGTCCCCATGACTGCCTATGCCTCTTTTTATTTAAGGTTATAGAGACTGTGTGTTTTCCTAAATTAATTTTACTGTAACGAAATGTAGGATATGCTATCTATAAGTAATTTCTAATTATCTTCAAAATTTCGCGATCGTAATTACGCGTGAACGACACACACTTCGATCAGCTCAGCTGTCAAGTCAACTCAAAGTGCAAAGGGTTCGTGATTGCAGTAGTAGCTTCATTAGGTTGATCCAAAATTCCGAGGGTTGTAACGTCCTGCGGCGTATTTCAATATGTATGAAGCACACATCTCTGTGACAGACACGACCATTTCATATTGCGAAAATGTAGAATTTGTGAGTACCTACATACTTAATTACACTGTTTTGGACTTAGTTTACTTAGCGCTAAGCAGATATTCAAGTCTATTGCGTACACTTTTTGTAGTAGTCATAGTAATTAGAGACACTTTTGGTCCGAATGCTGCATTTTTTGATGGAAGCAAGCCGCTTTGCACAGTGATAGTAGGAACCAAAATAAACGATTTGACCCGAGGATACACAACATTTACCCCTTAGGAATAGAGATGGCGCCACTTGTTCAAAAAATCTTTTAAATTTTCTAAAACCTGAACGGATGCTCCGATTTTAATGATTAAGGTATCAATCGACAGACAATTAATTAGTTTATTATAAAAAAAATAAGTAGGTGGCAGAAAATAATTATAACTAACAAAAAAGTCTTTATTTTTGAAAAAAAAATATTTTTTTTTTGTATTTATGTAATTTTATAAATAAAATGTATAAATATGGTACTTTTTTATTTAATTATATTGTTACGTAATTAATTGTACGTCCAATAAAAAAAACCGTATATCAATATGTTATATAGTTCCAAAGTTATTGAAGAATACATGTACGCGATAGGGCCTGTTCCTCACGGATAGGGAAATGTTTCACATCGAAACACGCGGTGGGGCTCTTCTTTCGACTGTGACGATCTTAACTTAACTTATGGAGTCTTCCGGTCCGAGCCGTAGGCTCGGGCCGGGAGGCGCTGGGGCAACCCCCGTTGCGCCGGCAACGTCTCAAGGGGGCATCAACCCCCCGGGTTCTGCTTCTGGCCCCTACTGGGCCAAGGTGGCCGTCGGCAACCTATTAACTTGGGAAATTATACGGAGATCGTTGAGTTGCGGGCACCGAGCCCGATGCTCAGAAGGTTCATACCTACGCTGGGACCACGTCTAGTCCCTCCAAGGACCAGGCGAGAGGTGTTACCAGCTCTCTAGGGAGATGGTAGCCGTCGAGTGGCCTTCCAATCGCAGGGGCGATCCCTCGGAGGTGCTCGTGTCGGCTGTTATCGGCACGGTCAAACATTCGACGCGCCATGCCGACCACGAACTCCTCAACGTAGGTGATCTGGAGATCCCTGCGAATGGTCTCATTGCGGACGAACCAGGGCGCGCGGGTAATCGCGCGCAGCGCCTTGTTCTGCTGGACCTGAATTAAGTGTCTTGGCTGGGCGGAGAGAAGACTATACCACGCCGGCGAGGCGTAGGTCAGTCGGGAGCGGATGTAAAGCTTATAGATAAGTAGCTTGACCCGGAGTGGCAGAGGAGACCGCAGGACAGGTCGGAGCAAGGCGCCGGCCATCTTAGCGCTGTTGATCGCATAAGATGCCATGGCGCGCATGCTCAGTCCCCTGTCTATCTGGCACCCCAGGTACTTGATGGTACGGCTCCACTCCACGACCTGACCTCTCAGTCGCAGCGGTGGAGGGAGTCTTCTCGAGGTGGTTGTCAGTGCTGTCGTCTTACCGACGTTGACCGCCAACCTCCAGTCGTCCAGCCATGTAGGCAGCAAGTCCAGCAGACGCTGCATCTTCCGTGCTGCATGCCTGGGGTTCACGGAAGATGTGATGTAGGCGCTGTCGTCCGCAAAGAGGGCCAGCATCGACTCCTCTTCGCATCCTAGCGATGGTCCCAGCGTTGGTATGTCGTTGGTAAAGGCTGCGTAAAGTAGGGGAGATAGGCAACTGCCTTGGGGTACCCCTGCTGTGATAGTCCTTAGCGGAGAGAGTTTTCCCTCCACGCTGACAAAGAACGTGCGTCCCTCTAAGAAGGACGCCACCACCCTGATGGCCATCGGCGGCATTGACGTCTTTTGGAGCTTGTACAGGAGTCCGCTGTGCCACACTCTGTCGAATGCTTTCTCTATATCGAGAAAGACACCGACAGAGCAGCGGCCCCTGTTGCGCTCCGACGCCAGGTGATGTAGCACTCTCGTAAGTTGCAGAGTAGTCGAGTGTCCCTCCCTGAAACCGAATTGCTCCGGTCTCAGGTCGACGTAAGGTTTCAGTCGTCGGAGGAACACTCTCTCAAACAACTTCGAGAGGCTCGATAACAGGGTGATGGGCCGGTAACTCGAAGGTAACCGGCGGTCCTTGCCAGGTTTGGGTAGGACTATCACTTTTCCGGACTTCCAGGTGGTCGGGAAGTGTCCGGTGCGGAGTACTCCGTTACAGAGGCGCGCTATCGCGACCATCGGCCGACGTGGTAAGCGCGCCAGGTCCGAGTTGGTGATGCCATCCCTTCCCGGGGCCTTCTTCGCCTTTAGGTGCATTGTTGTCTGTCGCACCTCCTTGGTGGCGTTCGCTTTCGCGGTTTTGATAGCGTCCACCAGGTGGTTTGCCGCCGCCTCGACGTCTTCCGAAGAGGAGAGAGGTCCCGGCAGGTCGTAGTCACGGAGTGCCTCTCCGTACGCCTGCCAATCGGTCCTGAATCTAGCCGTGGGAAGAGCTCGCCTCGTAGGGGCGATTCCCACGACTACCAACAATGGGAGGTGGTTAGTGTCCATGTCGTAGAGAGGTTCAATATGTATAGGCGCTCTCACGCCATGGACAATAGCCACGTCCAGCACCTCTGCCCTATAGTCGGGGTTGGTGGGGATGTGGGTTGGTGATTCTGGGCCGATGACCTCGTACCCGCGGTGTTCGGCGTCCCTACTGTGACGATCACTCGCTGCCATTGGCAATTAAAGCTCTGTTGTGATTGGCCCATTTAACTTTGATATTTTGTTTGTGTATTTGTTATTTTATTTCGTGTGTTTTATATTTTTGTATTTGTGTCATGTGACACTATAGTTCGTGATTGTAAATTATAACGTGTAATTTGTATTGTGAATTTTGTTCGTATATTTTAGTAATTGTATGTTCGTGTATTTTAATTGTGTGGCACTATATTTCTTTGTTGTTTTATTTATGCTTGTCATTTTGTATTTTATGTATGTGATTTGTAAATAAATGATGAAATAAGTTGTGTGTCACTGAGCGATGGGTTCTGATTGGCCGACGCGCGTGCGTGGGGGAGCTCTTTGCCATAGGCCCTGGTCTGGCCATAGCTCGTCCATATAATATAGGTCGACCGTGTGATCGTCACAGTCGAAAGAAGAGCCCCACCGCGTGTTTCGATGTGAAACATTTCCCTATCCGTGAGGAACAGGCCCTATCGCGTACATGTATTCTTCAATAACTTTGGAACTATATAACATATTGATATGCGGTTTTTTTTATTGGACGTACAATTAATTCCGTAACAATATAATTAAATAAAAAAGTACCATATTTATACATTTTATTTATAAAATTACATAAATATAAAAAAAAATATTTTTTTCAAAAATAAATACTTTTTTATTATATATAATTATTTTCTGCCACTTACTTTTTTTTTTTTATAATAAACTAATGAATTGTCTGTCGATTGACACCTTAATCATCAAAATCGGAGCATCCGTTCAGATTTTAGAAAATTTAAAAGATTTTTTTAACAAGTGGCGCCATCTCTATTCCTAAGGGGTGAATGTTGTGTATCCTCGGGTCAAATCGCTTATTTTGGCCCCTACTATCACTGTGCAAAGCGGCTTGCTTCCATCAGAAAATGCACAATTTTTTTCATAATTACTATGACTATAGTTGAAGCGGATATTTTAGATACGTCTTCGTCTAATTTTGACTACACAATATCTTATTAAAATTATGTGTCTTTGAATGTTCAGTTCCAAATGCATGCAATGTTTATTACACTGTATATACTTTTATTATTTTTCCTTTTACTTATTTAAAATATTACTATATGACCCTTGCGAATATTTCGCACCGTTAGTTCAACTGATCTCCAACAGATGGCGTCTTTTAGAAAACAAATATATTTGTAATTTTGATTTGTTTGTTTATTTTTCGTCATTAGAGGGAACATTAACTTTGATACAGTATTAAGGGAGATATTTGATACCGACAAAAAACCACATTTGAGAAATAATATATAATAGAGATGCTGAAAGAGAGTAATTTTGGCAGTTACTATTGCAATAAATAATAATTGTTAATAAAGTATATTGAGAGAGAAAATTGAAATAAAATAACGCCTTAATAACGAAAATGAGGAAAACAGTATTTATCCATTTCCGCAAAAAGGGAAAAGGAATAATATTGGCATAGGTATTAGCCCCCCAGGGTATTGTTTTCTTGACGAAGAGAGTGCATCAAGCATGCACCCTCTTATAAGATATCCCTTACTTACTCTTAGTGTGCGGGGAATGGACCATTAATATCGATAAAGTGATATTATATATTTATCGCTTTTACGTAGGAACTATTTGTTCGTGTCTTGGTCAACCGCATAAGTACTTCTGACAGGTTTTTTATATGCTCTTTTGTTAATAGACCTTAAATAAAGAAAACTTTGTAGGGTTCCGTAAAAGTTCAATTTTCCTGGAGGAATGAGATATTTTCCCGGGAAAAAATCTTCCTTTGCTCCTCCTTTTCTCTGTCCTTTTGACACTTTCACATTTATAATATTAGTGGATATCTAAGATCTATGGTAAAACTTCTATAACCTCATTGTCTCTGCCTACCCCTCTTGGGATATATAAGGCGAGATGATAGATAGATAGATAATCATTCGGCATCTTTATAGCAATACCTAAATCCTTGGCAAATATTTTTACTGTGTAAATACTATTTGACCAAATTTAATCAACACAGTTTAGCAGCCACAAGTAGTGCATTAAGGCTCCTATATCCATATTTTTTCTGGGATAAACTATTCCCGATTTCTCTGTAAATAATCCACCTGTATCACTGTAATTTAGCATATTGTTACTTATTCAATATATCTGTGAAATGTGAAATAACTGTTATTTTTCTGTTTTCTCTTTCATAATCACAAAGCTCTTAATTTTTTTATAGCGCTATTATACCATTACCCTTCAATTATGCACATCGCGTTTTTTGTAGCTTATTCAAAATTCAAAATAACTATTATTTTATGATTTTTTTAATTGGTCACAAAAAAGTTGGTTCAGTGATATGTATGCTCTATATCTAAATAATGTTATCGATAGTTACGAATCCTTTCACATCCCTACATAGAACGTGTCAAGTCAAGGGTCTGTGATCGCTATTGACAAGTTCATTTACAATCACGGGTATCTACGACCCTGTGAATATTTCACTGGAGCAAGATATTACCCACCTAATTATACAAAGGAAGTAGTTACGAAGGGATCAAGGCACTATGCGGAAGAAAGACCCAAAGAGAACTGGGGAGTCGGGAAAGCTCTCGGTGAATCTGTTACTGACAATACTAATTAACGGCAGCTCGGAAATGCAATATTCAATTTAACGTTGTAGTTTCAATGGAAACAAGCGAAGTGTGAACTAAAAATCCATACTAATATTATAAATGCGAAAGTAACTCTGTCTGTTATGTTTTCACGGCTAAACTACTGAAAAAAAGAAGTAAGAAAAAAGTTGCATATGTCCTTCCCTAGGTTTAAAGCTTACTCCGTATCAAATTTCATCAAAATCGGTTCAGTGGTTTAGCCGTGAAAGCATAACAGACAGACAAAAGTTATTTTCGCATTTACAATATTACTAGCTGTTCGCCCGTGGGGCCTATACTAACTTTCATCCCTATAATATCCCTTAGGAGGTGGATTAAAAAAAGTAGCCTATGGCCGTCCCTAGCTGAACCCTAGGGACTTTCTCCGTATAAAATTTCATCAAATTCGGTTCAGTGGTTTAGCCATGAAAGCGTGACAGACGGAGTTCCTTTCGCATTTATAATATTATAGCTCACATGAGTTTTGATTGATAATGGTGGAATCAGAACAAAATAAAAGAAACAATCCAGTGGTTGTAATAATATTTGGCGCCTAAAAAAAAAAAGCAAAGTTTAAAATATTATTAGTAGGCGCTTTAATTAGCTATGAATATCAATACGTCTCTTTCTTTGTGCTGTTTTCATCCAAAACCGTTCCATCGTTTGATTGAGCAACAAACATGCAAACTTTCGCATTTATAATATTAGTAGAATAGGACTACTGACCCGAGCGGCTTCGCCCGGGTGCATTTCCTTTCACATTTTGTACACACAATACTAATTCTTACCTACATAATAGTTAGTGCAGTATAACCATAGATCTTAGGAATACACGTATGAGTAAAACAGAGTTGAACACTCCAAGTTTCTTCTAGGAAGGCTCCTATAGGTATCCATAATTTTTCTAGGATAAACTATTCCCAATTTCTCTGTAAATAATCCACCTGTGTCACTGTAATTTAGCATATAGTTACTTATTCAATATATCTAAGTGAAATAGCTGTTAATTTTTTCAATGGGTTACTGAATAGGAAATGTGGGTGGTTAAACTTTTCCCTCGTTTTCTCTTTTTAACCGACTTCGAAAAAAAAAGAAGGAGAAGGTTCTCAATTCGGACCGTATTTTTTTTTATTTTTTTTTTTGTATGTATGTACATCGATTACTCCGCCAGTTGTGAACCGATTTTGATGGTTTCTTTTTTAATTGACAGATAATTCTTCCGGATTGGTCCCATTTTTATCTCATAAAAATTGGTTCTTTAGTGTTTCAGAAATTTTGAAAAAACTTATAAGTCAATTTTTCGTAATATCTCGATGAAATATGTACCGATTTTGACGACTTATTTTTTTAAGGATATAATAATTTCTTGACATTATCTCACAGTCATATGACGAAAATCGGTTCAGTAATTTTTCAGAAATTCAGTAATTTGTCTTTGTTTACTGCTGAAAATTATATCAGAGAAAAGCCTTAGCAACGGTTGCTATTGACACGAAGTTGTCAATTTTCGTATCGACGGTGGTCTAGCGGCTAAAGGCATGGGATGCAGCGCAGGGTGCACATTGCTCGAGGTTCAAATCCCATCCATCGCAGTATTTTTTTTAATTTTCCATCATTTTTTTTAGTTACGTTATTATTTATTTCTCAGGGCAACAAAATCACTTAAAAGGGAAAAATAAACCTTTTAAAAAAAAGTGTACCGACTTCAAAAATTTGCACTGAAAAGTAAGAAATAATAAAAATTTCGTCGTAGAATTTGAAGACGGTTGGTGCCAAATTAGAAATAATTTAGTACCCAAATTCACTAATCTAGATAATTCATTAGGAACCTACGATCATCAGTACAAACAAAGATAATATTGAACAGATCTTTATGTCCCTAGATGTTTACTTAAATTTGTATCCTAATTTGGCACCAACCGTCTTCAAATTCTACGACGAAATTTTTATTATTTCTTACTTTTCAGTGCAAATTTTTGAAGTCGGTACACTTTTTTTTACAAGGTTTATATAATCTATCACACAGCTCTTAATTTATTTATAGCGCTATTATACCATTATCCATCAATTATATACATCGCGTTTTTTTGTAGCTTATTGTAAATTCAAGATAAAAATTATTTTATGATAATCCTTTATTTTACCACCCATATTTCCTATTTAATAGAGAAATTGGGAATAGTTTATCCCCATACAAATTATAGATATGAGGCTCTTAAAAGCTACATTAATCATATTATTATATAATAACGTAGATCATGCGCTATAAAATTAAGTAAGTAACAGATACTAGTATAAACCTAGATAAAATCTTTAAGTCAGGTTTTTCCTTCATTCAACTACTGGTCACGTAGATGAAGTACTAAACTTAATAATACATTGAGCAAGTCGAATTTAAAATTTAAAACCAAGAACCTATAAATATTCAGAATCGACATTGAATCTTTAACAAGTGGTAGGTGTTGGATTGTTAGTCAAACACAATCTAATCGATATTCATCGGTTTTATTTCGAGTTATTTTGACCCACATTCTCAGGAATACTTTTGCTGGCGATTTATTTTAGATAAATATTTGGCCACTTTTAACACGCTTTTATTTTATACAAGAATGCGAAGTGAAAGATGATGTTGTGATTAAAATAAAGAAAAGTAGTTTACGCTGGTTTGGACACGTTGAAGGATGAAAGATTGACTAAAAAGTTTTATATGGCTGAATTTAAAGGAAATGCTGGCAGAGAACGACCTAGGTGTACTTTTTTATTGAACATATAAAAAATGCATTGATCGAAGGAAATATTAAAAGTATACACAATCGCCGAGCATGTATGAAAGGTATGATGAATATAAAAGAAGCGAAAGAGGTATCTCAGGATTGTAACAAATGGAATTCGATTGTTTTTGCCTACTCCTCTTAGGATAAAAGGCGTGATGATAGATGGATAGATAGATTATTTTATACACTTGTATTATGTAAATAATTATGTAACTTTATACTTGGTAAACTTATTCAATTCTGACGATAATACAATATTATGACATTACTGAGCTGATCTAATGGTTAACTCCTCAATGGTTAACAGTTTCCCTAATGATAAGTAAAGACCGGGGTATGATGATGGAAGTGGATCCTATTCAGAGTAACTCCTTAATGGTTAACTGTACCCATACCCTATCATCGGCTAAATGAGGAAAATTTGTTTTTCACTGGGTTGGGTACCCAACGTTTACACCCAATTTCACCCCCTTAAGGTCGAAGTAGGTAGCGTGATGTTAAATACGTCATGTATAGTAGTCTGTGGTTAAATAGCTCATAACCTTCCTTAAGAATTGAGCTATCAAATGCAAACACACTTTATCAAATCCGACTGGTAGTTCCAAAAATTAAGGCGTTCAAACAAAAAACAAACTCTTCAGGTTTATTATATAAATTATTGTATAGATTTTGTGACTCTGTAAAAAACCTATTGGGAGCTAGGTTCGAGACAATCCCCTGAAGGCTGTCACTTCTTATCTATTTTCTTCAATGCCCGGCTTTACTCACTCACATAAAGAATATTGGTGCCTAGCTTTTCTTTTGCTAATATGAGGCTTTTAAATGGAATTCATTATCAATCAATAGTTGCATATCTACGAGTTATTAAGCTCTATGTTGTTAGAATACACAGCCATTGCGGTGACGTCAGATGTCAGAACAGACATACGGACATAACATATAGATAAGTCCCAACTGGATTGTGGAATTGTGGTTGTGGACAGGTAGTTTTTTTGTAATCGATTGTTTACGGGAAATCCCCGGAGCTATTTATTTTTATCTTTGTTCGGGATGAACTGCAGAGTTGATCCTTTAGTAATGTCATGACATTTTTGACAGAGTATTTTGTTTTGGAAAAAGTCGTGCTTTAGGATTTAACTTGTCACAATTTGAAAGTCACAGTTTTTGTTGAAGATGATGTTTATTGAAGTTTTTGTAGCTGTATAGCGATAAATGTTTTTAGGTTCATGGTATACAATAAAATGGTTTTTAAAATACCTATTGGATAACAAATTTACAAAAATCTATGTATTTTCTGCCCGTTTATTCAAACCTTTCAGTAGCAACGGCGTCTCTCTATTAGTAGGTATGTGTTGATGGAACCTGGCTCATATTTCATTTTACAAGTTTTCTCTCGTCTTTCTTTGATGGAGTTAATATTATAGTTATTTTTGTAATTTACAATGTAGCAATAGCTAAACTGAAGTACACTATGAAAAAAATGGAATGCAATTTGTACTCGTAGAATAAAAGGCGGACGGACGGTCGTATAATGATATGCACCCGCCGTTTTATGGAAAATACTGAAAATACGCTCTGCGTGAAATTTTTTTGTGAAGAAAAAATAAATATATTCCTTGTTTTCCTTACATTACCATTCGTGATTTACACAATAGCTGTAGACGTGTGATGACAGGCCTTCTATAGGTACATTGGTTTATACAATAGTGAAAGGTGAATAGTTATCCATTTACATATTATGTAGAATGGTTGACGTATCTCAAAATAAATATGTCGCTTTTAGAGGCTATTTTGCTGAAATATTTGGAATGACAAGAAAAGTCAAGCAAGTATAACAAGCACACAGTTTGATTTGAGGATGCAGATGAAGTCGGCTATGTAATATTTCAATATAATCTATTTGGTATATGTATACTTATATTATATAGTATACAATATAAATATATTAAAGGTAAAGTTTGTAAGGGTTGATGTAGGGGATAATCTCATAATAATAATATCAAGCACCCCTTGCTTTTCTAAAATTAAAGTAAATATTTTTATCAATCACTTTATTCTCATTTTAAACTTATTCAAAATCATTTAACTATACTGAGTTAGGGTACTTTCTACCGCTGTTGAACAATATTTAAATAATGTAAAAAATACTTTTAACTTTTTAGTTCACATTGCTGTTAAAGCGTGTTTTTTTAGTTTTTTTAATTATTCTGGAAATCCGTCGGGATAAATACTTGTGTCACTTTTCAAAAATTTCCACGAGCAAAGCCGGGGCGAAAAGCTAGTCATCATATAAATGAGAATTCTCGTCTCGAATTTCGTCGTAAAATGGTCCAGTAACCCGCTCTGTCAATTAAGTAGCGTCATTCATGCTTCGTGTTAATTTAGATTTATTTGAATGTGTAACGAAATTATTGTTAATCGAGATACACGCTTACATCAGACATGATGATTTATGTGTTTATATGAAAGACGAGTCGCAGGCATAGAGTTGTTGTGGACCGATCGTAGAATTGGTCATTTCAGGATATGGTCAACAAAAATATAACAATCTTGATTAAGTGTTAATAAAAATAAACCTCACCAATGCAAACTCAATAGCCTTAATCTCTTTCAATCGGCATTCAAGTCAATTTCAATTAAGGACGAGTGGGTTCTGAATTCTTTTCTTTCTTCTGCAGTTGCCACAGAACCTACGATCTTTTTGTACGTAGGTATTTTGCTATAATATAAAGTTGATTTCCGCGTAAATCTATATGGTTAAGCGGCTTTCCAAGAGTTAAAATTACAAAATTTTTAAAGCACTCTTTTTAAAGCTACAAGGGATTGGACGAATGTGTGCTGAAAAGGCACAGCTTTAGGTTAGCAGGAACTTTATCATACACCATGCATATGTATGTAAATTTTTATTAAATTCTCAAAGTTTTAATTTAATTAAGCCCCCATGAGTACAGCAGAACACTACGTGGTGAGGGCTATATAAACTTTGAATGAATCTGTTTGTATTCCCGGTCGGTATTATTAACGGTTCATTACATTTTCGTTGGGTTTAATTGACTTACAGTTTTACGTGATGTGAATTATTATTTTTGCTTTGCCGTTACGAATTACGGATTTAACTAATTCTACCGTAAGCACATTCCTAATTACATTTTCTACTTGCACTTCATGAGTAAACTTTACATAGAAATATAAGTAGTGTGAGAAAGGTGATGAATATAAAGAAGACGAAATTAGTATGTCAGTAACGTAGCAAACGACATTCTATTGTCTCTGTCTTCTATAAATTATTTACTAAAATTTCCAAGTTTTCTAAATTTAGCGCAAAATATAAAATAAGAAAGCCGTCAGGTAGCCGTCACGGGACGCCCGGCAGATATAACACATTCTACAAATGAAGATAGTAAACGCGCCAAGGGAGTAGAAAGCGGGCAGCAGAGTACGGCGGGGTTGAGGGGGCGTGACCAGTTAAAAACCCCCAAGGCGCTAGATGTGTTTCACATGAAAAGTAATAGGCAATTTTTTTTATTCTGGCTACGGATTCGTATTCGGAATCAATCGGGCCTTTAATTAAAAAGTAAAAAAGGCATTTTTTGTTATTCTGCCCACAGATAACGATTTTGGGAACAATCGGATCAGTAACCAAAAAGTTAAAAAAATAAACAGATTCCAAGTCTGAATACCCAGTATACGATCCCTGAAAGGTCATCGAAATCCATTCAGCTGTTTCAGAGCTATAAGTCTAGGAAAAAAACTAAGTATTGTAAAGTCGTCATATTACACAGGTAAACCCAGGAGAACGGCTAGTTATTAATACACTCACACGGAAAAACATCGAAGTATATATAGGAATGGGCTTATGGACGTTTTTTCGTAACGGCATACGAGTCGGTCTTATTCCCATGAAGGGCGTAAGATGAATTACATCAAAATACTCTTGAGATTTGTATCTAAATTCTTTAACTTCTAAAAATCTGTGATTAAAAATAACTAAAATAAAATACGACTAACGAGGCGCTGAGTACGCGTTCTGTTTGGCAAAGCCTTAGTACATTGTCAATGGGGTTCTGTTTAGGCACAGTAAATATATAATTAGGGCAACTCTCCAAATGTGTACATTGTAACCATTGTTTCTGGCGACGCCACAAGATACAAAGGACATGATGGTGCGTAAATATTATCTACTAACGTAGTATTTAATAAATTTCCATATTTCAGAATTTGCTAAGGCGCTTATAGAAACTGACATAAATTTGCGTTAGAAAACTTCCACAGGTGCGACGGGGACTGTTACGCCCTGCCATAAATTAAGGTGTTGTGTTGTGTTAATTAAAATGGTTATAAAATACACGCTATAATAAGCTTAAATTGTTGGAAGCGGCAAGTATTATTTTGATTTATTATTTTGTGATTGGAGCAATTCGATTATGTCGCGCTCGAGCCCTTTGTCAATCATTAAATTGAATGAAATGAAAAATGATTTGACCCTATTTACGGTTAACAGCCGATGACTTTTTATTTTTATTTCGAGTGTGGTAGGAGTTGTCGAACTCCAACTTGATTCTATTCATGTCATGGCGACCAACGCACGCGTTCCGTCGTGACATGACGGGGGATCCAGTTTAATCCTGTTTGCGCTGTGATAGTTGTGATTAATCTATATATATAATACGTGAGGCGTTTTTTTGTGCAGCCTAAGGCTTTTAAACGGAAAGACTAACTGCAGTGTATGATATGTCATTTAATCGTCTAACGCTGTAGAAGTTCACTAGGGTAATATTTTATTGAAATTTTTAAGTTTTATTTCATAAAAATGCATTTTAATTAATGTAGGTACTAGAAACACATAATAGCTAATGCGCATGTCCAGATTGTGACAAAAAGGTACCTACTCTTTGATTTGAATTTCGATTGTTGACATTTGTTTTCTTTCGTTTTATTGTCGCAACGGATTTTACGTTATATGATGATTATGTTAAAATACATACATAACAATTATAATTAATGATTCGAAACACTATATTTGACGTCCTAAATCGCCTTTCCCATTTAAAACATCACAATTTACTATTTTCCTACAGCTCTGTCTCGCGACACAAAACGATACCAACGAAATCTAAGGTAACTTAAATTATTACTGCGCACCTGGTCAGTTTAACTGGTCAAATGGGAAAAAATTGGCGAAATAGGTTCAATGCGATAAATGTAAATGTAAAAAAAAATATTCCCTAAAACTCTTATTCAGACTATTACAAACATTTAAAAAAAATAACCAAATCGATCCAGCCGTTCTCAAGTGAGCGCCTAGAGCGTTTTCTTCAAAACCGGGAGGTCCCGGGTTCAATTCTCACTCGTAAGACTTATTATCACAGTCGGCGGGATCATCTTAAATACCGATTAATCGGTATATATACTATAAAGGCTTTATACTTGACATTAGCAAATCATCGATTAACATTTGTGGATCCACAATAAAAGAAGAAGAAGAACAATGTAATGTGTCATTTCTACTGCATTCATATTATCATCATCTCAAGATAATAACAGTATATAATACAATGACGGCTTTTATGTCTTGAGGCATGGCCAGATGATTATGTGGAGGAGAAGCGGGGAAAAATAAACTTTACTTGTACCTACTACAATCGAAGAAAAATAGCATTTTTGAGTTTAAACAGGGCTTGAACCCGGCTAACCTAACCATTGCACTAACGATGCCCTTTCCTAATACTTATAAATTACGACTATCTTAAAATTACCACAGCATAATCTGTACACTTCATTTTGTAATAATTTTAATACGCTATAAAAGATACAACTTCGTGGAACCAGTATTAATGACTAAATAACACAAAACTCTCAGTAATGCTGGAAATTTTATGAAAATGATTCAATGTATTCAGGCTGTAAAGTTATATTGATAGAACGTAGGAGTTCATAATGGAGTGAGTCAGGGAGTGACTCAGATTTCTACCCGATGTCTAGCGAAAGGTAATACCTAAAATAAACTACGAGTATCTGTCTACAGAATTAGATTACTAAAGTATAGTAAAACAAAATACATATACCATAGATTATCTCTACTAGATTAGCAATACAAAAAAAGCGCATAGATAAGATATGGTATGTTAAAGCGAGACAGATAGACGAGACCGTTTTTTGAATACTGTAACAGTCTAGTATCACTAGTAACTTGTTAACTGTTTAAAAGTATAATTTAGTATTTAATAGACGTGATTAATTATGGTTAATGCAGTGCATGGTGCAGTGCCTGGATGTAAGTCATCTATGATGAAAAATCCACAGAATTACAGATTTGTCACGCACACTGATGTATAAATTTTTTGGTTTCGTTCTAATCGCGACATTACCAATCTAGTATAGCGCCAGAATACTACATCTATGACATACACTTCGTTTAAGTATACGACAATTTTGATTTGCTGATAAAAATAAAATAATATAAATTTTCCTCATTTTGGTTCTCTTATTATATAGAGTTATTGTACCATTTTTGTAATATGTGTATGTAGGTAAATGCCGAGCGATAAAATAATTCATGTTTAGATCCCGAAGCCTATCTTTCAGGATTCACATGAAATATTTATTATTGAACAATCAACGAAATTAAATATTATTACATACGTGTAAATATTTCTGAAAATAAGTTTATTATTTTAACTAAATAATGTTATGCAGCAAGCGATCGTAAATCATTATTATTAAAACTACCTGAAAGTTAAATAATAAAGTGAAAATTGTTAAATACATACACATAATAACAGCAATAAACCTACAAATGCCGACAGTGCATGGCTTCAATCGGACGGGGATGCGGCGCAAGGCAATAAAAGCTGAATTTATCATAAAAAGTTGCACATTAAGACCGAAACAGCCGTAAATAAGAAAATAAGACCATCTATTTATATTTGCGGTTGTAGTTGGATTGGAGATCTTGATATTTCATTCGACACAAATTTACTGAAATTCAGTAGCAAACTTTTTGTAATTCTGCTACTGCCTGATGTAAAAAGCGAATGTCGAGACATTCAAACTAAGCAAACAATATTATGGGGTTGAAACTATGATGTGAGGCATACGTTGAAAATTATACCATTATCATTCTTTCACGTCAAAATGAAGCGTCACATTGATCGACGTATACATATAGTTTGAACTGGAGAGTGATTCTTATTGGAATATGTAGTTTTAGTTGGAAATTGGAAAGTTTACACATGGAATTACAATGCAAAATCCCTATTTTGCCTGAGGCTTTCGTGGTACATGGTGCATCCTCTGCATTTAGCCAATTATCGAACAGCCTCTTTGAGCAAAACAGCATAATTAGTCTGACCTGTTGTAATATATTTCTGTTATAATTTTCATTTTATTTTTTACTATCAGCAACCTAATTATCAAGATTGGTTAGTCTTGCATATTAGAAGTGAAGCGTTCATTGATGTGGGGCGGTAACGGGCGGTACTCAAGGCGGCAAAAATAGAGGGCTCAAGTAGCACGAGCGAGTCGGAGTTTCCGCAAACGAATCACCTGTGCTGCTCTCTTACAACATAATTAGGCCACCTGTTGTTTGGTACTAATTAAAATATAGGTTATGTTTATTAAAAATAGCGATCCACGAATTCAGATGGGTGCAATTTGCAAGATCTGAAATTGTGAAAGAAACTTGACCATGAAACCTCCACAGTGTATTCTAATACAAACTAAACATTTAGTAGATCTAGGCTATTTTATCAAGACATGAAACTAGCGAAACTAACACAAATTTTAGCAAAGTGTGATTATCGTCTTAGGAAAATCCGATTAATCACGATAGCTACTGAATTGACGGACATAGCAAGACATTAGATTGGACAATTGGGACTAGTGTATTCTCACAGTGTCCGCAGACACTCAAGTAATGTTTTTGAAACGAAATTTTAACCACTGTGGGGTCTGTGGGTCCTGTCCACTGTGCGTTTGCTAAGTGTTGTTCTTGAATACGGGTGTAAATCATTGGAAGTTGATTTGAAACTACATATACCTAAATAGAATGCCAGTACATATGAAATTCATATTATGAAAGCAATTTTAATGAAGAAAGTTTTGGTTGCTTATGATAACCAACTTTTGCTAATTGTTTTACTCGTATGGATATGATAAACTTTCTCGTGGTACATCACACAATCGCTTTGCTTGTTTTCATATCCTTTCATTCCAGTTATTTTTGTGTTTCCTGATATATATAGTTTTACTAGCGGACCCGGCAGACGTTGTCTTGCCCAAACGTTGGCTTGCCTGCACTACCCCTACCAGTAACTTTGGATATTGTTCATACAAAAGTAATAAAATCGCGGTTAAAAAATGGGTGTTGGGGGTAGGAGGGTGAAAAATAGTTTACGACCGATTGTCGGCCCTACAGAATATAAATATAAAATTTCATAAAAATCGGTCAAGCCATTTCGGAGGAGTATGGCAAATGGCAACTAACTTGTGACACGGAAATTTTATATATTAGATATAGATTATTGGAAACTTCCTCATCCTAAAGATTTTCTTTACCTACTTATTTTTATTTAGATAAGTCACGTTTCTTTGTCAGTACAAAGGATCTAAATAAGTCTTTGGTAGGTCAAGTGTCGGTTTCCTGGACGTGCAACCCCGTACGGTGTTCAACAATAGACACCGCTCTTTAGTTTTTTTTTTCTTTCAACAATCTGTAGGGAGTGACAGGTCGAGGGTGTCGACTGTTTGAGGTGGGTTCATTTAACGTTTTGTTGATTCCTTTGTACCATACAACCGGATTTCAGTTTAGTTTACTCGTTCTTTTAAATTGTTTATTGTTAGATAAATAGATAGATATTATGAACACGCCTTAATTCCCTTAGGGCAGACAGAAACCAAGATATCCACTTGGTACGATCCTGGTACACTTTTTTGCCTCGTTCAAATCCATTATAGATCTTCTCATGCATGCTCTTCGATTTCGGGCGCTTTTTTTTCTGAATGCCTTGGCTAAATGAGTAAGAGTTGTCTTTAGAACTCTTACTGAAAAAAATATAAGAAATCTTATTTTCATCATGGAATTGATCATTAACCATGTCGAAACGGCTAAACGGATTCAGAGACATAATATTCTACAAAAACTTATTAATTATTAAGAATTGAGGTATATATATTGTTTGAAAAAAAAGAACAGGTTGGAGGAAGACGGAATTTCATTTAAATGACTCGTAGAGAACTCGCCATACCTAGGTATTGATTGTAAGATTTGTGAAAATGCAGCGCAGAACAAACGACCTGATTGCAGAGGCAGTTTTGTACGTGACAAAATCCCAAATGGATTCTCTAAAAAAAAGAATTTACGTAGAAATCTGGAATTGGAAACATTCCTAAAGGATGCAAATCCAATCAATATTTTGCTAGCATTTTAGCAAACAAAAATTTAGAGTCTGTTTAGTAACACATCTACTTATACTAATATTATAAATGCGAAAATAACTCTGTCTGTTACGCTTTCACGGCTAAACCACTTAACCGATTTTGATAAAAAAGCTTGAATCCTAGAGAAGTACACTTTTTTTTAAATCCACCCCTTACGGTGGTATAATAGGATAGGATGAAATATTTATTATGAAATACGATGAAAGTTAGTATGGCCAGTAAAGTAAAGCTAGTAAAATATAATTATCTAGTGCAAGTCAATTATAAGTGCGTCGGTGGTCGAGTGGTTAAGACGTCTGGTATTAACTAGGCAGACCCCGGGTTCGACTCCGGATCTCGGTGACCAATGGGTTTTTAATTAAAAAGTTATGTATATAATCCGACAAACCACACTAAGAGGCTTTTCCTTCTAAATATACCTTAACAGAACTAGCCACTCGTTACTCACAAATACCATCGGCTAAACGAGGGAGACTTGGTCTTCCGCTGGGTACTCTGGAACCGTAACACGTGGAACGTAAAAAAAAAGTTAATTATATATTTTGAAACAAAATATTTGACATTTTACTTAGTTGCAGAAAATATACCCTCACAGAAACCCTTGTTTATTTACAGACGAAATATAGTTATTTCCGACAGTTTTTTATTAATTTCTCACTTAACGAATGTTGAACATTATCTTTCATCTTAGATATTGATTTAATTTTGTATCCCACTTTGGCACCAACCGTCTTCAAAATCTATGACGATATATTAAATAATTTCGTGTTTTTCAGTGCGCAATTTTTGAAGTATCTTTTCTTTTTAATCGTAAAATTTTCAGTAAACGTAAACATGTTAATGCTGTTATTTTTACCTATACATTGACATAGTTGTGCTACACGGGTCATGAGCTTCCAAAAGTCTTCTGTCCCTTTTAGTTGACCGTCTCACTCACTACAAAAGCTTTCCTACATTAGCGCTTTCGTGTTCCAAATTCAAAATCTACACTCGACCAGTCTTCTCGAGGCGCCCGCGCAACGTTCACGTACTTCGCCGGATGTTCGCTCGTGTTTTCGCGCCATTTTCATCGGAGCTTTTCTAAATCTGTAACATGTCACGCCGTCTGAGTAAAACCAATGTTTCGTTTTAGTTGTCACAGTTTGTTATTTTCAATTGGTGAATGAATGTTATGTTTTGTGAATATAATTAAATCGTTGTTTTATCTAGTTAACTTGGAATTTGGCTTCATATATTGTTATAATAATATAATTAAAAATTAAGTACCTACCAACACTACTACTACATATTTCGTAGACTGAATTGACGATAGAGTTTACCACGTATCATCAAAGTCCCAGCAAAATAATTAACATATTCTAGCTTTTGAACGCAGCTTCCGTAAAAATTGTACATGAAATTAAGCTTTCCAAGTACCTTCTAGTTTTCGGAGACTGTATCAAATATCAACCAAATCCATCCTAAGAAACTCAACATGATAATCTGTTATCATTTAGCACTGACTTATCTGTTCGCAAAGTGCTTTTTTATATTTGTCTTACTAAAAATATAACCACCAGGCTAAAATCAACACAGCCAATTCTCAGAATGATCTAAATGCAGAATGATACTTACTAAGGCGTTAACCAATAATTATCAAATACATAGATGGCTATATACTAATACAATTTACTGATTATTATACGAAAGCAGCAATGTCGTTTGTGCAATATGTTATTGTAAAAGGATTGCCTAAGGACTTGCTTAAATGCATTTCGAGAACAGACGTTTCCAATCGCGCCTACAATAAATAACAAATGTTCGTTCGTGAGTTCACTCGATAAGATTTATAGTATGATCGGGTTACTGTAATATTTTATTGCTTATTTTTGATACATTGATCAAAATACATTCAATAACATTGTATAATAAATTTTTCTTTTGGTTTAAATATGTCATTGATATTTCTTTTAAAACATACCGTGGTGAAGACCATAGAGATACTATCATGTCCATAGAACCTTGCGGGGTGGCCAGAAACTATTTATATTGGATTTGATTCATATAAAATAAATTGGCCAAATGCGAGTAGGACTCGCGCGCTGAAGGTTCTGTATTAGATTTTCTATAATAGTAGAGGCCCTATAGGTATTCCCTATTTTTTTCAAAATTTTAACTCAACTATGCATTATAAAATTCCAAATAGATTTGTATTTCTTATAACGAGCTCTTTAATTTATTGTTATGTCACTTGAATATATACTTTTTAATTTTTCATTTATTCCCAAAATTAACCCTTAAAATAGAAATTCGATTATCGATTATTCGATCATCCGTGACTGGGTCATCAAACTCTATGATTGAACCAAATTTAAACTTTTTCGTGCAGTAGTTTCGGAGAAAATAAGCTGTGACAGACGGACAGACAGACAGACAGACACAAGAGCGATCCTATAAGGGCCTCCGTTTTTTCATCGGAGATGTACGAACCCTATATTGATTTTTTAATTTAACTTCGACGCCATAAATGAATGTAGTGTTTAGCATCTCATCAAATTAGCCCCAAACTAAGATAACTGCATTATTTTGGCAGAAACATTTTGATCGACCTGGGATATGAATCTGGAACCGTCATCTTTGTAGGAACGGTAGTGGTTCTTTAATAAGATATTGGCTATTATTAGTTGTGAGCCACTAAGCCAAATCTGCTGTAGTTTTAAATTATCCTAAAACCAATACACTGTACCTGGCCTGGTATATATTTAGTTTAGTTTACTTAGTACCACTTATTTTTTATTTGTACATTAAAGTATTGTATAATTTAGAAGAAGTGCGGACTTTATCACTTGGCGTTCTGTGTCATCAGTAATATGAAATATTCCGAAAGAAGAGCAATATCCTTAATATCCTCATAGAAACAATGGCAGCGATACGCACCTAGCTATCTAGTAGTTTAAAAGTTCTCTGCTCCTGCTCCTATTCACTTTTTTATTCTTTAATTATAATGAACGATTTACATAAACTTACGAATTTCAATTAAACAAGAAAGCGTTTATTGAAAATATAAAATTCATTGAACCAACACAGATCCTACTTTCAAGTCTTTTACAGCTATTGAGTTTCAATTAAACAATAGTAGATACGGTTAATTGATTGAAACTGTTAAAAGACAGATGCTCAGTATTTAACCCCATTTTCAAATTAATTGTTTGATAAGTAAACAAAGTGCCTTTGTAGTAAAATGGAAAAGTCTTAGGTCTTAGTTACATTATTATACATATGCCGTGATTCTTTTTAGATATTGCTAAAAATATATTTTTCGAGAGATTTTTTTTTAAATATATAAATGTGACTCTGTCTTGCGAAGAAATGACGAATAGAATTTGTATATCTATACTATTAATAAAGCTGAAGAGTTTGTATGTTTGTATGTTTGAATGCGCTGATCTCTAGAACTATAAGTCAGATTTGAAAAAATGCATGGGCTATTAACATCACGCTACGACCTAAAGGGGTGAAGCAGTAACTACAAATACACACATAAAATTCTGAAACGAAATTAATATTACTTAGTAGTCTTAGTACCACCTACCTACTTGGGGGCATTAGATGATTTTAATTATTTATTTAAATAAAAATCTTTTAATATTGTCTATAACTATAATTATATTTAGATTCTGACATATCCTAAGTAGGTATACCGTTAACATATGTATGTATATATGTTTGACATATTTTTGATGTTTATTACAAGGGTACAATATTTATCATGCATCTTTATTTATTTTTGCATTTAATCAGTTTCCAACCGTCTATCATGTCCGAGGATAAGAATCTGCCAACTTATGATTACCATGTACAAAAATATGTAAAACAAATTCTAAATAGAATTGCATATTATAATTTGAACACACATCTTCAAGGCATTTGTACCAGTAATGGTGTCCACTTTTTACACAAAGGAAAATTTGAAAGGAAATTTCATGTAATCGTGAAAAACGAGTACAGCTGATTCAAAGTTAAGTCAGGTGTATTTTTTTTCTTTCTTCACGGTTTGCCTTACAGCTCCCGAAACCGTGTTTCGGTTCCAGGGTACCCAGCGGAGGTCCAAGTATACCTAAGTATAGCTATACCTAACGAGTGGCCAGTTCTGTTGATGTATAAATATATATTATTTAAATATTAATATGGGATATAGATGAATATATAGTAATATTTCTTGTAGATTTATCATGTCAGTTACAAAATAGTACAATGTGTTGTACGTCAAAGATAACGGAAGCCGCACCTTTCAAAGAACACAATGAATGTTCGGTAGGATACACGATCACTAAGGAAAACTCGCCTGCTTATTGCTTTATAATAACGATTATATGACCTAAATTATTGATCGGTAATCTATTTATAAATGTTTAATAAGTAACTCTATCCATATGCCAAAACGTTTAATCAAATTGTTTTATATTTTAGGGGTAAATAAAATTAACAGTTGAGCCCCAAAAACGTATTTTTGTACCTACTTATTGTTTAATAAAGAGGTCACAAAGACATTAAACTCTTTTTATCGGACAGCATTTATCGGATAAAAGTTTATATTAGTGGTTACCCAGGTATGCTCTACCTATGACTTTGATTGGAGTTTTATATTTCCTATGGTCATACAATGTACGTACTCTAAATTTACGTAAAATTAATCTTGATTTACGTAAAAGTGTCCGTAATGTGTGTAAAAGTCGTAAAACCACTGTTGTGTAGGTCATTTTAATAGGTTAGGCAAACATTTGTTCTTCTTGTATTACTATCGTGACTTTATAATTTTAACCTGTGAACGCGGTTACTATATTCTAGTTATCTATCTATCTATCATCACGCCTTTTATCCCAAGAAAGGCTGGGGGTATGCAGAGACAAGACAATGCAGATATATGTCTGCATATATCCTAGTTAATATTTGAATTCTAGTTAGAAAATATGTAATCTATATAATATCAATGTCTATATATAATATGAAAAGAGAAGTTCCGATTCACTGACTCACCAACGCCCAGCCCAAACCTTTGGACCTAGGAAGCTGAAATTTCGCACAGAGGTTTCCTTTATTATGTAGACAAGGAATAAGGAAGGACATTTCGATATTTAACCCCTAAATGGGGTAAATATGTTTATATGTAAAATCTTATTTCCTGCATAAAACAACTTGAAACTTTGTTAAAATATTCTTCAAAACAAATAACACGTATTTTTGGATTTTTAAAAACGACCCTTCATGAGGGGTGCAACGGGGTGTAGAAGTTTGTATAGGGAAATTGTATTACCTGCGTGTATCGACTTGAAACTTGGTACAAATATTTTTCAAAACAAATAATAAAACACGTATTTTTGGAATTTTTGACCTTTAGGTCGTAGCGTGATGTTACGACTGGTAGTTCCTGAGATTAGCTCGAGTTTATCCATAATAGCTTTCCGCCCCTCGCCTCCGCTCACAGAACCTCTAAATGTAGTATATAAAGAGGTACTTTAAATATGAACTGAAAGTATAAAAGATAAAATTAAGGGAAATCTCATTATTCCTAATTCTACGCGAACGAAGTCGCGGGCAAAAGCTATTTAATTAATATTTATATAGGTATCATAATATCCTCATCATTCAGTAGAAGCTTGTGTATCCCGTCCCATTTACTCTGAAGTAGGAGTAGCACATATTTTGTATGAAAGTACATGTCTATTATTAGGTATATTAGTTTTTTCATGGCCTTTAGACATTACTTATTTGATTTAAAAATGTACGTCTTTGATGTTTTCTCATTTCACTGTCATTCGGCACCATAATACATTTGTTTCATCAATATTTCGTCACACATCCGCTCAACATATCCATAATCTCAGCACTTCCCTTTCAATTCTGAATACAACATCTCTCGCATCAAAATGACGTAAGGAGATTCCTTTAAAAAGTTAAGTTTTTTTTAACTTTTGAATCAAATTCTCATTGCGATTATGTCACAAAAGTTCGTTGCTCTTTGCTGCACCTTCCGCGTTGTTATAAATACGCGGTCGTTCCGTGTGTCGAAGTTTTGACACACCGCGTAAATAAACAGTGAAGCCAACTTTCGTACGGAAATCCGATGCGGACGGGAATGTCTGCAAACGATGTTTTTATTACACTTTTAAATTTTATAGCTCTAACTGTATGATGAAATTATTACAGACGATTAACTTGTTTCGTCCTTTTACGGCGTTAAAGGGTTAAACGTTATGTAAAGACTTTTTGAAATACTTACTAAATACAAAAATCTAAGAATATTGTTTGGCTATTAATCTTTTTCTTTATACTTAACTGATAACGTTTTCTTATTTCCTTTCAAAATTAAATAAAAAAAAATTAAACCTACAACTTCTAGTCCATACCTATACGATATTTATTTTTAGAGAAAATCTGGTATTTTCATAAAGACAGACACCGGCGACAGACATCATAGTCACCTTACGTCTGCTCTTTAAATTTGAAAGGAAAATTCTGTTTGAAGTAGATTTTAGACATAAGACGCGGCGCATCATTCAATGTATTTTCTACTTGTCTTTTGATGTTTATATATAACAACTTTATTTAATTTATATTGTTTAATTTGTATTTTTAACCGACTTCCAAAAAAAGAAGGAGAAGGTTCTCAATTCGGACCGTATTTTTTTTTTTTTTTTTTTTTTTTTTTTTTTATGTATGTATGTACGTCGATAACTCCGCGAATTGTGAACCGATTTTGATGGTTTCTTTTTTAATCGACAGATAACTCTTCCGGATTGGTCCCATTTTTATCTCATAAAAATTGGTTCATTAGTTTTTCAGAAATTTTGAAAAAACTGACTTTATAAGTACATTTTTCTTGATATCTCGATAAAATATGTACCGATTTTGACGACTTATTTTTTTTAAGACATCATAATTTCTCGACATTATCTCACAGACATATGACGACAAACGGTTCAGTAGTTTTTCAGAAATTCAGTAATTAATTTCTGTTTACGGCTGAAAATTATGTATCAGAAAAAGCCTTAGCAACGGTTGCTATTGACACGAAGTTGTCAATTTTCGTGACGATGGTGTAGCGGTTAAATATAATGGGGTGCATAGGATGCACAATCACATGGTTCAAATCACATCCACAGCGGTATTTTTTTTAAATTTTCCATCAATATTTTTTTAGTTGTGTTATTATTTGTCTCTCAAGGCAGCAAAACCACTTAAAAGGGTAAAATAAACCTTTTAAAAAAAAGTGCACCGACTTCAAAAATTTGCACTGAAAAGTAAGAAATAATAAATATTTCGTCGTAGAATTTGAAGACGGTTGGTGCCAAATTAGAAACAACTTAGTTCCCAAATTCACTAATCTAGACAATTCATTAGGAACCTACGATCATCAGTAGGTACATACAAACATAGATAATATTGAACAGATCTTCTTAGATATTTACTTAGTGTTGTATCCTAATTTGGCACCAACCGTCTTCAAATTCTACGACGAAATATTTATTATTTCTTACTTTTCAGTGCAAATTTTTGAAGTCGGTGCACTTTTTTTTAAAAGGTTTATGTACACCACATTGTTGAAGTTGTCTCGTGAGAAGAAGATGTTTTGTTGTGAATATTTTATAACTAAATATCCCTTCAGTATATTTTTGTAGTTCCAGTTCGTACATTATCATTCCAAAGCTATAAGAAAAAGTATTTAAGTCAAACAAAAAAGGATAATCACAAAATAAAGCCATTTTGGTAAAAATTGATGTAAGATAGCAAAAGGGTTCGATTCTGGATCCCGGCCATGTACCAATGGGTTTTTTTAAAATAAAAACTGTACATAATCTGACAAATCACACTTAGATGCTTTTCCATCTAAATATACCTCAACAGAACTGGCCACTCGTTAGAGCCTCACAAATACCATCGGCTAAACGAGGGAGACTTGGTCTTCCACTGTATACCCTGGAACCGTAACACGGTTTCGGGAGCTGTAGGCAACTCGTGAAAAAGAAAAAAAATATAGCGAAATCTTCTAAAGCTATATCTACGTTAGATGACGCGAGAGGACTTTCTCCCTGCCTACCCTTATTTCCAACTGACGTGATGTATGCATTCATTAGATCAGATGGTATTTTAAATAAAGGAATATAGACATTATTGATAAAGTTTACTGCATTTAAAAAAGGTACAATTGACATTTTATATGCAATCTTATTGGCAATGAATAAGTTCAGTAACAGGTAGTTCCGCCCACTGCAATATCAAACTTAAACAATGTATTCAAACGGATGACATTATGCAATTCTAAGAATAAGTGAATAATATAACTGTCTGTAACACAATCCTTGTCAGTTTCCTAAAAATCTAAAATATGAATTTAGTTTTCTTTTCGACTTAGAATAATATTAATAATAAAATATTTATTAAAAAAACTTAAGTGATGATGAGAATGTTAATTACCTAGGTACCTTAGATTTTTAAACATCTATACCTCCAAATATATATCAAGTGCGTCGGTGGCTGAGTGGTTAAGAGGTCTGGTATTTAACTAGGCAGACCACGGGTTCGATCCCGGATACCGGCCATGTACCAATGGGTTTTTTAATTAAAAACTTATGTACATAATCAGACAAACCACACTTTTTAAACCGACTTTTAGAGGCTTTTCCATCTAAATATACCTCAACAGAACTGGCCACTCGTTAGGTATAGCCTCACAAATACCATCGGCTAAACGAGGGAGACTTGGTCTTCAGCTGGGTACCCTGGAACCGTAACAATAAAAAACGAGTTTCATGAATTGTAAGCTGATTTCGGTGGAAAGAATAACTCAAGCATAAATTTTATTATAAATAGAAGCTTTTATTGATATAAGCTAATAGGTATGCCTAGTAAGATCTATGCGTTGTTAAATACACCCATTAACATACAAAGCTTGTGGGTCTTAAACCATATGGTGTTAGACCTTCGTAATGTGTGCATAAAGACAAAAGCAATAAACTAATGAAGGGAGGACATTAACTGTATTTAATCATTGTTTCATGGTCTTTCATTATATTTTTATAAGCTATTGATAATTTAACTATTTAAGCTCAACATTTCTTTATTTAAATTAAATATATTAGTTATTTATTTGTTGTTCTGAAAATCGGATACTTGAAATTAAAATATTGTTTTGCATCTTGAAAGTTAGCCAGCTCGTAAGATTATATAGTAACTAAAATTAATATTATAAATAATTTCTTTTTAAAAATTGTTCATAAAACTTAACTTTTTATAGCACTAAGCTAACATATAAAAAACAATATTTATTTGTTTGTTCGTGTTCCAAAGACTCGAGAAATACTGGACCGATTTGAAAAAAATATATTTGCAATTCTTGAGGAAAGTTACAGGCTATTTAACATCACGCTGCCTACCTAAGGGGGTGAATTGTATTCCTATATACAACGGGTACGAAGTAGCGGGCAATTAGCTAGTATTTAAGAAAGTTTAATTCTTCTTTACTTCATTACGAATGGCTTTGAATTACACATTCCTGGATGCACACATATCTGCATGAACTAATTCAACCACGGGAATATATATACTTCGTTGTTCCATTTTCATCCGTGTAAAAACTAGTATTTTCACAATTTCTAGTATTTTTTTAAACTTTGTATAAGTATGCGCTTGATAAATTTGGCAGACAGTTATCAATAGCTATAAAATTATTTTTAAAAGTAAATAAAGTAAAGCAAAAAACACGACTGCACAAAACCTGGGGCAGTTGGGTAAAACTACTTAGAAATTTAAAATACTGCAGCGATATTATATTTCCTCTGCTCACTGTACGAGCGGGAGTCACAAACAGAATGAATGACAAAACCAATTTATGGACTTCAACTTATCTTCACAAGTAAGAAGGCTTTTACATAACCTTTTACCACGAAGTGACGACTTCAAACAGGTATTTAAGTATTATTCTAATCTGACATATAAAGACCTAAAATAAAAAATAATATATTAATAAATAATAATCTTTAACTCACTTTACTATAGAGTATCATACGTGAAAATCCTTGCGAAAAGACACAATGGTATTGTGAATGTCAGGTAGATTTTGAATCAGATACAACAACAAACAAACAACACACCTTCACGGCCTTCATACCTTGCGATGTGGCCAGAGACACCGGTAACAGTATCCACTTTTTGCCAGTTGTCTATATTGAACAGAACAGGTGGCAAGCCCGTTGCTGCACTTAATGGATATGGATGTGTCACTTCTTTGTCTTTTTTTAGAAGGAGTGCTTTACGTGCCCTCCGAAGCACTCATATAACAGGAAAATTGCAGGTTATTTCGTCAGTCACATACTTTCTGAAAAAAAACCTAAATAAATTCTCACCCAATAAGCTTTCAATTACGTAAATACTGGTGAATATGGAACTAATGGAATATGGAAAATGGAAATAATATTTACGTAGAATATGTGATATAAAGCGTATTGATCGCATCCAGAACGATGTCATTAGAGAAGAATGCGGAAAGAAAGATGATGTTGTGACTAAAATGAAGAAAAGTTGTTTACGGTGGTTTGGAGACGTTTAAAGAATGCAGAATGAAATATTGACTATAAAGGTTTATATGGCTGAAGTGAAAGGAAATGCTGGCAGAGGTGTACTTTTATTGATTAAAAATGTATTGATCGATGGAAATATGAAAAATACACACAATCGTCGAGCATGTATGAAAGGTATGTTGAATATAAAAGAAGCGAAAGAGGTAGGTATGTTAGGATTGTAACAAATGGCATTCGATTGTCTCTGCCTACCCTTCTTGGGATAAAAGGCGTGATGAAAGATAGATGTAACCAATCTTCGAAATGGATTACGTTTCTGCGGTTTATTAAGAACGGGAATTTTAATTATCAACATGATAGTGATGAAAGATAGAAAGAACAACATAAAACTTGATTATTAAGCAAAATATCAGAATTACTGTTATTACGGTGACTCACAATGGCAATGTTTCATAGTCTCTCATAAACACAATGGTCTAGTCGTGTCCTAAATCCTTCCATCAAATTCCGGTAATAATATTTGCGGGTCATTGCTAAATATTGTATGTATAGTTTGTTTAGTTTAACAAGGCGAACAATACGTACCTATTCATTATATTATCCTTATTGATTTTGAAATGTGAAAGTCTATGATGGGGCATGACAATTGACAATATTAATTAATTTGGTCAGTCGTTTGTTTGATTAATTAATATTATGAATTTATGCCTAGTACCAACACACGAGCATTGCTTTTGCGTTTTGAAAACTATGGAAAATATGTCTTAATCCAATTTAAAAATAATAAATGTTGTATTTAAAATAAACTCAACTTTCCAGGATTAACTGAGATTTTCCATATTTTTGACAGTTATAAGTTATGACCTTGACCAACGGCCCTTAATATATTTATCTTTTCTAATATCTAAATTAAAAATCTTTAATTCATACTTTCGGTCACGTGACAAACGGTAAGTGACGTCATTTCTTCTTCTTCATGTAAATGTCAAATATATAACCACAGACTAGTAACTATATTATAATAACTGTCTGTCAATCAGTCACTAAGTTGTTTTCTTGTTATTTTATCTAATCTGTGACCATTATTTTGTTCATTACCAAGGTGTGACGTCGTCATTTCGCGGGAATATATATATAATTTAAAAGTATTTCCAAAAAATTGTCATGCCTATTATCATCAAGGTACTAAATATTGACCTAAGTGAATCAAACGAACTACACGCGTAGAGTAAAATAAGTCACGTGCGACAAAAGTCTCGCCGAGAGAGTCACTCACTAGTGCGTAGGAGTTGGCGCCAGTCTATCGCCTGAGTAAATATTCCCGGAATAAGTGGCTAACTCCACAACTGAAATGTTTGACTTGTATTCCCATTGAGTCGGGTATAACTGAAAACACTGTACAAAGTTTGCAAAACAAACGTACTCTGCTGCTACAACTAATCTCAACAAATATTTAGTATGCATACAATCTCTTTATATTTTAAAGTAGGTATAATATAGAAAAATAAATCTTTTGCCTATAAGTTTTTAAACAATTTCACTGAATACCGTGAGAGTAGTTTTACTATTCATTTAATTTTTCTATACTTGTCCTGCTATAGCTAAATTAATAACAGTGCGCAGGAGAAAATCTATGTCAGCCTGGTTTCATTAATAATAGATAATCGAAAATCAATAGGTTAAATTTTATATGAAACCGAATTCGCAAGATGAAATTACAACAGATTTTTTAGAGCAAATAAACTCTTTAATTCAGCTACAATTTAGCACAATAAATGAAGCCATTTAAATAAAGTTATATTTTCAATTTAAATCACTTTAGTGAGAATTAACGATGTGATTACAATGTGATGGGAAAGATTTAAACAATAAAAGTGTTTAAATTACCAGAAAAATGTCATGTTTTAACAAGCTTACAGAATGATGCCTACATGTATTCGAGCACCAAGATCTATTCAAGGATCTACAGATGATGTCACCAGACAAACACGCTCTATCATCCAGGTCAGAAAGTTATGATATTTACAGAAAAGTGTATTCATTTCATTTATGTTTCCTTTATGTAACATCCTTAATCCTGGATCCCTTTTTTAACCTTTTCTATTACAGAATCAGAAGTCAAAAAATGTATATGTTTCTTTGACTCTTTTGTCCAGATGGGTATTCTAAAATAAATAGGGGCAAATAACTTCTATGGAACCACGTGTCTACAGTTTTACCTTCAAAAAAATGTTTCATACTGTATTACCACTGCGATAAAACGAGCTTTATAATAGTTTCATTCATGAATCATGTCCCAACTTTTGCTACTGGAGCGTAGAAGTTATATTCTGTTACGTTGTACTGAAGATAATTTTTATCCAATTAAAATTGGAAATCGATTCAGATTTTTCTATATTGGGATTGCTAGATTATTTAAGAGTCGTTAGGTATATGTTGTGTAACTTTGACTCACACATATGAAACACACATTTTCCCTCTACAATTTTCCAAGAATATAAATGAGCTGTAATTTTTCATACATTCCCCCTTTAGCGTTTTGCCCTAGAAATCCAGAACAAAACTAGACACGCTCAGTACGTGACTGTGTTTCCCGCCCCGAGATATTAAAAGCAACCTCTCCGACCTCATTCCATTTCCGCACTTTAATTTCTGCTGCTTTACGCTACTACTACAAATACTATTTTAAAATACATTTGATCTAATTCTGTCTTATAATTAACTTTTGTATTTTACGAGTACATCCGGTTATCTTACGATGTATTAATTTTGTAAATCCAATAATTGTGTTTGTTTTACTGTTTCTGAATCTTATTATAATTGATATTTTTCGCAAAGATGGCCATTGAAGTTATGAAGACGATGCAATGTAGCCAAATGTATTACACTAATTGGGCCAACATTAATTAATCATTTACTAGAAAATGGTCCGAAAAATTCCTTGGAAGAAAAATTTATAACCGGGGATAATCTACCTACCACATACAAACAGCAAGTAGGTGGCTTATTTTAAGCAAGCTGGTGCCTAGGCTTTATTTTTTCAGTTCATTAAGAATGGGTAGATTCAAAACTTTGCAGTTATGGCTTAGATTAGATACCTAGTTTCAGAATAAAATAATTGTTGCTGTTTATTTTGTCACCAATACTCGATTGAAATTAGATTGCTTGATAAATTTTAATGGTTTTGCACTAACAATTTCCTGCAATTATTTAATTATTTTTAAACCTTTCTTCATTTGTAAATGAAGACGAGACACATTGGTTTAAAAATTTAATTCTCAGATTACGTTTGCTTTGCAACAGTCAAATTTCATCCGAGGTCAAAGACATGCAAATGGCTTCATTGGCCATTATTGCATACATTGTCATTAATTTATATTGGGCCATTTATAAGACCACGTCTCTTGTTACACTAAATTCTACTGTCTCGTAGAAAGTTGTCGTTTCCCGTATAAGGACTTTATTTTTTAAATACAAACATACATAGTCATTATTATGCATAATATGTTCACGCTTTAAGGCTCCTATGTCCTATATCCATAATTTTTCTGGGATAAACTATTCCCAATATCTCTGTAAATAATCTAAATGTGTCACTGTAATTTAGCATATAGTTACTGATTCAATATATCTAAGTGAAATAACTGTTATTTTTTCAATGGGTTTTAATGAATAGGAAATGTGGGTATCACAAAACTATAATTTTTTTAATGCGCTGTTATACCATTACCCTTCAATTATATGCTTCGCGTTTTTTATGTAGCTTATTGAAAATTCTAAATAAAAAATATTTTATAATTTTTTTATTCTTTAAAAATAATAAAAATATATAGTTTCCGAATCCTCACGATGTGCCCTTTTAAGTGTATGATACCCATGTTATGGTGCCTAATTTTTTTTCTTTGACATGTCAAAAATTCAAAATGTCTTCTTACGGCCGATATGTTTTTATAATCATCGCACGGCTTAGACGAGTTGATAGACACCTCATTCATTAAAACCCATCCAGCCGTTGGGATGCTTCGAGGGTATAAAAAAATACCACAAACATATATAATATATACATACATATATACAGGTTAAAAACATAACCCTATCTTTGCAGTCGCGCAGAATCTAAACAATAATGTATTTTAATGATTGACAACACATTGTCAAAATATAACTGGTGTAGTATTAAAACAATTGAAACATGTCACAATAGTTTAATTGATTAAAATTTTATTCCCTGTTAACAACGGATCATGCAATTAAAATTTTATTTCAAATAATATTCTACACGCACTCCGAATCGCCCGAGGGATACCCGGTACAACGGCACCTACTTGGCCAAAGTTGATTTGTTTGTTCTGGCCACAGTTTCGCTTTCACCGGCGGGAGGCATGGGGAGGTTAACTTCAGCGTACATTGTAAACGTAAATTACGTTTGTTCTAAGTAAATACGCCAGATTTGCTGCTTTGTACGCATTATTATTGTTGTTACGCTGTAAATTTGTTACGAGCAGTTTTAATTAATTAGGCGGAATATCAGGGGGAAAGACTTTATGAACATACATAGCTTTACGCTTTACGCCTGTCGTCTACATAAATACCTTCATACAGTGTTTCATATATGCACATGTTTTCTATATATCCACAACTAGCTTTAATAGCTAACCCACATTAACTTTCATTCTCTAATTTTCCGGGCAACGTTTCCAATTTTTCTTTCTCTAAAAAACCTCATTCAGACTATAACGAACATTAAAAAAATCCAAATGAGTCCAGTTCACAAGTGATGCGCTTACCTAATAACGAACAGCATTTAATTTTTAACCGACTTCCAAAAAAAGAAGGAGAAGGTTCTCAATTCGGACCGTATTTTTTTTTATGTATGTATGTACATCGATAACTCCGCCAATTGTGAACCGATTTTCATGGTTTCTTTTTTAATCGACAGATAATTCTTCCGGATTGGTCCCATTTTTCTCTCATAAAAATTGGTTCATTAGTGTTTCAGAAATTTTGAAAAAACTGACTTTAAAAGTACATTTTTCTTGATATCTCGATAAAATAAGTACCGATTTTGACAACTTATTTTTTTTAAGACATTATAATTTCTCGACATTATCTCACAGACATATGACGAAAATCGGTTCAGTAGTTTTTCAGAAATTCAGTAATTAATTTCTGTTTACGGCTGAAAATTATGTATCAGAAAAAGCCTTAGCAACGGTTGCTATTGACACGAAGTTGTCAATTTTCGTGACGATAGTGTAGCGGTTAAATGTAATGGGGAGTCATAGGATGCACAAGCACATGGTTCAAATCACATCCACAGCGTTTTTTTTAAATTTTTCATCAATATTTTTTTAGTTGCGTTATTATTTGTCTCTCAAGGCAGCAAAATCACTTAAAAGGGTAAAATAAACCTTTTAAAAAAAAGTGCACCGACTTCAAAAATTTGCACTGAAAAGTAAGAAATAATAAAAATTTCGTCGTAGAATTTGAAGACGGTTGGTGCCAAATTAGAAACAACTTAGTTCCCAAATTCACTAATCTAGACAATTCATTAGGAACCTACGATCATCAGTACATACAAACATAGATAATATTGAACAGATCTATATCTTCTTAGATATTTACTTAGTTTTGTATCCTAATTTGGCACCAACCGTCTTCTAATTCTACGACGAAATTTTTATTATTTCTTACTTTTCAGTGCAAATTTTTGAAGTCGGTGCACTTTTTTTTAAAAGGTTTATTATAAACAATTTTATTAGTTTTAAATATTTTGTAGCGTATAATTTATATTTTTAACCGAACTTCAAAATAATAAAGAAGGTTCTGAATTCGTCAGAATCTTTTATTTTTTTAAATACATGTTCCTCAATTACTTGAAAACGCCTGGACCGATTTGTATTATTTTTTTGTTTGAAAGGGTATACTTTCTAGGTGGTCCCATGGTCATCAGGTCTGGATCTGATGATGGTATCCTGGATAATCGAGAACTCTTAAAATATTATAGGCACTTGAAGCGATTTGGGTATTTTTTTTATAGTGACTTGTGCATTTGCTTTCGGAAAGCACATTTTTGTTTTGAAGGCGGTTTTTTCTTTATTAGAAGTGGTTATTTACCCTATTTAGTTTATTCCTCTATATATCTATGTTACATTTTCAATCTAACTAAGTTCAAATCTTTCAATTGTGCTTTCAATATACAAAGTATACCACAAAGGTGTTGGGGAGCGGATACAGACGCTCTGTGCGGTTAGATAGAGCGATAAAAACGTCGACTAGAAGAGATTTATTATAATCGAACTCATTCTTAGTCAATTTAAATAAACACTCGTGTGATACTTTGAAGACAAGAATCTTTAATATCTTGTTCTAACTGTGTATTATGCCCCACCTACAAGATTGTAATAAACGGTTATTAAGATTCATTTAAGTAATAATATTTATGGTTTTAACTTTTACGATTGTGATACGAAGGTATATTAACTTTGATATTGTTACTTAGTTTTATCGTTCATTATTGTTATTAGAAACTAAACGGTTACGAGCTTTTAATATCTTGTGCTAGCAATGTCTGTTTAGCTAGTTATCAGAACAGGTGGCCTGCAGAAGCACATAGTTATTTTTAAATATAATTATTGATTTTTTTGTGCTTCGGAGGGCAAGTAAAGCTAGATCAAGTCTAGATCAATTAAGTTCAACAACAGGCTTGCCACCTGTCCTGTTCAATATAGATAACTGGCAAAAAGTGGGCACTGTTTGTGGTGCCCACTTGCCACACCGCAAGGTATAAAGGTCGTGAAGGTTTACAGTAATATTTGTCTTACATTGTTTTTTGCGGATCAAAACGGCACCAAAATATATTCAGTGAACTGATAATACTCTTTTAACTACTTATCTATGCTAGCGCGGACATTTTTTATCGATCAATTTATTGCACACAATTATTTCCTACATAATTTTGGTATATATCTGACGGATTAGACAGCATACGCCATGAAAACACACTGGGGATAACTTTTCCCTGACTTGAGTTCATGTTTAATACTCGTTAGCGGTGAATCAACCTATCGAATAGTCAAAACCGCAACAAAATCTATTCAGTGTATTGCGTGAAAGGCCACAAACGGACAGACAGACAGACGCTTTATAATATGTAGATTGTAGATGTTTTATAATATGTAGTGATGTTTTCCTTCTATTTTTTGGAATGGGTGCAAATTTTTTTTACTATAGCGATGCATTTACGCACAAATGAAAACAAATTGTTTAATAAAACAGTAATAAAATAAACTAGAGTTTTATGTCAGTGTAATTTCTTTGTATGCATCAGAAAGAATTCTCGTAACTTTTTTAGTAGCCATTTCATGCAACAGCACCACCATCAAAATGTTATCTACATTCCCTTTTACAAGAATCGCAAGCGGTTTCGTCTGTGAAACTCATAATTCTACGTACTTACACTTTTCTTATTGGCCACTAAATTTGTAACTACGGACATTTATCCTCAGATAAAAGTGAAGTATTTTTTAAACATGAGCAAAGGCTCTATATTAAATCTCTAAGATCCTGTTGTCTGCGTATCCTACATTCTTATATCAAAATTTTGTGCTAAACCGTGTTATTCCAATCGACACAACGAATGGTGAATTTAATACATGTCAATTAAAACTCAATAGATAGCCCTGAAAATATGTATAATGTTTGGTTAGGTCAGGAATAGAAAAATTGGCCAAATACCCAAGTCATATTTAGGCAATCAGGATTATATTGTACCAACTGAAATATTATTTGTAGTTTAACTATAAAAAAATCCTACCTTTATGTTTTTACTACAAAATCACTTTAAAATACCGCAATCGTTACTAAAGCGATAGAGTTTTACATATGGACAGATAGACATTGTAGACTCAATAATTAGATCCAGTTAGTACGTTGGCTACGGAACCCTAAAAAAATATAACTTTCATGTAATCTTTTTCTGTCTCGGATTGCCATACGGCTCCCGAAACCGTGTTATCGGTCGCAGGGTACCCAGTGGAATACCAAGTCTTCCTATTTTAGCCGATGGTATTTGTGAGGCTATACCTAACGAGTGGCCAGTGGTATATTTAGATAAAAAAGTGCAAATATTGTTTAAATTATAAAAGCCGGGATCTAATCGTGCACTGATACCGGACGTCTTAGCCACTCGGCCATGTCTTTTTCTAATTTATCTTATTTTTTTACAGATATACACAGATTGGGCCAACCACTATCTGGAACGCGCGCGGTCAAGAAGACGAGCGGGCGTCTCGGGAGGTGGTTTGGCAAGAGACTGTTCTGATGGGTTACTCCTCGCTGACGTACTCGAAGGTGTTACCGGATTTAAAGTACCGCGAGCTCATCGCAAGCCGAGAAATCCTCAGCAAATGGTAAGTAATTTTTTTTTGCGACGAAGCTTTTTAACGCAGGTTTAGACATAGAAAAACCGACCGTCACGAGACGGAAGTGATGTCATACCAGACATAAGGCGCTATCTTATCGGCGTAATTTAAACACTTACTCGCTCTTTACGATAGAACCATTTTTTAATGATTGAAATTATTTTAAAAACGAAATCAAAACACCACTTCTGCAACACCAACATCCATTTCTTGTGATTTAAAACCTTTTTGTGACAGTGGTTTTTTTTTACCGCTCCCGGGACCGTGTGTTTAGCCGATGGTATTTGTGAGGCTATACCCTATACCTTACGAATGGCCAGTTCTGTTGAGGTATATTTAGATGGAAAAGCCTGTAAGTGTGGTTTGTCGGATTATATACATAAGTTTTTAATTATAAAAGACACATTGGTACATGGCCGGGATGTTATTTTGGTGCAAATTATAACGATAGGCTTTTCCACTTATCTGGTTTAATATAGGCAACTGTAATCGATGTAGTAGTTGACAGATATATTTTAAAAACAAGTGTTTTTATAAAAAAGTTTGCATAACATCGGCAAGTACATTTTAAATAAACAACGTAAATTCTGATTATAAATCAATTAACGCTGTATAAAGAAACAGCTGTTTTAATATCCGGTAAATACTATTTATTATTGAAGTCAGATAGAAATGAAAGCTGCTCACAAATGTTTTGTTTGCCAGGAATAGCTATCATAGCAACAAATCATCGCGCAGGTATAGTACGTCCAATACAAACTTAATGAAGACTGTTTGTTTAATAAATTCTAATTAAAAATGAATCTTATTATTGGTGCTGAAAGTTCAAATTTCTCACAAGAACTTGTTGAAGAAATTATAAGCGCGAGAAGTGATAGTTGTAGCCCACAAACCCGAATCCTGGATGGCTTCCGGCGATATTTTGGGCATGGCCTCGTGTGAAAGTATTTGTTGACGTATAATTGTGCTTGTTTTCATTAATTATTGTAAACGGATAGAAAATCTGTTGATTCGAGGGGCGTCGGTGGTCGAGTGGGTAAAACATCGGCTCACAACTGAGAAGTCTCGGGTTCGATCCCCACATCCGACCATGTACCAATGGGTTTTTATAATAAAACATCTATGTACATTAACCGATAAACCGTACAAAGAGGCTTCATCCATTCCATCCAAATACTCTCGTTATGTATAGCCTCAAAAAATCTTCGGCTAAATGAGGAAGACTTGGGTACCCTGGGGCCGGCAACGGTTCCTGGGAGTTGTAAGACAACCCGTGAATAAGAAATCTGTTGGTTGTTATAATATGTGTTAGTATATTCCAAGCATCTTTTTTTGAAAATGGAGGCAGCAAGTACGTACGTGACTTTAATATTTAACACCTTTCTCTGATGGTGAAAAATCCCCTACGTCATGTGTCGAGGTAAAATATCGATCTTTCATCCAAATGAAACATCAAATCTTGTTGAATCTAATAAAGTTTCCATGTCTCCAATTACACAGAGAAATACAAAAGGTTCAATGTATTGCGTTGTAAACCACATCCTCAACCACAGCCTATATGATACTTCTGTTCACTAATGTACACAAAAAAGGTTTTTATAGACAAACCTTGTGGCGAATTATTGAATTACATACTTCACAAAATATCTAACTAATTTATGATGGATGTTAATGATTTAAAAGCTTGAAAATAATAATGCGAAATATAAAACAAGATCCGAATGTTTAATGAGTTTAACATTAGTTTTAGCATTAGCGTGTAGTGTTGCGAACAAAATAAGAAGAATGCGGAGTGAAAGATGAAATTAAGAAAAGTAGTTTACGCAGGTTTGAACACGTTGAAAAAATAAAGGATGAAAGAATAACTAAAAAGGTTTATATGGCAGAAGTGAAAGGAAATGCAGACAGAGGTCAACCTAGGTGTACTTTTGTTGAACTTATAAAAAAATTGATTGAAGGCAATATTCAAATTACAAACAATTGCCGAACACGTATGAAAGGTATGACGAATATAAAAAAAGCGAAAGAGGTATGTCAAGGATCGTATAGCAAATGGCATTTGATTATCTCTGCCTACCCCTCTTGGTATGGAAGGCGTGATAATAGATAGATCCAAATAAGATTAAACAAAAATTATTCGTAGCTTAATAACATAAGTTAAAGCTGAAAATTCTTTAGTCACACCACAAACTTAACGGCTTCAAGGCGTTGATTCAAGTTGGCAGCGCTCAGTTTCCCATAGTAATAAAGAGTATTTCAATGAAATCGTGTAAGTTGCGAGAATAAGTCGTAAAGTAAGCTTGGCGATAAGCTGACAAGTAAAGCGTAACAAAATGGCAGCCTGTTGAAGTACACCCATGTAATTGAAATTGTGGCTAGAACAAGTGTTAGGCCACAGGAAGTGAATTTGTTATGAAAATAAACAGTAGCTCGAATTTACGTACGTGATTTCAGCTTGTTTTAAGCCCTTTGTTTGTGGAAATGTTTAGATTAAAAATTATAGGGAATATTATAAAATGTGTCCTTTGTTTATTTTGTGAATTTTCAGTATATTAAATCGATATAGGTACATGTTTGAAACGAAAGAAGTTATACAGAGCTTTAATCTTGTTAAAGCTTGGTGGGAACTAAAGAGCCATTTTTGGAATACCTATTCTAGGAAATTTTCTAACGCACGAACACCTTTTATGTATCTGACCTTTCCGAAAAAGTTATTTTCTCGATTAATCCTTTTGGTCACTGGACAGTAGGTATATTAAATTCCTGCCGTAGTATTTTCGGTACGCTCTTGTGTTTACAAATATTATTATCAAACGGTTACTGTTGCATTATGTAGAGTTATGTCATTGTGTGATCGTTCCCACAGGCCAATATTGATGAAATCTTAACTAACATACATACAAATATTCAATTATTCACTCTACATAGAGAGAGACGAAAACATACTTGCACTGAATAGTACTGACTTTGTATTTTGTACAATATTTATTTTCAGTGTTGTGTTTTTACAGTGTAGCTTTAAAAATGTATATAATATACAAAACGCCTTTGAGATACTCTATTCAACATATGAAGGGATGAGTGACACTTTTTTGCTTTATTCAATAATCTTTTCTTAGAACAAAATATAATCGAATGATTAATATTTTTTTTCAAATATTTTTAATTTTGATATGGTGTTGGAATGAGAATATATTTACGTAACTGTATTATATATTTAAAATATTAAGTTTTTTCTTAATTTTACGTAAAGGCATACACAATTTTCATCTGAAGCCGACCGACGGACGTTAGAAACAAAATGGCGGCTACTATCTATTAAGCCTTTTTACCATCTTTGAGGTAGAGCTATTTATGTAAACAAGGTCCGATTTATTTAATCGATTCGTTTTTTAACTAACTAAATTCATTTTTCGGTGGTCGCATTACTAATTTAAGTACCCCAAATGTGTCACGTAATTATGCCTGCAAAGAAACGTAAAATATTAATTTATTTTTATCATTGCTCTTTACAGAGTACTTTATTTAAAGGATTATATACCACGATTTTTCTGTGCAGATGAGTTTGACAATAAAATTGTATTTAAATTGTTTAAATGATATTTAATTTTCATAAGGCAATTTAACGAAACTTAACAAGCGGACGTGTCACCCACCCCTTCATATAATGAATAGAGTATACTAGTGGAAATATAGCTTGGTCTGAAATAAAATGATCTGAAACATATTTGAACAGTCGGCGACGGAAACAGTAACAGTAGGCAAGTAGTAGGTATCTGTTCAGACGTAATTGATTGTTCTTTGCTGTTGACCTCGCTTCTAGAACTTATTGTTTAGCCAATAACCAAGTATATAGCCGATAAACTTAGTATACCTAGGTATTCCTACTATGATCCTACCTATTATTATACCCGGACAAAAGGTGTTTTTTTTTTTAAATTAATTTTCGCCCATAGTAATTTTGATTGGTTGACGTTTATTGTTTCTGCTCCGCTTCTTCGTGTCGTTGCGTGATGAATAAACGGGCTAGGTATTTATTTATCTAAAACAAAACACGTGTTCCACGTAATATGTCCGAGTAGACTGGGGTAGACAGACATATTTAGTCAAAAAACCTTGACCTAATGTCAAAACGGTCACCAATCCTTATTTTAACCCTACTTTAACGGTCTCACTTGATTTTATAGGTAAATATTTATTTTTATCAATAGAGCTGAAGCAAATATCGTGAGAAAATAATTAATTTCGACTAGTCCAAGAGAGTTTAACCTATTAATCATTCTAAACAAACCCTTCGATAGGTAATTAGGGGTTTAAGTGTATCGACCTCCCACTGAGACGTTTCATCGCGTAACATTTTTAACTGGCAAAAAATATCTCTAATGCCAGTTTTTTGTCATGAATGATGCTAATGGGTTGTCGTTTATATTTCTAGATGTCTGACACCAAGGAATTGAGCTTTTTGTTAATTTGTCTTCTAAATATTGATTTATTGAGAGAGTTATATTTGTTTATTTGGAAGACTAGTAAATTATTATTTGAAAAAAACAACTACTGGACCGATTATAAAAAATATTTTAACTGTTTTAAAGCTACATTATTTCAGATGGATAATTTAAAAAAATCTAGGTTAGGTATGGTAGGAAATAGCAAAAAATCAAGTATTCAAATTTTAAGGGAAAACTGAATTTGAATAACTGAAATTCATATGCTTGTAACTGAGTTACCGTACAAGTAGGTATCTGAGATAGTGTCTTAAGATACCAACTTTATTGTCTTCTTTATCTCTAATGTCTCTATAAATTAATCCACAAGTAAACAAACTTACCGCAAGTACCATTACTGCACGTTAGCGATAGTAAATCTAATTTTTATTACTGCAATTTTTGCAAAACAAAACCGTAACCCCGTTTTTTTTAATCACACTTCCTTATCAAGTAGGATAACGGTAAATTTTATAGTTCATAATGATATAACCGTAGAATAACTAAAGCTTAAGTATGCAGAATGTATCCGGTATAGACTGGCCGTGACCTAGCCTCCCATCCTCCTGTTTTGATAACAATCATTGATCTTTGTGAAAGATTAATTTGCACAAACACGCCATTGTCCTCTCTACCATATGTAGCGGCTTGCGGTTTTCTGTTTACAACCATTTGGACCGAATTTTAAATAATTCCATTTTATCTGACCATGAGTAATAAATCAAATAAGAGCCTGTGCACGTATACAATATGAGTTTACAACAATTTGAATACCTACAGAAATACGGTTATAACTACTAGAGATAGATATATGCTTCCGCGGACTTTTTTCTAGATGATTTTATTCTACACTATTCCTTCCTACGTCATTTTGTTATATCTCTGACGGATTAGACAGCATACGCCATGAAAACTCGCTGGGGCTAACTTTTTCCCCGACTTGATTCACTTATACTGTTAATGCTCCTAAACATGATTGGTGTTGGTTTAGGTTGGTTTAGTAGTTATAATCGTATTTATGTAGCTACTCAAACTGTTCTAAACCCATATTATACCCGTGCGAAACCTAAATATAATTAAAAAAAGAATCTAATTTAATAAATCGATTTCGCTTTAGAAAATAATTAGTTTACCGTAACTGATTCAAAACGTTTAAAATTTCTTCCAAATTTTTTACTTTACGGAGCTTTATCAAAAATTCTATAATGTCAATATATCAACACAATACAAATATTGACATTCAATAATAAAAACATCCTCTTGCCCATCTCTTCTGACTTGAAAGCACCGCGATTACTATGCTCGATCGATGGGTTCACATACTTCCACCAATTCTTTCATTCATTTGCGTTTGCGCCGCGCAACCGTGAATACGTCTGTATACCAGGTTCATACCACGCGAGTTTTCACACGTGTGTTTGAGAAAATCATATATATTAATCGATATATAATCGTTAACTTATTTTATGTGTTTTTAGTAACTGGATATAACAAAACTACCAGTGAGTGTAACAGTGATAATTGTTAATTGATTTTTTGATTTGTGATTTTTTAAATGGAAAATACGTAAAACAGGTCAGTCTAAATATTAAATTTTTGGGAGTGTCATGTATTAGAATTATAGATAGGAATATTATGCTAATGAGTAGAAGCTGGTCTAGGAGCATACCCGGTCGGTTCCGTTAATTTTTTTTCTTAGTGTACATAAACTGGTTGTATTCATTTTTTGGAGTCGAAAGTGACAAATTACTGAGCTCCTCCTTAACCTAAATGTGTACAGTTATTTAATTTACAGCTTCGTATGTGAAAAATAATAAAATCCTAATAGTTTATGTTACTTTGGTCTGGCAATTTTAAATTTTAATAAACAAACAAACATGTTCACGGCATTTCTATCTTGCGGTGTGGCTAGGGTCACCGGTAACAGTATCTACTTTTTGCCAGTTGTCCATAATAAACAGAACAGGTGGCAATCCTGTTGCTGTACGTGTGACTTCTTTAACAGACACAAATATCTACGTGCTCACCCAAGCCATATATTTAAATTTTCAAAATGTCACTGAATTGAGAGTTTTCTTTGAGGCGCCCTGGACAGACTCTTCCATTCACATCTATTCTATATATTTTGTAAATGTCTCATCGTCCATTCTAATATATTCAGAATGGTTTTCAGAATAACCAAGCATTATTTATTTCGAATGAACTCGAACACAGTATCTTACAGATGGAGAAAATTAGGTCAAAATATTAAAACTAAATATTTGCTAATATCCCAATGAAATAAGAATAAAGCTTAATGAAGTGATGAAATGATTTAAAGAAAACAAACAAAACATCCGCTAAGTACAAGAAGGATACACATATGACGAGCCATAAATTTTGAAATACTAATACCTACCTACTCGAGTGCACATGTCATAAAAGCTTTACAATCATATATCTACATATTTTATTTATTAACTTTTTAGTTCGTCATCTTGAATTTTTAAGAAAATTAAGGTACCTACACTTGACTAAATAAACGGTTGAATTTTATTTTCAAACAAAAAATCTGAAATTCACGAAAAAAGTATTTTGATATCCCTTCGGTGAGTATCTATGACTCCAATATCCTGTAGGGTAGAGAGCCCACAACTTAGCCGAAATCAACAGGACGTTGTGTTGAAATATTGAGAAAAAAAATTTATTTATAATATCCCAGTTAAACAAAATATTTGTTACACTGACGATCAATATAAAAAAGTAACTTATAATGAAATATTTCCGAAACCACGCCAGATAGCTTTTTGTAGTTAAAAGCAACATTCAAGTGTATTTAATAGCGGTTAAAAACAGCCAATGGAAACAAAACAAATCGACATCGATTAAATGTGTAAAAACAAAATAGCGACAAATGTCAAAAAATCTGCAAGTGGCTTTTTTATATTGCTCGTCAGTGTAGTTTGGCACATAGATAGATTTTTTCAGTCCAGTCTCTTTAAAGCCTCGTAAGAATTGTAATTAACGTGAAATTGAGTAATTGCACCTGCATGTACCAAATCAACTAGCCTTCTTTGAGTAAGGATTTACAAAATGTGAGGCCAGTATTGCACGTAAGGCCAACATAATAGGTTGTACAATGTACAATCTGGCGCCAGACCCAACCGGTGTCGCCTTGAACTGTCAGGGATCGTTAAAAATTTAAACACCGAGCAGATTTAATGTCTGACAGCGAAAATGACGAATGTTATTGCACGAATATACCGAAATAAATACGGCTATTGACAAATTAGGACAAGGAAAACCCTTGTATAGTGTGTTCCACGAAATACTTCCATAGGGTTTGTATTGAGCTAATGTTGAAAGCACTGAATTTAGTGAACTGAAAATAGTAGATTCAACGCAATAAGGTAAATAATCTTAATACAAACTGTGTGGCTGAAAATTGGTACACATTATGTTGAACCAAAATATGAGTATTGCGGGGTATGGGGTTCTTCAATGGTATAATAAAGTTGACCATCTAAAAATTTTAATCGATCCACTATAATATTTAGAATTTTGATCGAAAAACTCGACATAAAAAAGCATAGGTGAAAACACAGAAGTGAAAACCTAAAACTATGAATAACAGTGGTTTTAAATTTATAAGTATATAACGTATATTATAATGACACCATCTAGCACACGCCTAAAAAAGTTTGAACTTAAAAAAATCTCGGTCCGGACCGAAAATTGCCGTCCAGAAATGCGCAGCCAAAAATGCCCGACCCAGGCAAACATGGAAGCCAGTACACGAACTAATGCCCGGACATTCTCGGGCCGGGCAATCCATGGTTTTGTGCCGAAAACATGTCGCGAACACAAGTCGCGAATCTATAAAATTTCTTCTCACCAACAATCGCTTTATGCTCGCGTCTTTATTCTGAGGTCTGCAGAGTACTTTTAAAATTTTAAATTCAAACCAATTTATCAACAACCAGAATCAAATTGGACGCCCAACAGTCTGCACTATAAAAAACCTTGATATTATGACTAAACCCTAAAAAACATGGTAACTTGTAATCATGTATTCGAATTTAAGAAGCACAAAAGGTAATAATTTCAAGTAGGTATGGCTAATTTTTTGTTCGCACACAGTCATCCATTCCGTGAATTGTGGAGTAACAGTACGTTACTTTATCTCACGATTCAAAGAATCATTTAATTTACTTGTGTACTTCAAAATTTTACAATGCAATAACAGTGGAAATTTATTTTAACAATATGCTATTTAAAATGTTGACAAATGTGACATAATTATTGCAAATTATTAGTCATGTTTCATCAAACACTGTTTTACGAAATATTCTTGTATTGGTATCTAATTGATTGCCAATTAAACATTAGTAAGCCTAACGGAATTTCAAGTCTCCATATAAATGGCAATGGCAGATACGACAAAAATATATAAGCTTAAGGTTGAAATAGTGAATATTAAATAATATATCTACTACTTGATTGTAGTTGTAAAAAATAAATAAAAACTATTTATTATACTACAATTACGAAAAAATGTATTCTCATTACCATTGTTTACCTAATAAATATAAATATTTATTTCCCCCATTTAAATTTTCTGATTTTGAATCACTGAAACTAAAATAAAAGCACCAACTTTTTTTTAAGAAGATGTGCTTAAATCATCTCCTCGTGCTTCGGAGGGCACGTAAAGCCGGCGTCCAGTCACCAACCCGCCTGCCAAGCTGACTATGCCAATTCCTCTCAATGAGCACCACTAAAATGGTGCGCTAGAGGGAGACCATGATCCAGCAGTGGATCTTAAAAGGTTGATGATTATGATGATGAAAATAAAAGTCCCCCGCCGCGTCTGTCGTCTGTCTCTCTCTGCCCATTTCAAGCAAAAACTACTTAACTGATTTTGTTGCGGTCTTCACGATTAATTAATCTAGGTAATAATTAAAAGAAGCATTTGGAAAAAATTATAGGATGTAAAATATTAATTAATTTGTCATTTTAAATAATTATATAAAGCAGGCCTTATTGCAATACCACTCTACCTAAGGGAATCCACATTATTTAAGATATATAGGGCAAAGTTTATTATTAGTAAATAAGTGTTGCAATATGAACTAAATAATAACATTGCGGTGTCACGTCTTAGCACATTGTCGGTCACGTCCGCTCAGAACATTTTCTTGACGCACGCTCGCCCACAATCGTTCAAGACAATAATCATAATGTTACATTCTATTGTTTAATGAAGATGATTTATGTCCTGAATGGTCCTTAAAAATATTTCTTATGACAATATCAAATAATATGGAAAGTTCCTATGAGATATTGTGTTCTCCATTGGAAATACTTTTTTAAGGAGACGCCTCGTAACTTTTGTCCCATACAAATAACATGGTTCACGACTTCTTCACTTACGCGATAACTATATGTCTTAGTTTCAAAATTTAAATTGATTTTGAAAGATAAATATATTTGACACAGTATGTTTTTTTAATATTATGGAAAATCAGTTACACCTAAGTTTTTGAAGCCCTGAAAGTCATAAATTTCGCGCGTATTTACAACCGATTTTGCGACTAGACTTCTCTTAATATATTCACTAATGTACCATTTTCTCGTATTTATCCTATAGATAATTTCACATAGTTTATAAAATCATTAACTACAACTTGCAATTTCTAATAGTTTTTGTATAATACTGAAAGAGCATAATATATTATGTACCTTTTGTGTATTTTCGCAAGACCGTTTTTTTGTGAAATCGTTGTTTCTTATGTTGCTGGTACGTGAATCTTGGCCTATTTAATCTTGTCTTTAGTTATTTTATTGATTATTTTTGCAGTGTATCTCTCTAATAACTTTTAAAAGAGATATCGGCAAAATAAGCCGCGCAGTTTACTGAGTTCATTGCGCTAACAAGCTTGCTCTAAAAGCAATTACTAGGTATCTACTCTGTACAGTTTAAAAAAAAAAGTGTAGTTTCATAAAGTAGAATACAAGATTATGGATGGATGTCGAATAATTCACGTGTTATAAAATAATACCATACCAATTTTGACGAAAGGGGAAGTATTAGGATACCTTATTTTCAATCACTTCGTTGATAATATACTGCTTTCAAAATAACCAAGATAAGAAATGGAAATTTTGATTGTAAGAGCGGACAGATTGGGTCACCTCAACGCCAAGTTCACGGTCATTCTCGTTTAGACACATGTGTCTGAAGCTGTTGCAAGAATTGGTCTAAATGTCTTTGGTCTTGATCAACATGTGTCTAGATTTATTAGTTTTGTCTGTCTCGAAATATCTACCTACTTATTTAAAATATCAAATGTTCTAAATTCCTGAAAACGGAATTCGAACTATTTTCTGCAAAGCCGAAGGAGAGTGTTTTACAGTGCCGAAACTGTAATTATCATCCCTCATAGGTATGTGTTTCAACGACGATTTTCAATACAATACAATGAGGAAAAATTATAACATATTTTATACAATATGAATTTTCTAACAATCTAAGACATCACTTGAGAACGGCTAGACCGATTTGGCGATTTAAAAAAAATATTTCGAAATTGTCTGAATATTTAGGGCGAAAAGATTGGAAAGGTTGCCCGGAAAATTGGTTTTTTATTGTATTCTGTGATAATTCCGTAAACGATACCGCGACTACTCTGCCAAGAGCATTTCAACGCAGACAATAAATACTGAGCTTCTAACTTAGTGACCTCCATACATTTTTTTAAATAAACCACAGTTCCATTTCACACGGTACTTATACACACTTGTTAAAATAACTTAGTTTGTATATTGAATGAAACAAAACCAGTCAGTATTTCAAGATTCGTTCCGGCCGCCCCAAATCACTCCCGTGCCACGACTAAACTGTAAGTGGGCTAATTTGTACCGACAGATTTATGAGAGTTGTACAAAGTAAGAAAACATGCTACTCGATGGGGAAAGCCATTAATGGGTGTTATTTTAATGATGATGGTAACGTATGAACACATTACTCAAGTAATTAGATATAACTACTTTAATATAAACCCTTTTTAAATCAATTTATAGTTTACTGGAAGAGTTAGAGCACTTATGCCCGCTTGCACCAATGTTAGGAGCGTCCTAAAGTAACGCGCAACCCATTTAGGTTGTCCTAGCGAAGAAAATGCATGGATCTTATGTTTATGACGCCGATTTCGGTCATCCTAAAGCTAAGACACTCTTTTAAGCGGTTATTTCCCTATAAAATCCTTGATAAAATGAGCAACAGTGACGATCTTCTCGATTTTTTGGAAGATCTAGAAGGAGTTTTACCCAGATCAAGGATAATAAGGCCCAAACCCGATTTTTTTTTACAAAATTGTCATAAATTGTAAAAAAAATCGTAAAAAATAAATAAATATGACGATTGTTTTTTAAATATCGCATATTGGTAGCATTATATATATCCAACCAAATAGATGAACGTTTGGAATACCCCACCGATCGGTAAGTTTACACAGGCACCGTTATATATCTTCCTATTTTTAAATTGTTTTTGTCACTTTTTAACTTTGTACCCTTTGTTTATAGGTAGGTATATAAATTTTTTAGTAACAGCAACGGTTTTTTGACAACAATAATATCAAAAAATATAAAATACATAGAATACTACGCATTAGAATCACGCAGGTCAGCCAACCGTAAAAGTAAAAATAGATTGATCAATCACTTAGTAAGGAAGCTCCTATCGTAGGACGATCCTGGCATTATTAGGTTGGTGCAACCAAAGTTGATACTTAGGACTCTCTTATATTAGGAGAGTCCTTACTAGGAATATCTTTAGTGACGTTGGTGCAAGCGGGCATTAGCGTCTTTCTTTTACGCCTTTTGGATTAATAAATAATTAAATAATAGAATATTTTGACATTAGAAACTCAGATTAAAAAACTCCTGAGTGGAAAAGAGAAAAAAGAAATGGAAATATATTTGTAATGTAACTTTAAAGTCCATGGAGTCCATCAGCAAAAGACTTTCTAAAAACTCTAACACCAAAATTAATTGTCGCTTCTGGTCACAAGAGGGCTGGCTCCTACTTAGCACAGAAAATAAGTATAGCAATCCAAAGAGGAAATGCAGCCAGCGTTCTTGGCACTATGCCATTAGAGCGAGACCTTTTCGACCTTTAATTAATTAAGCTCCTAGATATTTTAGTTGGTTTTTATTTTAAGTTTTTTTATATAATATATAAAAAAACTTCAAAGGCTTTTCCATCTAAATATACCTCAACATAACTGGCAACTCGTTAGGTATTGCTTCACAAATACCATCGGCTAAAAGAGAGACACTTGGTCATCGGCTAGGTATATACCCCGGGCAGGACCGATAACATGGTTTTGGGAGCTTTAAGGCAACCCGTAAAGAGAGAAAAAAATGTTGCTCATATTTAATCTTACAAAATATCTAATATTACTACTTTGTTATTGACTTCATGTATAACAAATTGACCAATGATAAACTACTTGTCAATGACAGATACTATCTGTGATATTCATCTTAGTAGTGAACGATTTCATAAAAGACACCCACAGAATTTTTTTACTATGGTACACCTATATTATATTATAACAACATAGTCCCCACCCCATAGTCTCCAAGTGAAATGGCAATAGACGGGGACATGATTTTTTTAAATTATTATTAGACTACAAAAAACTTTAAGAATAACTAGTACTACTCGTGTGTTACATTGATTCCAAAGGAGAAATAGAGGCGACTAGATAATTTTATTGGATTTTTAAAGTCCTGGAGAATTATTCCATCTTTTCTTTTCCACCATCGATGGGGCCACAGTCAAATTTCTTCAAGGTCTTCCTATTTTAGCCGATGGTATTTGTGAGGCTATACGTAACGAGTGACCAGTTGAGATATTTAGATGAAAAGCCTCTAAGGATTATGTACATAACTAAGTTTTAATTATAAAAGCCCATTGGTACATATATACCTAACAGTCAATATCTATAATATTTTAGGTAGGAATAGATTAAAAATAGACAGATTAAAAATCATTATTTACAGTCCCCCACATTCACATATAATTTTGGTGGTAGGTTAGAACTTAGAAGCGACACGCATGACGGTTGCGTGACAACAACCATGTCTCTCATAGTACCGTGTTAAATTGCCACTTTTCAGTTCCCCAACATGGAGGGTCTTATCATGATTTATAGTTGTTTCCAATAAGGTATAAAGAACGTTTAGTGATACAATACTCTATATTGCCATTAGATGTGTGTTATGATGTGCATTAAAACTGTTTATTTTTTCTATAGAGTTTTGGTAATGTTTTATCGGTTATTTTTATTTAGGTACCTAGATAAACCATCGACCCGCATCAAATATCAAATAATCCTATAAGAATTTTTTAATTTATTTATTTATTAAAAAATCCACAGCACAACAGATTAAATATTTCCCGGGATAAAAATTACTTCTCCAACTATCTGTACGTACTTACATGTACAAAAAATCACGACATTTGTATCTAAGTACATGTTTTATTTTGTTTGACAAATAAACAATAATACGTACTTTCTCATTTTTGTAGTCGTCGATAAATTAATAGCCGGGAGTTCGATTCCCACTCGTTCCAAAAAAAATCTTAAAGAATAAGTGCGTTAAACGACTCCTCGTGCTTCGGAGGGCACGTAAAGAACTTCTTCTAAAAATAAGTGACACATCTAGGTTCATTAAGTGCAGCAACAGGCTTGTCACCTGTTCTATTCAATATGGACAACTGGAAAAAAGTGAACACTGTTACTGGTGTCTCTGGCCACCAAGAGTGTAAGGTATAAAGGCCTTAAAGGTGTGTGTATTATTGCGCATAATAACACTTGTTACTTTATAAGAGTATAAAGTATGCTTATATATGTCTGTACAGTGTACATGTAGATAACATAATATTAGCGGCGATAGCATCCCGATTGGACTGCGTAGGACAGTTCTGTTGGGGTTCAATACTCACCCAACTCGACTAAAAAAAACACAACAGGTAGCCCGTAGCATCCCTGGTCACGTTATTTTCAAAAAAGGCCCGAAAGTAAATTAAAGTTTAGATCGATTGATAAAATTGACCCGATTGAGAATTGAACTGAACTCTATCCATAGCGCTATGAACTTCTTATAAATGCAATAGCTTGTTTGTTTGTTTGTCTTTCTTTCACATCAACACAGAGCAATGGAACGTGTTTGTTTTTGCACAAGGAGGGCCGGAAAATGGCATATTTTGCTGCTACTTTTTATCCTGGAAATTCTTCGGGATTCATTCTTATAAAAACGAGCCAGCCTTACTGTAGTCACATATGATGTGTAACATCTGACATCTCACCTTGATAATTAAGCAACATTAACATTATATCCTGGAAACATTAACCATTTACACACAACATTGTAGATTAAGCGCACAGCTGATGCGTTCTCGTTCTCTATTTCCCTTTCTCTTTCTTGTCACAAACACGCACACACTGTTGGCTGACAGTACAAACGTCTCGGAAAGTCCAATATCCAAATCAAATAGCGCGCGCTTCCTGTTACACACTTTCGTCCCTTTCACAGATTGCAGGAAAGCGAGAGTAAATATGTTACACATCAAAACTCCACGAACAAAGCCGGGGCAGAAAGTTAGTACTTATAATATTCGGAATACCAAGTAAATACCTATCACTGCCACTGTACAACTTGTTGAGGGCGAGACCTCGCCCTACATCCGACCTCGTGCGCCGTGACCGCGCACCGCACGTCGCAAATAACGGGATGGAATTAAGCAATAGTAAAAATTACATAAAAGTAATTAATATTACACTTTACTGCTCATAAAATATTACAATATCACTGGTATTTAAAACCTCTCAACCCACATAAATAAACTTATTCTGCTTTAATTTTATGGAAAATATACCCTTTCTTCTGTTCTGTGGAAATACGTGCAAAATATTAATTATTGTCCTCCCTCTACGTGTAGGGAAATAGGGATAATCGAAATAGGGTTGGGTATGATGTCAGTATTTTGGGTGTATTAATACTTATTTAATATAATATTAAAAGTACACACAATCGCCGAGCATGTATGAAAGGTTGATGAATATAAAAGAAGCGAAAGAAGTAGGTATGTCAGGATCGTAGCAAATGGCATTCGATTGTCTCTGCCTACCCTCTTGGGATAAAAGGCGTGATAATAGATATACCTACTTACTTAAAATAATGTAAAGGAATTCTACCTACTTATTTATTTTCATCAGTAAAGGTTCATTCATTTAGGTAGGTTGAGCGGCAAAACGATAAACTGAGTTGCAATAGGGAAACTAAAAAAATACACGATCGTTATCTTTTTGCAAAGTAAATAAATACCATGTGATACAGTTGTGATAAGAACTTTGAGTCGTTGCACAAAATGTAATAACAACAAATTTTCCGATAGGGTTACTTATTTATCTATAAAGTCAATAAAAAGTATATGAACGATTGATCATCTATTCTGGTGACAAGAGCTGGCTCCTTCCTCGCTTAACGAATCAGCATTGCGATTCAGCGGGGAAATGCAGCCAGTATTCTTGCCACTATTCCACGCGGACCTGCTTTATATTGTTATATGTAAATAATTTATTAAATAAAAAAATATTGCATGTAAAGGTATGTATGAATGCCATTAAAAAGTAATATAATTTGGTAGGCAGACAAGATGATTCACCCACCATATCTAGTACTTCACTTAGGTGTGCTAAGTGGGCACGGGAAGTATCTCAGCCAAGCGACAATATGTTAATGAATGCGTGTAAGATTCTGATGTCATATTCAATATTTTGCACAGTGCGTTTCCTTCAGAATACATACTCACTTATATACTTATAATTTAAATTTTAACCAAATGCACTAAATAAAAACTGACGAAATTGATGGAAAATTATTAAAAATAACTAAGTGCAAGTTTAAATTAGGAAGTCGATATTTTTTAATATAATTTAAACTACATGTCGCGACATAATAACTATAATCAGTGTTTTCCAAGAAAATACATAAAACAACTCATCGTATCTAATTTTCCTTCAATTAAATATTTCTCAATATTCATGAATTTTTCAGATTTTTACAACCAGCATTTGCCCGCGACTACATAGGCGTTGTATTAGGAATCCTTATTTTAGTACATCTCTAAACTATCCAATTTCCATATTTATATCTTCAGTGGTGTAGGATGTGCGTTGATTTGTCAGTCATTCAGCGACACGACAGTTTTATATATTTAGATATAGGTAAACGCACAGATATCACATCACGTTGGTTTGCCATCTTCAGAAAATCATGACGTAGAATCTATATCTATCTATATATCTATCATCACGCCTTTCATCCCAAGACGGGTAGGCATAGACAATCGAATGCCATTTGTTACGATCCTGATATACCTCGTTCGCTTCTTTTATATTCATGGTACCTTTCATACATGATCGGAGATTGTGTGTACTTTTAATATTTCTATCGATCAATACATTTTTTATATGTTCAATAAAAGTGCAGCTAGCTAGGTCGTCCTCTGCCACCATTTCCTTTCATTTCAGCCATATAAACCTTTTTAGTCAATCTTTCATCCTTCATTCTTCCAACAAAATATAATCTATATTGTTTTCCATTATAAAAAATATAAGTCACCTGTTTCATTTGAATTCGGAAAATTTTGGACTGCGGCTGTCAGCATTAAATATAGAAATAAATATAAAAAATCTTAGGTAAAATTTTGTAGGTGTGTTATTTCTTTATTAGAATCACGTGATGACATTCTTCGCCATGCGGTTCGTTTGAAGTTAAAATATTTTGTTTATTTAGGCTAGAGTTACTTTAAAAGAAGGATCATTGTAATCGTTCCGCTACTCAATTTCACCTTGCCCTACACGGTTCGCGACTGTGCGTGCTTATGTCGATGTGTGCCGGATTAATTCGAAAATATCTTCGTATTCGGTTCAACATTTTAATGTTATTCGGTGACCATGACTGTTTCCGAAAACTTTCTTCAATTAAAAACGAGCGCACGATGCAAGCCTATTTTTTTATTAGGTATGTTAAATAGACAATTTAGTACCAATTTAATTCTCACTTTAAATAAGCCATTTTAAAAATTTAATTGTTGATTTGAATTCAGATTTTAGCAACCGTATTTATGATCACGAAATTTTATTTCCATTTGTATGTATTATGCCGAAAAAGTATAATTTCTAACGCGCAACTTCGCATCCCCGAGATGAAATAACTAGCACATTTTGAATATTCATTTATTCGGCAGTAAAGTCTATTTTATAAATATCGAAAAGCACAATAATGACAGATAAGAATCTAATATAGGTAGCTACGAATAAGAAAACAGGGTACATGCAATATAATATATGTGGAGATTATACACTATATTTTCCACTAGAAATTAGTGTTAAATTTTGAATCACTGAGAGGCCATTTTATTTATTTATACTTATACACCTAGTACCTTTTATTACCTATGTAAGTAGGTACTATTAAGAGCATTAGTGGACATGCACTATTAAAAATATAATTGTGTTCAATACTTTTATTTACTTTCAATACTCTGAATTATCAAGTTATAACGTTCCGGAAAAATAAGTCAGTTGAGATTTGAAATGGTTAACAATTTGAATGTCATTGAGATTTTCTGTGATTAGTGGCATTAGAAAGGAAACAAACTGAAAAGTTGAATGTACAAGCGAATATAGCCTTTAAGAGGATGTATAGAGCTAAATGCGAGTTTTATGATGCGTAAAAGTACATGATCCACTGCATATGTACCTCAAAAAAAAAATTTTACTGTCATTCTGATTTTTTGACAGATTTTTTATCTAGCAATATACTATCGTAATACTGTTCATAATAAAATTTTCAGCAAGTTCCTTTATTCTTACTTTCGAGATTTTATGTACGCATTGCACGCGTGTGTGCGTAAGCGCTCGTGTACCGACAGTACCGGCTGCAGCCTGATGCTATATTATTAGTGGCAGCCACGTCGTTTGGTGTGTATGTGTGCCCGCGTTTCTCAAAGCTTGAGCTTGATGGGGGCGGTGCCATCTCTGAAGGTCTTTGGCTCTATTCAGCGTCTTAAGGTGTCATTCCAATCCTGCACTTGATAGTCCATTCAAATTTTAGAAGATGTTAGTAAGTTGGTATTAGGTAACTAATGTAACGAATTACTAAACCATTCGAATCCCTAAAGGTAATGAAATCCCTAGTGGTTTAACCGAAGAAAAGAGAGACTTAAGTATATGTAAATATTAAAATGAAATTAATGTAAAATGACCGACAAAAGCGCCTCTTATTCCATACGTACACAGCTAAGGATTCTTGTTGGACAGCGACGAAGTTGCTCCGATGACCTATGAGATCAGGGGCCTTTTAAGGCACGGAGCCGGCCCCTGTTGTCTCGTTGCAACATATATACCTACCTGCTACATGGGATAAGAAAGGGCCTTTAAAACTGTGTTATTTCAGTTATTTGCATGTTTTAGTTCATTGTTTCTTCTCATACACATACATGGACACGTTCTACTTCCGAACAAAGTATAGTGTTATGTAGGTAATAATAAAAAATGGAACGAATTTTCGACGTCGGCATTTCCTGCAACCTACGTTGGACCTAGATTGACCCTGTCTAAAAACGAATCTCTATTAAGTACCTACTTAGACCTACTATGTAGGTATACTAACTACCTACAAAGATAGGTACCATCTCCGAAAATTATGTACCATTGGCCAAACACTGACTTTGACTTTTTTTCTTTTCAGTTGGAAAACGTGCAGTGCTGCCTGGACTTCCTACATGCTCAAAAAGTGCAAGGGCTAGATCAAGTTACCGCCGTTGACATCAGAGACGCGAAACTAAAGGCAGTTCTTGCTTTATTTTTCGCGCTTAGTCGTCATAAACAAGCTGGAAAACAGAAGACAGCGCCACCTAGCGGAAATGTAGCGAGCGGCGCAAAGAACTCTTCCGAAGACATCTCACATAGTTCCGTCCAACGAATAACAGGTGGCAGCACGTGCGATGAAGTTTTAACCGTTTGTGGAAACAACGTCGAAATGACGACTTTAACAGCTAATCGGTAAGTAAGATTACATTATTTTATTATTGTTTACAGCGTTAAACTTGTATTTAGTATTTAACTTTACAGTTTACAACAACTTTCATGACGACATCTATTGACAAGTAGCAGTACTACATACATTTTAACATTGACACAAAGTTCTTTAAAATTATAACAGATGGCGCTCGCCGTAATAACCTCTACTATTATTTTCAATTTTAATTTAGACTATATTTTTTATACGGTACTTCACACGGGTACAATATGGGTTTACAACAATTTGAATACCTACATAAATACGCTTTTAACTGCTTATCTGTTATATATACCTGTTCTATTGAATATGGACAACTGGCAAAAAATAAACACTGTTACTGCTGGTGGCCACACCGCAAGGTATAAAGGCCGTGAAGGTGTGTTGAAATAGATATATACTAGTAGATCTAACTATTTGTAAGTAGATAATTTTATTCTACACAATTCATTCCTACGTCGCTGGGGCTAACTTTTCCCTGACTTGAGTCACTTATACTGTTAATGCTCAGCTCCTAAACACGATATGTCTATGTTTAATACTCGAAAACTTTCCCGGTGAATCAACCTATCTAATAGTGAAAACTACAACAAAATCCGTTTAGTAGGTTTTGCGTGAAAAGGTAAGTCACAGGCAGACAGACGCGACGGGGGCCATAATTTTTATTTTGTAATTAGTGGAAAAAAAACGGAACCCGTAACAGTATTTTTGCATCGATTCTAATGAAAAAGTATGAAAATCCATATTTACAACATAAATTATTTTAGGGGTACTTAACTGGGTTAAAATCGAGACTACATTCTGTTCATATATAAATGATGGCATGACTGTCTATACTATCGTTTCCCAAAGTGGTCTATATGGACCCCCATGGGTCAATTTCTACTTGCTAAGGGGTCCACGTCAACAAGGAAAAAGTACTATTGGGGTCTACAGAAAATAAAAGAAACTATCAAGGGGTCTACAGCGTAAAAACGTTTGGGAACCTCTGGTGTAGGTATACTATGTAGAGGGTAATCTCTGAAACTACTCATCCGATTCTGACAATAATTTCACTAATAGGAAGCTACATTATCCCTTAGTGCTTAGGCTATATTTTATTTTGTTAGAAAATATACACGAGCGAAGCCGGGGGCGGAAAGCTACTAAAGTAAAGCTGATTTAATATATTTATATACAATGTGGATACAATGGTAAGTAACCTTCTGTGAACTTGGCCGATGTTTAGGGTTCCGTACCCAAAGGGTGGCAACGGAAATTCTATTACTAAGGCTCCGCTATCTATCCGTCTGTCACAGGGCTGTTTCTTTTGAACCATAGGTAGACACTTCTAATTTTCACAGAGTGTGTATTACTATGGCCACTATAACAAAAAATAATAAAAATAAAATAAATTTATTGAATTGAAGGGGGTCCCCATACAAGGGACGTTTTTTTGTCGATGTTTTTATATGGCAATAAAGGCAATACATACAAACGTCTAATTAGTATAACTATGATAAAAATAGGTGTAAGTTGGACTGGCGCTAATTTTTTTACTAAACTATTTTTATTTTACGGTGGTACGGAACCCTTCGTGTGCAAGTCCGACTCGTACTTGGCCGGTTTTTTTGTAAATGCAATATCTTCCTTCTCTCTAGCAATCTTAATAAGTTATAATAGGTACCTACACTATAGACACCTTATGGGTTTATTTAAGAAATTTGCTTTGATACGATTTCTCAGTGTCTATTTCGAGCAAAATTTATTTGTACTTTGTGTACGTATGTGGAAATAACGTCCACGCACAAACAAAACTAAAAAGCGCTTTGCGACTTCTTACTGCTATTTCTCAACGAGGCGTAACGCATGAGTCGAGAGTATATTTACATTATTATGTAGCTTATACATTAAACTTTCGTGTTTAACGGAACGTGTTTTCAGGGTTGTCCATTTATAAACAATTACATGATAATTCTTCGTAAATGTTAATAGGAAAAAGTTGAGATGATAAGAGCTTGGTTCTACGAATTTTTGTGTTGATTTTCACTGTTGTCTTATTTAATCGTTGTCTTCATCCTACTAAGTTAATGAGAAAATTAAGGGGTAGGCAGCTTAAGGCTTTAACAGCGGTAAAATCCCTAAATTATTTAAGTCAAAATATCCAAAGAACTATTACTTAAATCAATCTGTGTTGAAAAAATATGAATTCAAAATAAATAAATTTTTGACATACCCTTTTTAACCGAACTTAAAAAAAGAAGGAGGTTCTCAATTCGTCGGAATCTTTTTTTTATGTATGTTCCCCGATTACTTAAAGACGCCTGGACCGATTTGGATTTTTTTTTGTTTGAAAGGGTATATTCACAGTTGGTCCCATTTTTTTTAGTGAAAATAGGTTCAGTAATTTTTTTTTAGAAATTTTGAAAAAGCTGACTTTACAAGTCAATTTTTCTTAATATCTCGATGAAATATGTACCCATTTTGACGAATTATTTTTTGAAGGATATAATAATTTCTCGACATTATCTCACAGACGTATGACGAAAATCGGTTCAGTAGTTTTTTAGTTTATTCTATTTCTACGACGAATTATTTATTATTTCTTACTTTTCAGTGCAAATTTTTGAAGTCGGTACACTTTTTTTTAAAGTTAATTTATTAGACAAAAAAATCCCCATTTGTTTTGATTGTCGTCATGATTTGCAAATTGATATTCTTAATTAAGGGCGCATTTTACTTGTGAATTTTATTTTTTTACCTAAATTGAAGATTATTCACCTAAATTGAACGAGGTCGTTATAATAGGTAATTTTGTCACCTGTACAAAAGTTGCGTATCAAGGAATTTACTTCGGGAGGTAATTTACATAGGTTATGAAAATATTTCCTTCATTACTTAGATAAAATCTTAGACAATTTAAATATAATTTTATATTATCTAAAACTAAACCCAGTTCTTGTCTTGTGAAATAAACAAGCTGAATAAACGGAAGATCGGAAATGCCTACCGCAGGGACAGCTATAATTCTTCCTCGCTTAGAGACACTTCTATTTCTGAATAGCGCCTTAATATTGGCTGTTTGCCGAGTTGATATTCATCGTTGGGGACCTGGGTTACTCATGTTCTAATGTTAGTAAACAAAGAATTACTACGAAGTCCTTACGCGAGGAAACTTTAAATATTATGCTCGTAGTTTACCTTATAGAGAATATTTTGAAACTAGCTTTCCGTCCCTGCTTCGCCCGTGAAAACTTCTTTAGGCGCGTTGAGTCATTTTTGATCCATATCTTATGGAATCTTATGGATTCGCAACAGGAACATGGATTGTCCGGCCCGAGGATTTCCGGGCAGGAATTCGTGTACTGGCTTCTATGTATGCCTGGGTCCGGCATTTTTGTCTGCGCATCTCTGGCCGGTAATTCTCGGCCAGGACAGAGATTTTTGTAGGGTGGGGGCAGTTGCCTGAAAAGCACTCAGCAGCCACAATTTTTTTAAAATTCTACGGGCGAAGTCGGGGCGAAAAGCTAGTTAGGCTATGTTTTTTTATTATTACACTCATTACAAAATTATGTGAAAATGATGCTTATCGATTTTAAAAATAAATCTACTTAATTCTCTCTAAATATTTATAATGCTACCATATATTGAAAGACCGGATGCAATTTCTAAACATAATTCTCCGAAAAACAATTTTATGATTCAAATACCTTCATTATTCAGAGTCAATGCTTTACTGATGAAGGAGACAATGGGTACGTTGATCTCGGAAAGGATCCTCCTGAACTCGTCACACGTCAAAAGGCTAACAAGCTATTGTTCCCACAGTATGGTTCATACTACATTATGTATTATTATGCAATTTAATATTGTGCTTTTGGGCTCAAAAGGAAGTCACAATTTTTAATTTAAGAAAGACAAATATTAGTTTTTTGGTTCCCAGAATTTATAGTTAATGTGGCTGATTCTCTTCGTTTTCGTAGTTTAAAAAAAACGCGATTTAGAACTAAATAGGGGGGTTAACATATAAAAAATGTGTCGATGGTTGAAAATATTAAAAGTACACACAATCGCCGAGAATGTATGAAAGGTATGACGAATATAAAAGAATCGAAAGATGTAGGTATATCAGGATCGTAACAAATGGCATTCGATTGTCTCTGCCTTCCTCTCTTGGGATAAAAGGCGTGAAGATAAATAGATTAATTTTATATTTTTAATTTCTGCGAAAACTTTGATGACGTCACATCTTGCAAACCAACAAAATGATGGGCACAGGTTATATAAAATAACAAGAGTAATTTAGTCAGTGACAGATGACAGACACTATAATATAGTTAGTAGTCTGCGGTTATTTATCTGAAATTTAGATGGAAGTGACGTCACTTCCCGTTTGCTGTCACGTGACCGGAAGTATGAATTCATGAAATATTTGTTAAAAAGAAACAAATAAACTTTATTTTCAGTATTTATACCTACGTAATAAATATTATTGTGTATTTATTTTCTTTCACTGTCAATTATACGACTAAAGTAGCCCACAGACTGGTCCGGCATCGCACCGAAAATTTTCGTTCCGGCCGCCTTATGATCGAGATTGAATAAGGCCCCACATTGGCGATGAAAATCATACGATCTAGATCGCATACAATTCACACACTCACACAGACACATATCATTCGATTAAACAAAGTGTCAAACTATCAGGTATATGTGTAATGGGTATGGATGTGTGTGTGTGACAGATCGCTCCGGTCATCGAAATCAACCACAGATTTAAACGATTTGAAACTGATGGTGGGCCGCGCGTACAGTCTGTGGTGGATTTCGGTGGACCGGCCGGCGACCGGCCGGGGATTGATCCAATCAGTGGGCGCCTTTACTAATATGTAAGTATTTGTAAACAATATTAAACGAATCAAAAAAGTTTTAAGTAAAAGCAACTAGTCATTGTAATTAAATAAATAAGATTTTCATTTCTAGAAGGTGACTAAGCTTTTATTTTTTTTATAGTTATTATTTAATTAACTGTATAGGTACTATTTTAGTGGCAGTTTTTAAACGTTTTAAAATTTTAGATAATGTTTGCTTCTTTTTTACAAGCGAGTGAAAACTTGGCTAAAAGCTCTGATTAAAAATCTAGAATCAGTCTAATATATCTATCTATTTATATAACGTCTTTTATCCCAAGACGGGTAGGCAGAGACAATCGAATGCCATTTGTTACGATCCTGGCTTTCTTTCGCTTTTTTTATATTCATCATACCTTTCATACATTCTCGGCGATTGTGTGTACTTTTAATATTTTCATCGATCAATACATTTTTTTTCTAATATAGACCTAATTAATTAATTTGAAGTCTTCTTACATATAAAAAAAATATCTTGGTATAGCTAGACCGATTTTGTTATACTGTTTACGCGTTTAGATATATTGATGCACGAGGAAGGTTTCTGTGTATAATTAATTATAACAACAAGTATAATATAAACATGACGGTACGTCTTTTGGGAAACGAGCAGTAACAAATCATGTCAAATGTCCCTTATTCGACGAATTGTGTCAACAGTATCGGTGATACCAAAAATCCAAGAACAAAGCCGGAGGTCGCTAGTACTGTAACGTTGTGCTCATTTAGCTAATAAATGAGACCACTTTATTATAATGCTGGGTGAATACTTGTAAACCTCCTTACAGAATAAATTACTGACCACATATAATTTAGGAAATATTCAAATTAATCTGAATTTGGAACAGTGGCTGCAATTTGTTCATTTTTCTTCCATTGTTAGTCAATTCCGTTTCAGCATTCAAAGGTCATACCTATTTCAAAAATGTTAATAATTTTAATTTAATACAGTGAACAAATTGCAAACAAGCTGATTGATAAATATACTATTTGTGTTTATATCATATCCTGGAAATCATTACTTATTTATGTCATTTTCTTTTTTCATCATGCTCCTATTATTGATCTGATTCATATCCTCATTCTAGTATCTTTATCTATAGTATTTCGTTACTTCATATATAAAATCTTAATAAAACAATATGGAGTAAAGTATATTTTATTAATATTGTGGCTAGTTCCCTTAATCCTTATAACTCCCATAAGGAGGAAAGAGCTAGGCGACAGTACTTATAATATAAAAACCATTTGTCCATTAATTAGCGGTGAAATTGGTAACATACAAACTTAAATCAAAGAAATTGATATTATTAAAATCCATCAAACAACTTATAGTCAGATAAGACTTTCTAGTATGGATATGCCTTGGGCAAAATCTAGCATGCCTGTATTGTACGATGAGATACGATCGCTTATTTGTACTTGATCATAAGCGTACAATATTACAAAACAACTTTAACAGCGAGAGTGAGGCTATTCCATATAAGTAGGTACTTTCTAATAATAACGTCAACAGAAAAATAATTTAAACTGATAAAATAACCTGCGTCGGTGGCCGAGTGGTTAAGACGTCTGCTATTAACTAGGCAGACCACGGGTTCGATCCCGTTTTTAATTAAAACTTATGTACCTACATAATCCGACAAACTACACTTGAGGCCTTTCCATCTAAATATACCTCAACAAAACTGGCCACTCGTTTGGTATAGCCTCACAAATACCATCGGATAAACGAGGGAGACTTGGTCCTCCGCTGAGTACCCTGGAACCGTAACACGGTTTCGGGAGCTGTAAGGCGATCCGTGAAGAAAGAAAAAAATAACCTAATATGATACAGTACTTCTTGTTTGAATATTAGTTTTACATACTGGTGTATCAGACGAATAGATTTGTAATTTTTAAACTTAATAAAATTAACTTAACTATTTGACTAATCTTTACACCTCTATAAAATTCAAAGATTTTATTTTAGTTATTATTAAAAGTTCAAATTGCCTTGAAAAAATAAACATTTTTAACAAGAATATATTATTAAAAACAATTAAGTTAATCTTCATAGGCGTCCATGAATTCGCAGTTCAAATCCTATTGAGCCTATAACCATTTATTTAGATAATAATAAGAATGAATATGAAGCTCAGTCATGCTCAGTGTTTTACATTGTAGATAGTGAAAATACAAGAGCCAAGCCAACCACGTAATTCCTGAGACCAGTTTTATACAAACTGGGTGCTTCCCAATAAGGCAAGAAACTCCATTGTGATGCCGGCGTTGGTCTACCATAATAAAAACTGAAATATTTCGAATCTCTTTACTTGTCATTTGTTGTTGAAATAGTTTTGATTGCTGCTTTCAAGTTAAAGCAATTTTGTATTACGAAGAAATATAAAGGAGGTTTAAAATATTTGATGTAGAAGGAGGAAAATCGGATCTATTCTATCTATCTATCATCACGCCTTTATCCCAAGAGGTGTAGGCAGAGACAATCGAATACTTTTTGCTACGATCCTGACATACCTCTTTCGCTTCTTTTATATTCGTCATACCTTTTATATAATAATATGCTCGGCGATTGTGTGCACTTTGATCAATTTTTTCCAAATTTTCCAAATCGGACTGTCGTTGCACTCAGTTAAATAGACCCATGCGAGACTAGAAACTTCTCACCCCAGTTAGTAAAGTTTGTAAACACAATCTAATTAACAATTCATACGACATATTTAGACATTGCAGCCAATTTATGGCTTTGTATTAGGGCAGCGCTCGTAGCAGATGTGTGCGGTATGAGTCGGGGTGTGTCCAATTAAGTGAGAATTTTCGTGAAAATGATCTATCCCTCGTGTAAGAATATCGCTTTACGGAGTAGAGATGACAGAATTATCTGTTGAATTGTTATGTTAGTGTTATTCTTTCGCAAAAACCCAACATCACATCATTATACTTTGCGACGTGCGGGCAAAAAATATAAAATAAGTAGATACTCACTTTTCGCCAGTATCCTATTAATAGGTCAAATAGTGAAATATTTTTTAAATCAGTGCAATAGTTTCATAAGTTCACGCTTCACAGAGGATGTAAAGCTGGCGCCCGCGAACTTCTTTTGAAAATAATAAATACTTACTTTTTATTATGGGAAATCCTATTACTAAGGCTCCGCTGCACGTCCATTTGTCATAGGGCTGTATCTCTTGAACCGTAATAGGTAGACACTTGAAATTTTCACAGAGTGTGTATTACTAAATCCGCTATATTAATAAATAATAAAAATAATATAAAGTAAAAAAATAATAGGGACCCCATACAAGAAACGTGTTTTATTCGGCCTTTTTTGCTCGATCTTAATAATGGCAATACATACAAATGTCTAACTAGTATTATGAGTATGTATCTCTTAAGTAAAACAACAAATAATAAAAACCGGCCAAGTGTGAGTCGGACTCGCACTTGGCTGTATTTATAAGTACGTGTGTAGTGGCATACCGCATTTCTGTTTACAAGGATTTTCTTCTTTTTCTTTCATGGGGTTTTCAGCATCATTCAATAATACATTTTGCTTCTAATCATTTACAGCAACGCTGAAATCCTATAATCTGTTAGGTAGGTACTCCAAGGTTTAATAGCAAAGTACTTGTTTTATAGATACGTAACTACCAGCTTCAAGTGTAGAAACAATTCAGTTTTAACGATCAAAGCTGATCCGCGTTTTATATTTTCTGACAGGCACTTGTTGAAATCTTCCTTATTTAAGTGTACTTTTAATGACCACTATAAATAATCCGTTATGAGTTCCACGCTTTTTTTGCTATTGAAGACATTGCTTGAAGTAAAAGAGATTAAAATATGTAGATATTCCGCGTTTTGAATTTGCTCCAGAGATACATTGTCGCTGCAAATTGTTAAAACATCAATATTTTTCAGACAAACTTTACCCCGATGCACAGGAAGACGATTAAAGCTTCTTGAAGAAAATTAGTGCTTAATTTTTTTGACACAAGCGAGGATTGAACCCAGAACTTCTATGCGAAAGCAACGTTTTAACCTTTTTACAATCGATTCTCTAAAGTATTTGCAACAGTGGCCTGCAAAAGTCCTGCATAGACACAACCACTTAAAATCTGGCGTTGATTTGTGAAACTGGCATAATAATTGTTCAAATAATTAACTAGACAGATAAGTACGGCTTATTTCCAATTTTCAATCTATAAATATAACTCCAATTAGTCTCAATTCGTTAAGTTAGCGTCAATATAAATGACTAGCTGTGTCTTGCGGTTGCACCCGCGTTAATAGTTTCTGCTCCGTCCCTTAGGGTCGAAGCGTGATGTTAATAGCCTATATAGCCTTCCTCAAGAGTCAAAGAATATTTTTTCAAATCCGACTTATAGTTATAGCGCGTTCAAACAAACAAACTTCTATACTAATATTATAAAGAGGAAAGATTTGTATTTTTGTATGTTTATGTGTATGTTTGTATGTTTGTAATGAATAAACTCAAAAACTACTGTGCCGATTTCAAAAATTATTTCACCATTGGAAAGCTACATTCACCCTAAGTGACATAGGCTATATTCTATTTTCAAAAAATTAGGGATCCTTTCTAAAACTACAATAATGTAACCCAAGGTGTAAAAAAATGACCTAAGAAATTCCCTACATCGCGTGCGCTGCGAAAACTATTGATGATAGAACAAAATAATGTACTACGACTTTGCAGAACACATCATTATCTACAAAAAGTGTCGCGATAGCATATGTCTAACTATTATAGTTAAGTCACAATAAGTGTTCTTTTATTTTAAAAATTTAATTAAAAAGCCGCCGCTTGAAAATGCTCTTTATTTGTACCTTGCTTATAGGGGTAGGGTATATTTTATTTTGTTCGTAAATAGCCGGGGGCGGAATGCTAGTATATAATATAGATAGATTAGCTAAATGTTTATACGGTTTCTGGGAACCGTTAAGGCACCCATAAGAGTTTTTATTGTTATTCTTATAAATCAAGTTTTTAAATCAGAAAAATTGTAAAAGTTACACGGAAACTTGGAAAATTCGGGAAAAATTGAATTAGATGGGATTTTTGTCAAGGCCATAATATGTTGGGCGAATCTAGTGCGGAAAGCTAGTTTCAAATAAAAAAAAACTTTTAATTTACCAATGAAATATTGGTTGGAGACTGCTTCTGTGGAAGCTTTGTTTCGGAATGTGACCCAAAAACCAAAATTATCATATTATGACAAACGTTAACTCTAATAGGTTTAAAGGAGTAGTCGGACATAAAATTTTCTCACGCAACATTTCACAATAAATCTAGTAGTCGCTTTCAGAACATCGTTCCTTAAATAGTTTTCCTTTCGGCTTTACTATCAAGGAGGGAATTAGAGAATTGATCGTTGTTATACATTTCCGCGTTCTCCTCAACACTTCTCGAGACGAATGGATTAATTTGATTATGTGTATATTTTTAAAGACAGACACATAAATATGTCATTGTTATTTTTCGTTGGGAAGTCGCTTAATTATCATGTTTTAATTAGCTAATGTTTGTCTAAAGTGTTATCAAGAGGCGTAAGCAGAAACTAAAAACCTTCACATGCCATTTATGATATTTTGGCTCACTATCTAATGAGAATGAGAATATTTTTGGAAATACTGAGTTTGAAATCCCAAAGATTTGAATGAAAGTTGTAATATCCATGAATTTTGGGTAACTGTGTGTTGAATTTACAATTAAATTTTGGAATGGGTGCTCAGGTGTCGGAGAGCACGTAAAGCTGTCGTCCAAAAACTTCTGCTTCATACTTCTGTACAAGTAGGTAAATATCTTTATCTACTCTTATATCGTAAAGTCTCTATTACAAAATCGAATTATACTTCATAATTATATGTTTTATATACACGCGTCTGTAATATGTCAAACTTTGATACTGTAATGTAGGTATTACAGTACTGAAGTTTTCATACAAAAACGATATCGTAATGTTTTGTTTTTTTTTAATGCAGAAAGGGTTGAGGATGTATCTTATACAGCAACATTAAACTCTATGAAAATATCGACACGCGCATGTGAGAGTCACTTGACAGGTAATGCGCATGCGCAGTAGGTAACTACGGTTTGCCGCCAATTTGTCGATTAAGAAATTGGTCAATTATTTAAAAGAGCTATTGCATGGGATTATATAAAGTAGTGTATGAACGGGCACTTAACTTGGAATTAAAACCCTCGTGGATGCTTCCACTTGTGTTTTAATTACCTCTATTATGATCCCGTATCATAAACTACTATTACGTGTCATATAATGTATACAAATATACCTATATCGTATTGGTAACCAAATGCAAAAAGTCATCAAATGAATGCATGAATGGACAATTATATAGTAAATATGTATTAACATACAATAAAATACTACAAAGTTTCAAATGGTTTACTCAGTAACAGCTGTATCTAGTACAGCAACGCACAACGGCTTGATGACAACGTTGGTGAGCAACTGTCTAAATGTGGACTTTGTTATCAATTCGTCTGACATTGGCAACTTATTTTTTGGTGGTTTCTGAACTTACCAACGACACAATTAAATCATAATATTATTCTGTACTAACAGAACAATTAAATAATTTAAATAAAACTTCCTTATAAATTCAGATTTGCCTGCACTGCACCAAATTCCAGTCACGCAGGATGTACCTCCTCCATAATGTGCATTGCGTTTGTAGCGCCATACATAAATAAACCTTGTTTTGCAGTAAATAAGTAAATTAGATATATATATATATATATTTCAATTTTAAACAAAGCTTAGTCAACGACCTCTCGTGCTTCGAAGGATGCGAATAACTTTCTTCAAGAATTGGTAACTCGTTAAACGTGAACATTGTTACCGTTTACAATGACCGTGATTTTATGTTCATTAATCGAGGACTATGGTAAACTCGAAAAAAAAGTCCTACAGCTGCAGTAACCGTATGCCAGTGGCATATTTTGTAACCGCAATATGGCTTTGTTTATTTGTTTGAAAGTCAAACTTGTTCGTTACTTCTTAGCACATAAACATGAAATGTATATTTTATGGGGGCTTGGTATTTTTTTCATTATACTCTACTGTAGTACTACGAATTTTAACGGTCCACGTGTATTTCATAACTTAACTTTACTAGAAGCGGCAAAAGATCATACGGCCATAGTACGTAAACTATTAAGTTCTATAAGCCGATTGGTGATATGCCCATTCAAACAGGGTCATAAAGTTCCATGACTCGTCGAATATAAAGTTTATGAGATTTTGTGATACGTAACGATGCATTTATTCTGTAACATGTCTATAAACAGTTTGTGTATCGATTATAATCGATATTTATGTCATTTTCGATAAGTAGTTATCGAATTTCATAAAGAGGCAAACGCAGAGCCGCGCGCCAGTCGACCATGCACCCCTCTGTATTATAACAATACACTAAAATTTTATTGCAATGCGGAAGGTAGCCATTTTTTTAAATATTGTTTGTTAATAAATAAAAATTAGAAGAAAATAATATGGCTTTACTACACTGATCACTGACCCAAACGCTGACATTTTTTTAAAATATATCTATGGACATATTTAAGAAATCGAGAGGAAACAAAAAATAAATCCTAAAGACTAAATACAGTGAGTTTCATCAAAATTTATTTAACCGTTTCGGAACATATTTTGGACAAACATTGGAACAGATTTCTAAAAACCGTTATTTTCGCTTCATCACAGACAAATAACATCCAAAACTTATAACGAATACCTGCGTTTTTGATAAAAATATTTTAATCTATGTAGAATTCGAACCGTGTTTTCTTCCTTGGTATGATCACTATGCTCACTAACCACTAGATCTTGTCGTTTTGTTACAAATCAAGTCAATGCCCATGGCCATACATTTAAATGAGACTGAGATAGTTTGTGTCTAATTAATTTTCCACCCATTCTCGAAACATGTAAATGTTCTGACCTCAGACCGTTCTCTACTGGAATACTAATTCGTCCTTATCTTTGTTTTAGCAAAGGAATTTAATGTTTGTTAAGATATTTTACATAATACTTGAAACTTATGTGTAGAGAATGTTTGATCTAAAGATACCTCAACAGAACTGGCCACTTATTAGATAGTTTCTATTTTACTTAAATAAATATTTTATATACCAACATTATTGTTCAAACCATCCTTTGCATGAGTGGGTAATTTTTTAAAATCTTTTGTTATTCTCTCCGTCTTTGCGCAGCTGTAATAAATATTATGTGTAAATTTAAAGTCCTTGTCTTATTTCGATTAAAAGCTAGAGGTCATTTATTCGGTACCTACGGAACAAATAATGTATTTTTTTAATAAAAGGATTTAATTAAGAATATTTGTAGCAATGGTACATTACCCCATTATCTTTGTTTCCGTCCTCCACTCTGTTTACCTTTTGCCACCGCACCCGTGAATCCCATCTAGGACCGGAACGGGTGATTTAACGAGATAAGCTACGAACCCTTCGCAATGCATAATGTCATCCCACTAATGCACAACCCCTCCCAAGCACAGATGGCACTCCGTACTCGTGCTGCCACTTTTTCATATAACTATGTGTTTAGCTATAGATCGCGTTAGGATCGCTGCATCCTCGCAATCACCGATTCAGAAGGGGCGAAAGGCATTTCGGTCTCTCTGTTGTTTGCTCGCGATGATCGCGTACGCACGCCTATAAGCGCTGTCACAGCGCACGACAGCTTTCGTGAGCTTTTAAGTTCGTGACTCGAAAATGTGACGAATCGTTCGGAGCTATTGTTTTCGGTGTGTTAAGAATTTCTTGTCTATATATAGAATAGAATCGCGTTAAGAATGAGTGATATTCTTATCGAGTTTGTTAAGTGGATCATGTTTACATTTTCTTCTGTATAGGGAGTTAATTCGAGCGACCGGCCGTTTTGTTTGTGTTGGCCGCACGTGAATCACGTCTGTTACAGTTGATCTATAAATGCAACCTATAAATATTGAGTGGTAGGGTTTACTTGAAATTATAATTTTGATTTGTGCTCGGTGCAACGAACAGGTAAAAAATAATATTATATATTCATGCACTTCATTTATTCAAAAGTGCACAATGCATTATCACAGAGCTTTATTAGAGAAACTACTGTAGTTATACTTATTAGAAAATTGTGATACTCAGGTGTAATTTTAATTAATTAGATTACCTCTTCAACTGAAAACTAGGCCATGAAGTTGTGTGTTAAACCAACCTAATTTTAAAATATCAAAGGAAACGAAAAATTTGCATTTAATTAGTAACTTGACAAGTTTCGGAAATATTAGCGGTATATGGACATATTATATGAAATTAAACATTGAGAAATTACATATAATTTGACGTCCTATAAGTTTGTGATTCCATGTTTGATACAAAATGTATTGGTACGGGTAAAGCACAATAATTGTTATCTTGCACATGAACTAACTGCAAGTTATCTTTTTAATATGACTATGAGTCGATGGTGCAACGTACAAAATGAGGTTTATTTTACAGTTTTCTTGCGTTTTACGTATTCGAAAGAATATAATATACTCGTGAAACAGGAAATAACTATTAAGTAATCTGTGGTTTTATGCTGAAAACTGAAAGAGATGCAGGTGTCGAGTGCAATAGCCGCTGAAAGTGAGTCCAAGTCCTGTTTTCCAGGAACACTCGTAAAAATAATCTCTGTGCTATACAGAATGTAAGCAATGAGCAATGCAGTAGCTAGGACCGGACACTAATCCACTGCATTCTATATACAATGCGAAAAATGTTTAGGTATGCTGAGCTGTATATTTTCCAGCATTTTGTGTCACTTTTATACTTAGAATTTAAAAAATGACCAATTCACACTTGTGTATTTTAATTAGTTTTGGAAATAAAAAAGAATATAGGAATAAAAGAGTTGGATAAGAAAGCGTCTTCTAAAGTTCATTCTAATTTATTATTGTTTAACCAATTAGGTGTTTTTGTATTGATAATAATTTCCACTTTGTAGTCTAATAAAATAGAACATATAGATAACTGGATAAAAACATATTACATACTAGCAGTTGCCCGCGACTTCGTACGTGTTGTATTAGAAATACAATAAATACTTTGTACACTCCCTAAGGAATATACCTTGCAATTTTCATATTTATATCTTCAGTGGTTTAAGCTGTGCGTAGATTGACAGTCAGTCTGCGACACGACGGTTTTATAAAATTTAATTTAGATTATTAGTATGTAAAAATTATCTACACAAAATGTCGCTCAATAAATAAAGAATTACTAGTCTCCTGATGAGAACCCTGAGGTACAACCGGTAACACGTTTCCAGGGAGCTTTAATAAGACCCCATAAAGGTATAAAAATAACTACATATATCCAGAACGCTATTTCAAGCATTTATGCAAAATTGCCATGATAAATTCGTAGCTACGGCCCTGACGCGTGCGTTGGCGTTGGAGCTTTTAACAGGATTTCGCGCTGGTTTTGTTGGGAGAAGGCGCAGTGTCGAAGGAGTTATCTTGTTCTAACGCCCACGTTGACGACCAGTTCGCCAGATATATTTACAGACTTAGTTGTCAGACAAGTATTCTACGCAATTATCCGTGCACAGCTTCATTACCACAATGTTCTTAGTAAATACTATTTTTAAATACAGAAACGATGTCTTATGCAACTTAAAGGAAATGTAAATAAACGATTTTTATTTCAACAAACAATAACTGACTCTGAAAATACTTTTCTTTTCTTTCTTCACGGGTTACCTTACAACTCCCGAAACCGTGTTACGCTTCCAGGGTACCCAGCGGAAGTCCAAGTCTCCCTCGTTTAGCCGATTGTATTTGTGAGGCTATACCGAAGAGTGGCCAGTTCTGTTGAGGTATATTTAGGTAGATGGAAAAGTTTTTAAGTGTTAGTTTGTCGGATTATGTACATAAGTTTTTAATATAAAATCTGAAAATGCCCTTATTATCTTATTCCGCAAATACACAATTGATCAATTATGTAGCTGTAGGGAATCAAAACCAGACCGAGGAAAGTAGATGTATTTTCGTCATTCCTAATATCAAACGTAATAAGTCTCTGGCAGTGACAAATATTAAAATATTAAAAATTTACGGTTATTTAAGGTGGAACATTGGACATTAAAGTTGATGCAAATAAGGCACGATAAAACGATTTAGCTTTCTCTGTGGAAACATTATGGGCTATAAACAGTAGACTAGTTGCCTGACAGATCTGGCTTTTATTCTTGGACTACGTATATTACTGCAGAAATCGTAGGCGTCAAATATAGATGCTTGAATAGATACTAATGCATTTTCTTTTCTTTTCCATAATATATATCTGACTTTTTCTTATAGTTATAATAACATTTCTGTATTGTCTATCTGTATGATCGCTTTTAATTCGATTTGACATTGTAATATAATATAACCACTTCTGATGAAGAAAAAAAAACCGCCTTCAAAACCAAAATGTGCTTTCCGAAAGCATATGCACAATTAAGTCACTATAAAAAAAAATACTCAAATCGTTTCAAGTGTGCCTATAAAATTTGAAGAGTTCTCGCTTTCTCCGGGATCCCATGATCAGATCCTGACCTGATGACCATGGGACCACCTGGAAAATATACCCTTTCAAACAAAAAAATAATCCAAATCGGTCCAGGCGTATCAAGTAATCGGGGAACATACATAAAAAAAAGATTCCGACGAATTGAGAACCTCCTTCTTTTTTGAAGTTCGGTTAAAAATCAGTACAAATACATACAGTAGAAATAGCTACCTACTGACTAAAAGCACGGGAAATATGATTTATTCCTACGAATAACATCTAATGAAACCAATGTAACCATTGCCATATCGGACATAAAACAATAAAACATAAATCTACGGTATTTTTTTTCAGTGTAATTACGTACATTTGCCTTCCGACGAATAACGAATTTCGGAAATCGACTGATATAAGTAAATAAAATTCGTTACATCTAATATTTAAGGCCGCTATATAGAATATCAAGAAAGGGTCTAAGTAATTCTGTAATTCCTTTCTATTTCTCAGAATTAGAACACCAAAAATCCATTTTTATTGCTTTCCTAGAAAAAATACGCCAAACAAAAAAATTAAATAGATTCCCGTATCACACTTCAAGTCTTATTAATTAATTACCTGTTTTGAGAACAAAACTATAGTGTATAAATATGTTATAGAAAGATGTCATAGATAGGTCATTGGCCAGTCTGGAGCCTCACAGCTGGAGTTTTCCACATACCTACTGCGACATACATTATTAAGTTTAATACTGTTATCTTTCCACCGCCTGCAACGTCTTTCATGATTAGAAAACAATATAGTACCTAACTTTAAGATGGCTTGTTCAATATCTATAGAGTTTCGGATTCGACACCCAGATGGGTAAATAAAATAGGTATGAATTTGTATTAAGAATGTGGTCTTCGAAGTATTGTGCTTTCTAGTACTTAATGTATAAATCTCTATTATATTATTTATCAAGGGTGTTTTTTTGTCGGTACGCCATATCTCCCTTAATACTTCATCAAAATTTTTTAAGATAGTTAAAATGACGAAAAATAATCAAACAAATCAAAATTAAATGTTTCTTATAAAATTTAAACTAATTTATGTATTTTGTAAAAGACGCCATCTGTTGGAGATCACTTGAACTAACGCCTCCCACTAACTAACTGACCCCAGAGGACCATATAACACTTAACTTTTAAATAAACTTTTCTTCTCTTGAGGGTCAAACCCAGGACCTTCCAGTAACCTTAAGTACTTTTTTATAATAATAATACGGATTTATAACAATAGACAACTTTTAGTCCCATGTATTTCGCTAAAAGTGGACATAGCTACTTCTATCTAGCCAGAGTCGCCGACTAATAATACACAGTAGAAATGAAGCTAAAGATTTTTCTGCACTTATCTTCGTCTACAATCTTCTCCGGACTCAAGAATCGATTAGTTTTACTTGGTATATCCCTGCGAGTATGTTATTGGCATCATGTGACAAAATAAAAAATATAAGAGGATTCTCAGTTCGTGGTTTGGTTTTAAACTTTATAATGTTGCATTGCAGCTTTTATCTCGCCCACACTGCCACTAAGTATGGTAGAGAACTAACATGAATTTTATGGACTAGCGAACTGGATCCGGCTTTGCACGGGTATTGTACTGAATTTACCCAACAATTTCAATACCTACACAAATACGCTTATATACGATCTTCTTCATATTTTATAATGGCTCCATCAATGTTAATCGATGATTTGCCAATGTCAAGTATTATGGACGTCACAGTAACAATAGCCGATAAATCGGTAGCTAGGATGTTCCCGCCGACTGTGATATGTCTTATTAATCAACGACTAATCACAACTATCACAGCGCGGACGGGATTAAACTGGATTCCCCATCACGTCTCGGCGCGTGCGTTGGTCACCAAGGCATGACGTGGAATCCATATATATATATACGATATATGCTACTATGGATTTTTTTGCAGATCATTTTATTCCACACAAATTATTCCTACATAATTTTGCTGTCCTAGGAACTTTTGTTCATACAAAAAAACTATAATAAAGGATGAAAGGTAATATGGGCTCTACGGGCGAAGCCGGGGCGGAAAGCTAGTTTAGAATCAATTTAATATTAATAAACAGATAAGAAAATACTTGATACGATTTGCTAAAGTATATCATTTGACATTTAAAGTTTATGATTTTAGTTTAGTTATGTTAAAGTTTCATAGAGATTGGTAGAGTTGATTGTGCAGACTGATCGTAGACATTGATATACTTGTTATTATTTTATATTCTATCAATCTATCATCACGCCTTTTATCCCAAGAGGCAGAGACAATTGAATGTCATTTGTTATACTCATCAAAACTTTCATGCTCGGCGATTGTGTTTCTATTTTTTTTATAATGTTCAACACCTAGGTCGTCCTCTGCCAACACATCTTATATAATATAGAATATATCATAAAGTATAAATTTAGCGCATTCGTAAAAATGACGAATCTCTAGGTAGTTATGTATATTAAATATACAGACGATTTTGAACGAATTTGTACTGGTATTATCAGCTGTTATTGTACACAATAACAAGCAAAATGTTTCTCTTAAAGAAAACAATTTACCGCAAAATGTCTCAAGTTATACAAACAAGGGACCTTCTAAACAAACACAAATTTAAGAATACATTTCAGATAACAATATGTTAACAAGCTTTGTTACACAATGCTTAAATAAGCTTGTGAAACGTAAAAATAAAAAATAAGGTTATTATAATAAGGCTAAGGATTTCCAAGATATAAATACAATTAATTAATCGAAAATTAATGTCAATTAATAACATTACATTTGAAGTCTTTTATATAGAAAAAATTCATCATGAGGTGCGTCGGTGGCCGAGTGGTTAAGACGTCTGGTATTAACCAGGCAAACCATGGGGTCGATCCCTTGATCCCGGCCATGTACCAATGGGTTTTTATAATTTAAAACTTAAGTACAGATAGTCCAACACGTGGTCTACCTAGTTAATATCAGACGTCTTAACCACTCGGCCACCGACGCACCATTATTCAATGTTTTAAATGTACAGTTAATTTACTTAAAAGTTCTCAAAATCTATAAAAACTAAAAAAATAGTTTAAAGTTTGTTGAGTGTTCGCTTGGTTTAGTGATATATATATATGGCATGACATGTGAACAGGGGTGGTCACCCCTTGTTGCCCCTACTCCTATAACTCCCCAAACATCTAACTTTGAACACAATAGTTCTCACCAAACTAATCGATAGTAAACACGCCAGTATTATGCTGCGCGTGCACTGTTTTGAACCCTTATAGTTAAAATTTACTATTTAATCAATAAAGAATATTTTCATTTACATAAAAGTGGTTTGGGTAAGTTAGATTTAGTTTTACGCTCCGGTAGGCAGAGATAAATTATTATAATTTATTAGTTACTAGCTGATTGCCCACTAATTCGTACGCGTTGTATTAGGAATACAATTCACCCCATTGATGTAGGTAGCGTGATGTTAAATAGCCTATAACCTTCCCTGAGAATTGGGCTATCAAATGCAATTTTTTTTAAATCGGACTACTAGTTTTTGAGTCTATAGAATACGGACAAACAAACAAATATTGATTTTTATAAATTAGATTTTTAAAATTTTTTTAGATATAGAGATGGCTGAAAGCGTCATCAAATTTCATTCAGCCGTTTCGAACATAAGTCTTCAATTACAAAAATCCGGGATCGAATCTTGGTCCGTCCGTTAATACCAGATGTCTTAACCACTCGGTCACCGACGCACCTTAGCTACTCATTAGATATAGCCTCACAAATTTAATACTATCGGCTAAAAGAGGAAGACTTTGTCCTGCCAACGGTTTCGGAATCCGTAAGGCAACTCATGAAAAAAAGATATTAGTATTTATTTTTTGAAATCATAGACACATTTAAATTTAATTTATTTGTATAGTTTTAATCCTAAAATAGAGTCCTTTATTTTACTTGAACTGGGATTTGAACCCAGGATCTTCGTGGGAAAGGTCACTAACCAGTAACACAAACCAGTTATGTGATGATGTCCTCCATTGCAATTTCAATGCACATATTCTGCATTTTAAATACATATTGTACATTCACGCCTGTATCTCATAGGGGTGGGCAATATGGTGCACCACTGCCCTTGATGGATCTTTTATTTGATTTAAATTTTAATAGTTGGTTGGCTATAATTCTGTCAATCTTTATTATTAAACGGACTTTATGTCCGTATGTCACAGTCTTTTTTCTTCTTCTTCTTTTATTTTGGCTCCACCAATGTTAATCGATGATTTGCCAATGTTAAGTATTATAGCCTTTATGATTAATCGGTAACTAAGATGATCCCGCCGACCGATCACAACTATCACAGTGCGGGTGGGATTAAACCGGATTCCCCATCATGTCACGGCGGAACGCATGCGTCGGTCGCCATGACATGACGTAAAATCCGCAGTCTTTAGTGAAAGATGTCTTACTATGTATGTATGTATGTTTTAGGGTTAGCTATCAAAAAAATGTTCAATAGCTCTCTAAAAATCTTGTTCGCAAGATAACTTCTTTAGGCGCGTTGAGCGATTTTTGATAGGAGGAAATCTTATGGATTAGCGACCGACATGCTCTCGGCACAAATGCCGACCATGGATTGCCCGGCTCGAGAATATCCGGACATGAATTCGTGTACTGGCTTTCACGTAATATGCCTGGATCGGTCCAATACTACTAGGTACAATAATCAATTCAGAATGTTATTGAAACTAAGTAATTAGGAGGCGTATCAATGTGCGTTGAAGTGAAATTTGATAGAGCGTTGACAATGTTACGTAAGTGATATCGTAGTTCGTTACAACGCATTGTTTGTAAAGTACAATAGAAGTGCGTAATTATGTGCGTGAAGTTTATATTATTATTATATTACTAGCTTTTCGCCCCGGCTTCGTCCGTGTAAATTTTAGAAATATGATATATGAATGCGGCCTTCAATCTATCGCTGTGCAAAAATCACGTCGATCTGTTGCTCTCCGACAAACAAACACACTTTTGCATTTATAATATTAATTAGGATAGAATATAATAAAAAATATTATATTTAAATTAAGGATAGAATTAGGATATATACCAAACTGTAAATATATTAGGATATCCTTAAGTTTGTTACCGAAAAGAATGTATTCGAAAGAAATACGATAAGCACTTATATTGAAATTGCGATATAATGATGTGCAGGATTGGAAGGACACCTTAAAGGCTATATTCGCTTGTACATTAAACTTTTTTACTTTGTTTCCTTTCTGATGCCACCATTGCAATCACATAAAAGCTCATTGACATTCTAATTGTTAACCATTACCAATTACATCAAATCTCAACTGACTTATTTTTTTCCATTGTCATATTTTGAAACTGACGGAACGCTGTAACTTGATAATTCAATTAATTTTAGATTGAGTATTGAAACAAAACAATATTTCTCTTTTTTATTTTGATAAGATTTCCTTATAGTAAAGTGTTGAGCTAATTTTTTTTTCAAGTGAATGTCCACTAGTGCTCTTGATAAATAACATGATTTTCAAAATTTTGGTGTCTCTGGTAAGATTATGGTAGGCTTTACATGCACTCATTATGGAGAGATAGTATCAACGTAAAACGCGTGCGAGTAAGAGAGACAACAACGTTGCTCTGTTTTCAACTTTTTAACAAAGCTCGGTACATGTTTTGTTTAGCGAGGGAAATATTTGGCTATAACACGAGAGGTCTATTTAAAATAACGGTTGAGAGAGGTTCTAAAAATTCTAAACATTCTTGCATGCTATCTCTGGTTTCCCAATAATTTCTTGTATAAACAGAAGTTAAGCTTATCTAACTACATCATTCGCCAGAACCACCCTCTCTCTACTTGCATGACAGTGAACTTTACGATACATAAGATAACTTTATCATTAAACTGTGGTTTAGTATAACCAAAGGACCCCATGTGTTCGGTCAGCAAAACTTTATAAAAGGTAAAACTTCTGCATCGTCATTCAGCAATATTGTACGAAATAAGAGAACTGAGGGGAAAACGTGATAAATCTGACTTAGTGTCGTAAGGAACCCACAGGTGGAAAGCGGATATCACCGCACTTTGCACTAATGAAAATATATTATGAAAGGAATTGACTTTCACACTTTTTCGATATAGCTCTAATATTTCACGGGTCTTAAAATTTACTTTTTAGGTTAGCATTTGAGAGTAGGTACATGAGTAGACAATGATGTACTATAATAGCGGTATAATTTTATATTTACAAGCTTATGTTCAATTAAGGTTCTTACATCGTAAAGTTAAGAACTGTATACCATGGTTTTTATTCCTAATTCAATGACCTACAGGTAGAGTTTTATTATTAATTAATTTTCTAAATTAAACTTCTTTATTCATGGTAGAGAAAAAAAATCGTTCGGGTAAACGTAAGGGGTCGTAAAAAAAATACAGATTAACAACAAATTCATATTTATTTATTATTTAAGCCAAAAAAGTTACACTTCTTACGCTTTTCTTTTTTTTTCATAATAACTTTAAAACCCAATTTTCTAAAATAAATTCTTATGTCCTGCAAATTATCAAAGTTATTGATATCGAGAAGGCGGTTAAAATTAAAACTTTTAGTTTAATTATATTTACTAGCCGTGTACCCGATTGGTAACCTCATTGACAAAATGTTTCTCCATAAACTTTACCACCCTTTTTTATACCTTTAGGGATGGAATTTTAAAAAATAGAATCGAATTTCACACCCAGTACACACACTCAGAAGCAAAGAAGTATATAGTATATGTGCCACGCACACACCACAGAGTGTAATGCACTCCTAAGGAATATTTCCTCCAAATTTCAAATCTCTAGGTCCACCCGCTTCTGTCAGTCAGTCTAGAATTTTGTTAAGGAGATTTCACTGATTTATAGACATTCCTGCAGTACTTACTCTAAAAAGTTATTGGTGTTGGTATATACTTCGTTTAAATAGTGTAAAAAAATAAATGAAATAGCTCTAATTGCGCGTCTAACTCCGTCCATCCTGACGAAGTTTTTTGTATCATCAATGACTCCATTATTTCAAAGTGCACGTGGAATGTACATTTTGTACCAAAGACCTACTTTTCGATTATTGAACTCAGTTTCCTAACTAGATACTTTAGTCAGAAGAAAGTTATCTACAATGAAAATAAACAATAGAAACGAACTACTTAAGAATTATCTGCTTAATTAAATAATAATTTCTTCGATAATTACCATGGGAATTGATTTTTTAATCACACCTAAATAATATTTTGTATTGAAAGTAACGTACTTAGTTTATTTAAAAAAATCAATAATGGTATTTGTGAGGCTATACCAAACGAGTGGCCAGTTCTGTTAAGATATATTTTAGATGCAAAAGCCTATAAGTGTGGTTTGTCAGATTATGTACAGGTACCGGGACGGTTCTTGAGCGCTCGACGAAAAAGTGGGGGAATGTTTGCGCATATGTAATTCGAGTGCAATATAACTTGTATATTTATTATAATTGATTTGTTGGTGTTTGTTTTTACGATTGCTTGTTACTGCTGGTAAAATTAAAATTAATACCTCATACCGTCAGCAGACCCAAAAATTGTGTTCTGCGCATCTAACGACCACCGCTCAAGAACTGTCCCGGTACCTATACATAAGTTTTTAATTTGAAACCCATTGGTACATGGCCATAATCGATCGAACCTTCTCGGGCACCGACGCACCACAATTAGTTTTAACATATCTATTGATAATAAATGTCAATTTAAATGGACCAGTTTCAAAAAATATCTAGACCTAGACCAATTGTTACAAAAAAAAATACATTCGACCTTAGATAATATACTCGTATCAACATAAATCATAAACAATCACCATTTTATCATTTCTATGGGTCCCATAAATTCAATTCACTCCACAACATTCACGCATATCATTTTATTTGTATCCATTTCTTATCCCATAAAGCCTTAAACATCGCTTTATGTGGCTTGTCCATTATGATTATGTAAGTAAGGTGTTTGGGGCAGAGGTGAAACGCTCATGAATTATTTAACTACTGTTCTCACCACATTTTTATTGTTATTCTAACCCTTAGGTCGCGATACATTGTCACCCCCTTACGATTGACTTTAGTATGGTAAAAATAGTTTTATTGTAATGTTAATGTTAATACTTGAAACAGGGTTCTTGTACTTAGGATCGCGACATCTTTCGTTTGACTCAAATGCGAAGAACGACGGGTCTACCAAAGAATTTCCGGCCCGAGAATGTCTAACACTAAAATGCCTAGCAAATTGCTGGGTCGGGCAAAGATAGTACACGGATTTGCCACGACGTTTTCGGGCCGGGCATTCCTTGGTTGGCCATTAGTGCGGACCCATCGTTTTTGGCATTCAAGTCGAAACGAACGATGTCGCGGTCTTAATACTTCGTTCGAGCCAAATCTTCGAAATCTTTGAGAAATAATGTATAGATATACAAGTATTAGTCGATTTTTGGAGCTTCCGTGCTCCGCACTTCATAGTTCCGCCCTGGGGCACCGTGAAAAATTACTTAAATCCTACATATTTTTTTTTAAATAATTAAAATGAATAATTTATTATTTTTATTGTAAATGGGATAAATAAACGTTAAATGTGCAAATGTTCTCAATACAATCACACTTTTTAAAGCATTTTCGATAACGCGAAAAAAAAAATTTTTCTCTCTCCGAATTTTGCCGCCCCTGGAAATTTGCCGCCTTGTGTAAATCCAGGTCTTCCTACACAGAAATCTGTCTGCTAGTCTTGTAGTGTTTCTTGCAAAAAATTTGATTTGTCAGGACATTCAGGACAATAAAATCTCTATTATTACCTACTTAAATATCTATCTATCTATCATCACACCTATTATCTCAAGAGCGGTAGGCAGAGACAATCGAATGCCATTTGCTACGGTCCTGACATACCTCTTTCGCTTCTTTTATATTCATCATACCTTTCATACATGCTCGGCGATTGTGTGTACTTTTAATATTGCCATCGATCAATAATTTTTTTATATGTTCAATTAAAGTACACTGAGGTCGTCCTCTGCCAGCATTTCCTTTCACTTCAGCCATATATACCTTTTTAGTCAATCTTTCATACTTCATTCTTTCAACTTTATTAACACCCTTAGTAAGTTCCGTCTTCCGTCCATTATTTTTAACTTTTACTGATCCCTAAAATGAAATTTCCTGTATTATACTATACAATGTCTCCGAATTACATTAACGGTGCTTTATGGATATTAATTATATAAAAGCTCTGCTGCACGAAAATCACATTAAGTTCAAACAATGGCCGTTGACAAAGGGAATTTGAGCGTCAATGAAACGAGCTGACGGTTAGGCATCGGTGCACATAGTAAGCTTGTTTGGTGTCAGACAATGCCCTGACTCTGGTCTAACGTTTCTATATGAATCGTAGTTAGCAACAATATTGTCTGGGAAACTAAGTTAGCGAAGTTATTAAATTACTAGACGCTGCCCGTATTGTTTTGATGTCATCCGATCCCATTAACATGGTCGTATGTGGATGGATTTATAATCGGAACCCTTTAAGACATCGATATGAAAGACAGATTAAACTTAAAATCTATAAGGATATTTAGTATACAAAAACGTAAATTGGTAAACTTTGTATTTTTTAAATGTCATTTAAAATTATTAAAAAGACGTTATATTAACAATTTTAAATACATATTTTATTTTACATTTACAAAATTTTACGATAGGAGTAAAAAGACATGCAAAGTTTGTTTACCACAAGTTGTTTCTCAAAAAATGCACACTAGAATCCGACAAATCACATTTAGGGTTTTCCAACTAAATATACCTTTTAACAGAACTGGCAGCGTTAAGTATATCCTGGGAGTCCTGGGACAGATAACACGGTTTCGGAAACCGTGAGGCAAACCCGTGTAGAAAAAAATTGTTTCATCAAAAAATATTCAGCTACTTCATCATCTACATATAATATCTTGCTTAGATTAATTTTAAAAACACAGACATTCACTTAAATTGTATTTATTTGTATAGATTTTTATTTGAAAAATGGACCATCCTTGCTTTCTTGAGGGTGAAAATAAAGGACATTTTAGTTGAGTTTGAGATAAAATCACCACCTATATCTTAAGAGACAAAAAAACACTTTGTAACTTAAGTTCTCCAGACCTTTTGTATGTAAATGTAATAAATGCTACAAGAGAAAAAGATTGTTCATTGATTTTATGTAAGGGTTCGTGGCATAATTTTCCCTTCGAGACTTCTTAGAAGGAACGCTAATCATCATTTGGGTTTATATAATTTCCTCTTGCCAAAAGGTCGAGCCCAATTATTTCTAAATTCATTAGAAGTAGGTTTTATTTAAATGAGTGTTTATTAACTTTGCTAACATATAACGGAAGCTCTAATCAGTATCAGCTACCGGATTATCAACAGTCTAATTAATAATATTTTTATAATTTGCTAGCTTTTGCTCACAGCTCTGTCTGGTGTTAAATATTCCCGCTCCCCATACATACAAAAAAAAACATAATACAATAAGATTATAACAAAGTTTTGCTTCCAAATCCGTAACAAATTTTATTTGATTTGCAAATTTTTAGAAATTATACCAAATATTTAATTTAATTGATATTTAGTTGTCTGATGAATCATTCCATGACCCAACGGAATTCGTTTCGACCGATTCCTGTTGAAGGTTGTGTACGAACGCAAGGAATGTACAATGACCTCAAATACGTCACCAATGTCCGTTTCCAGAGTATCTAATGCTGTACGATTCCTAAAATTGTATTGATGATATAGATTTTCAATAACAATGTAACTTCTGCTTCCTTTTATGGTTTCGTACATGATGAAAAAACGGAACCCTTGTAGGATTACTCTTGTGTCTGTCCGTCTGTCACAGCATATTTTTCCGAATCTACTGGATAAAAAAAGGTTGAAATTTGGTACAGATGTAGATTTAAGACCCAATTACCGGCCGGCGTATAGCTTAAATAATCGAATTTAGATTTTGGGGGGAAAATCATAAATTAAAAACAATATTTTTTTCTAAGTGCACCCTGTCGCATATAAAATGAAATAGCTCGATACAAAAAAATAAAAAATTTTATGCATTATAAAATGCATAGTTTAAATTATATTAAAGAAAATATACAAAAATTTAGCGTTCCCCTTCTCCTTATCTCCGAAACTACTAAGTCTAAAATTTTGAAAAAAAGTTGGAAATATAGGGCCTCGCTCATAGTTTTACAGAAAACCTAAACGAAAATGTAACAAAAAAAATATTACGCAACCCTTTTCACGAGAGTTCGACTCGCTCTTGGCCAATTATTTTAGAATACGGTTTATGTATTTATAATACCTACAATATTTTATAGAGGAATGCATGATCTGTGCCTAAATCCATGTTTTTAAACTATGTATTGTGTTTAACAAAGCAAGACAAGTTTTATTATCTTTATCTCTATGAAACTTTGTATATTTTTCTTTTTCTAACTGAGATTCGGTCTTCGCAGAGAGATTCAGTCTTCTTAGTTTTCTTGGTCATGCTCGTGGAGCTGTAAGGCAATCCGTGAAGAAAATAAAAAATATTTAATTATCAAATTCATTAAAATAAATTAAACACACATAGGTAATTTTAATTAGATTATAATTTTTACTCAATTTTGCCCATTGCTATGAAATTTTTTAAACCTGTGTAGTGTAATTGTGTATACCCGTAGAAACAAAAAACACAAACTACCTAAAGTTCGCTGCCTACATACGAATTATTTTTTAAGAATATCACTCAACTAGAATAGGCCTTAACTCGTAGAATGTTATACAAGAGAGAAAGAAGACTTAACAGTTAACAATAATGGTGCTAAAATATTGTGTTCAAAGTGTGAGTGAGTGGTAATTGGAATAATGGGTAACTCAAGCTCATCTAGTAATTCTCGTCATCATGGACGCAATAGAAAATGCAGAAGTTTACCTACATCTCCAGAAGTTAGAAGGTAAGTGATATCCAAAAGTTATGGTGAACTTTGAAAGGTCAACAAAAGTTATTTACCTCGTACTTGGATTTGTTTGTTGAGTAAGTGAATCTTGTACGACTTTATTATCTACTAGCCTTCCGCCCCCGGCTTCGCCCGTGGATATTTTCGAACAAAATAAAATATAGCCTCTGTCACTCAGGGATATCGTAGCTTTCTACTAAAATCGGTTCAGTAGATCCAGAGATTAACCCCTATAATCTATTCAGTTATATCTAGACTAGCTTTTCTCTGGTTTGTTGTGTTTCCATGTGTTACGGAACCCTATTTTTTTTTCATAAAATATACTGTATTACTCAGACTCATAGATAATGTATCTTTCAATTAGTGATTGAATTTTTAGAATTGGTTCATTAGTTCCAGGGATTACCTTAAAAACAAACAAATAAATTTTACCTCTTTATATTTGGTTCTCTAGCTGTGAGTCTGGTAACAGAGGTTAAGCAGCGTACAGCGTAGCCAGACTAGGATGGGTGCTGAAACTATCGTTATGTTAGGTAGGTACTACTAGGTTAATAAAGTCAAATAAAATAAACATTTATCCATATCTATACTAATATAATATTATAAATAAGTAAAATTTGTTTTTTTTGTATTGTTTGTAATGAATTAACTCAAAAAGTACTGAACCGATTCTAAACATTGTTTCACTAATAGGAAGCTATTTTATCCCCAAGCGCTATAGGCTATATTTTATTTTGTTCGAAAATATCCACAGGCGAAGCCGGGGGCGGAAAGTCTAGTAATTAATATTCTGAGAAGGTAAATACATAAGGAGATATGAATCAAATAAATATTACCTACTATTAAAAGTCTTTCTTTACTCGACTGCTTTAAGGCTTTACAAGATCAATAAAGAAGGGCTACAATAAAATATATCTTGCGTACAGCAATGCGTACAGGGTATAATTTAAGTATTGATTTAGAGCCGTTCTGTACGGTACATGCTTGTATCTTTATTGAAATAATATAAACATTTCATCGAAGTCGTAAAGTCTTGGAGAATAAAAATATTACAAAAAGTACTTTGAAATATTAACTTCAAGTTCACGGACTTACCTGCATAAAAAGTGCAAGGCTTTCTCGCCAAAGCTCCCTCAATGATACCATCAAAAGGGCCCTTGCGTCAATAGAAGACCCGATGGAATGGCTCTGATTCCATGGGAGCGAGGTCGGGCCCTTGTATGGGATGCTACGTGCGTGGACACATTAGCCCTGTCTCATATCACGGAAACAGTAATCAAAGCGGGAGCTGCGGCGGAAATCGCAGAGTCAAACAAACGGCGCAAATATAGTTAGACGTTATTATAGAAAACTACAAATTTGTGCCGTTTAGTGTAGAAACTCTAGGTCCGTGGGGTTGTATGTCAAAAAAATGTATTAAAGATATAGGTATCCCCTCGACTGTTCATCTCTTCTGGTGACAAGAGGGCTGACTCCTTCCTCGCTCAACGAATCAGCATCGCAATTCAGCGGGGAAATGCAGCCAGTATTCTTGCCACTATTCCACGCGGACCTGTTTTTTTTTTAATGTTTAGATTCGAGTTATATGCTACAGTTAATTTAAAGCCAGAAGGAACATAACTTTTGAGAATAAAATCTTTTTCTTGTTTCAGTCTTGGCTTGAGTCTAGGTGGATCGATCATCCGCGTTTTCACTCGAGTCACCCGAGTGTAAAATGTAACAAAGAAATAAGCCTTCCCCTGGCTGTTATAATAGGGAACTGAAGACCATCCTTAATCCCGTTATAAAGATCAAATATTTTTCCATACGTTCCATCATTTTGTTATTATCTGAAGAATTAGACATCATGATATAAAAAAGCTTAGATTAAAACAAAAACAAAAAAAAAACTGTATTAGTACAAGATGCCTTATCGAATGGGTCTGTTGAAATTAAGATTACAACTTTTTACTATGGGTGTAATAAAAAGCATAACATCTCAATTTTAATCTTCTATTCTATCTATTAACTGACATATAAAAAGTGAGTTTTGGAAAAGAACTATTCAAGTGCGATTCATGTGCATCCGAAAAATTAATGGACTATTTTTCTTTGAGAAATTACCTACTTTACATATTTTGGCTTACAATCTTTGAAAAACACGCATATTTTGGGCATAAGACAAGAGACCTAAAAACTATATTATGAGATCTATTAATTTAATTTAAAAAAATACGTACATCGGTGTCCGAGTGGTTAAGACGTCTGGTCTAGGCAGACCCCGGATTCGATCCTGTATCCCGGCCATGTAAAAACTTATGTACATAATCCGACAAACCACACTTAGAGGCTTTTCCATCTAAATATATCTCAACAGAACTTCACAAATACCATCGGCTAAACTAGGGAGACTTGTTCTTCCGCTGGGTACCAGGAGAACCATAACACCCGTGTTTTATTATTTTTCCACAAATAAAAGTTCAGCTTCAGACCAAGCTACGCCATTAATTATAATTAATCTTCTAAACTTCCGATAAACTGTCAGAACTGTAAATCCCTTAAGTGCGTGGGTTACCTTGATATTTTAAGTGTATTTTAAAAGGACCTCGCTTCATTACTTCGAACATTGTAAAGTTCTACACGAAACAAAACGCAGTTTCGTTAACAAGTCACGCAAACTATTTAATTAATAATAAAATTGTGTACTAACTTTTCAAGGATACACTTTTAGAAATTTAATACGTTTTGTAGTATTTAATGTATCTCTATCTATCTATACTAATAATAAAGGTGATGAGTTTGTTTGTTTGAATCTCTGGAAATATTATTGATTTGATTGCATTTGATAGCCCAATTCTTGAGAAAGGTTATAAGCTATCATCACGCTACGACCCAAAGGAGCGGAGCATTTACATAAAAGCTTTCCCTAAGCGAGCTTAATTTAATAGCACTTCATTATCTCGTCGCTCGATCCCATTTCTCGTACTAATTAGTTCTACTGCTTATGAAATTTTATTGACAGTGCTTATGGACTGCCTTGGAATTTCTTTGTCAAAGATATTCTGCACTTTTCCTTTTTTATTTTTACCTTATCATACCTAAGTATGATATTAGCTAATTATAATTAACATATCATATTTATATCTATAATACAAACACTTCACTGTCTTATTGGTAAATAAATTATATCCTAAATGTTTATTTCATGCCCACGGCCTTTTTGACTAAGGCGTGTCAAAGTCCACATTTAACGTATTAACAGAAGATAAATGCTGGCTTTACGTTGCTAAAGTTCTATAAATTGCGTAATATTTAAACAATAAATAAATATGACAGATTTCATATTTTATTGTCTGTTTAAATCCAATTAGGTATAGTACTCCTGCTACAAGGACAATCAATTGAATAAATGTTGATCGTGAACTGCGACAGATGTTCGTGTTTAGAATTCCCCACTATAGTTTATCAAAGCTATCGTAAAGAGGCTATTACGTGATTGTAAATTGTTACATAATGTCAAACCAATAATTATTACTACAAGCAGGTGTGCCATGCGCATGTTTATTTAAATGTATTCAATCCTATACTAGTAATATTTTAAATGCAAAAAAGTATGTTATGCAATCACTTCTAAAAGGCTGAATTAATTTGCATAACATTTGCAACTCTACCGTGATACGGGACGGGGAGGATTCTTTAATTTTCAATCAAATTGACAAAACATTAAAAAAACACGAGAGAGCCTGACAGTGGTCGCATATGATGTGTAACATCTGACATCTCACATTGGTAATAAGCAACATTAACATTTTATCCTGATAAAGCACAGCAGATGCGTTCTCCTTCTCTATTTCCCTTCTCGTCACTTGGCTGACAGTACCAACCTCTCGGAAAATGGCTCTCTGACGTCCACTCTACCACCGCGCCTCTCATTGGTCAAATCAAATAGCGCGCGCTTTCTCGGCTTCCTGTTACACACTTCCGTCCCTTTTCACGAAATCACTCCCACAGATTGCAGGAAAGCGAGAGGAAAGATGTTATACATCAGAAATTATATATCTTTATTTTTTGTACCTTTTGGTAAAATAATGATAAAACGGAAGAGCTTCTTAAGCAGTAGTTTATAGTAGGATCGTGACCGACCCTTTTGCTCTAGGCGGAATGAGTAATAGCGGACGTTAATCTAGATTCTAGATTTACCTGGAACTATATTGTGCCCTAAAGGTACGAACAATTTCTACATCATATCTGACATTTTGTTGGCATCTACGTAACTAACCGTCTGTCATTGTTTGGCCAACTCGTTGTTTATTTCGTAGTAGCTTTTCGCTCGTGGGAATTTTTGAAATGTGACTTACGTATTTCCAGGTGTGTCGGTGGCCATAGTGGTTAAGACATCTGGTATTAACTAGGCAGACCACGGGTTCGATCCTGGATCCCTGCCATGTACCAATGGGATATTTTATTAAAACTTACGTACCTACATAATCCGACAAACCACACTTTATAGGCTTTTCCATCTAAATATACCTTAGCTAACTATAAAATGATTCGTATGGCTACGAAACTAAAAAAAAACGGGCAAAGTGCGAGTCGGACTCGTAGTATGCACTAAGGTCAGACCAAGTTTGACAACCCTGTATGGAACAGGAACAAATTAGCGCAATCCGATCACACTTGGCCGGTTTTTGTTATTTTTTGGTTACTTAAGAGTATATATGCATTATAGTTTTACTAGTTAGACGTTTGTATGTATTGCCCTTATTAAGTACGAGCAATAAACGCCAAATAAAACACGGTCCCCCTTTAATTATTAACTTTATTTTTTTTTAATATTTGTTGTTATAGCGGCCATAGTAATACACACTCTGTGAAAATTTTAAGTGTCTACGGTTCAAAAGATACAGCTGTGACAGGCGGACGGACGTACGGACACATAGTGGAGCTTTAGTAACAGGGTTTCCGTTGTCACACTTTGGTTAAGGAACCCTAAAATAAGGTCATATATGTATATATTAAAATGTAGAAAAATATAGATTAGAAGCATCTATTAAGGACTCTTTGAAGTGTTCTAAAATTACAATTCTCGTCTCAACTCAGTGAATCCCTTTTACCTCTCCACCTAATTGAAGTTCGTCATTTCAGGAATTTTCAGTGAATTTGATACAATGACAATAAAATTATTATCGTTTCATTTAACATTTTAATATAGACTGTAATTTGTAAGAACAGTGGGTATAGAGACCAGCCAAGATTTTCAGACAAAGAATAGAAAAGCGCTACAAAAAAAAATTCTCACGCTGTCCAGTTTTTAAGATCAAAATATTATAAATCGGTTATAATAGGATTCAGGTCACGATTCTTTGGAAGTCATAACATCGCCATATTTCTATAGAGTTTTTGTGATGGGCATAATATAGCGGTTAAATGTTACTTTGACATAGTTTTATTGACTTATTTAAGATACTATTTAAAATTTTAAAATACTAAATAACACATGTGTTAAAATAGTAAACGTTTTTTTATAAATTGTTTTTTTTTTTTGGTCTTTGCTTAATCTTATCTACGAAACAGATTGTTTGAAGTTTTGTACCAGGTCAATCCAAATGGTTTTATTAAAGAAGCCAGCGTTGGACATGGATTTTTAAATTAGTTTAGTCATGTTTTGACATATATGTGGCCATTATGAAATCAATTAAGGTCTAAACGCACTAGGCGGAACTGCACTGCAACGGAGCGGCGCGGCACAACGCGGTTCCGCTGCCGTGTAGTGCGCTCTACCACATATAATTTCATATCTTCTATACTAATAATAAAGCTGAAGAGTTTGTTTGTTTGAACGCGCAAATCTCTGGAACTAGCAGTTGGATTTGAAAAAAATATGCATTTGATACCCAATTCTTTAGGAAGGCTATTTGACATCACGCTATTGAGTTAGTTGTTGTATTGTTAACATAACGCGTACGAAGTCGCTGGTAACTGCTAGTAAACAACACTTGGCTTCTATTAACTTTAAACTAAAAATTGTTCGTTAGCATATCATCTGTTAATCAAAATGTTATGCCTTCATGATATCTAGGCTTATTATGACGCGAACGTTTTCGTCCCTGTACTACTTGCCCAAGTGACGTCTTTCTACCTTAAAACAAAATCCATACAATCTCATCCATTCAATTTAAATCTAATAATGTATTCTGTATTGTTACAGGCAGGTGTCAGTACTACAGACGTCGATTCCACTACCAGCGTCTACCGTCGCTGCACGCCGAGCACCGCCAGATAAACGACCGCTCCCTGCTACCCCTATACATACAGGTATTTTTTTTATTTTCAACCCTATTTACATTTATTTCTCTGTTATAGTCTATAGCCGAAACTCAGCCGCTCCTAGGTTTGATTAGCCAATCCTTAGTTTTAGCGAGTTCTTAATTTCCAGAAAAATAAAAATTATTTCTAGTTTAAGTGTAAAAAAAACAACCAGGTAATGTTTTACTTGTGGATGCTGAAAGCGATGTTAATTACAAGTTATTCAGGGTTATTTTCCAAGTTCAATTCAAGAATAGCTTTATCAGCTTATTCCTTCTTCACAAAACTATACTTATCAAAGAATTCAAAACTATTTGACAGAATCCGTGAACATAAGAATAAAACTATAGTTTATTTATAATTTAATATAATTTTAAACGTAAACCACGGTAATGAATCCCTATAGTAAATTTTAATACAGTTCTGCTTGTATTAACGAAAGTTAAACACTAAACCCTGTACTAAAACATTCTCTAGAGATCTCCTGCCTAGTTACAGTCGTTAAATAGAGCGAAAAACTAAGTTGAAAACAGTGTTTCACATTATTTTACTAACGTCTAACCTACTTGCTGAAGTATTAATCTATATTTATCAAAAGAAGGCCTATATTATGGATATTATTTATCAAAACTGACATGATTTTTATAGTATTTATTTTATTCCTATATTTAATTTTACGTTTCATGAGATGAATGATACTGCAGGTGACCGTAGTCTCAACCAATAAACTTGAAAAACCAATATATTTAATACTTCAAAATAATTATCTCAATAGTTCAAAAGTACCTGACGGGGCCTGTCTGTGAGCGCATTGTCTTTGATGCATTCAGAGATAGGTCCCGACGGGTGCTAGTCACAACACTTTAGATTAAACACTCTAAAGGGCCTCTAAGTGTTGGACTTGGACCTATGTCTCCATGCAAGCCTTAAAGGACCGGGAATTGTTCCCGTGAATTTAGATTTACCTACATATTAATAAAAATAATGACCTGATCTAATCGTCTAATCTAGGTACATATTTTGTTCTAGTATTGACCTGTGGATAGGTTGATATACATAATTATTATTGTGAAATAGATAACATCTCGAAATCGAAAAGTATCAAAACCCTATTAGAAGTAAGTAATAATGTTGGAATCATACGTTTTGTTCTGAAAGGCCACAGTTTATGCACTAATTACTTAGAGAAAGGTCAGGGATTTCTTCAGAATGTTTACCGCTAACGGCGCCAACTGATAAGAAATCTCTAAGAACGGTCAAGGATATAGGTAAATGCAAAGATTTAATTCTTGGCTAAGTTTATGTAAAAAAATATTCTTAGATCTTATAATGTGTATTTGTTTGTTTGTTCTTCTTTCACGTCAAAACAAAACGTTAAAAATTTTATTCCGAGAAAATAGTTTTTTTTATAAACAATTTAAAAGTATAGGTATTTTATTCTAAAACAAGGACGTGACTTACCACCGGCTGGTAAATCATTTGTTGCAATTCCATTGATTCCATGTCACCTTGCGGTGATAGACGGGCGTCTACAAGGCAAACTTATCGCGGAATCCAGTATATATATCTATTAGTGGTAGGATCATCTTTCTGTACTTTATATCTTTCACTTGACTTCAGCAATTTCATTAATTCAGATGGCATTAGCATAAAAACAGAATAGAAATAAAGGAAAGTCACCAAGAACGAAATGTCGCGTAGCTAGGTAGAAATATGGTTCGTTCTACTTCGACAGATAAAAGAGTCGCCGACCTTTTTCATTCGCTTGCTCATAATTTATTTATTAAAAAGGTCTTAGTCTACTGTTTCTTTGGTTGTGAGACCGTTGACATGCGTTAAGGAATAGTAAGCTTAGATTAAAGATGAGAGACTGCTTGGACCAATATACTTTTAGATCCTGAAAATACCTGATAGAAAAAGTAATATCTATGAAATGTTGTCTGGCTATTGTTTTACTACTATTTCCAATAAATCACCTACATAAGTGACCGCTAAATCTGGTGCTAACATTGATATTAGCAAAAAAAAGATGCTATGGAGCTTTGACGCTCATCCCACAAATATTATAAACGCGAAAGTTTGTATGGATGTACTATGTTTGTTACTCAATCACGCCAGAACGGCTGAACGGATCTAGATGAAATTTGGTACAGAGATGGATTGTAGTCTGGAATAGCACACAGGCTACATTTTATCCCGGAAAAATGTATGGTTCACGTGGAATAGATTTGTTTTTGTTTTTCACGGTAACGACATGATTTTTTGCATAGTCGTAGTTTAGAGGTAAGAGAATGACATATACAACTTTTTATACCGCGAAATCGGGCGGGGAGGGGCAAATTACAGCCACGGGATTATTTCTTTTTGGATCTATTTCCACGCGGGTGAAACCGCGGTCAGAACCTTGTATAAACATAAAACTCAATATGTAGGAGTTATTCCATAATGTCAGCAAATAAAAATATGTAAGACATCTGTATACCTGATAGTTTATTCCCCTCTTATACTGATAAATGGAATGACATCGTTCTGTTTATTACGTGCCCACATGGTTGATAGGCCGCCGTTATACTTGAGATTAAACATTCAGAGACAGAGTCGCTTCATGTTAAGATCAATTGTGTTACCATGATAATAATATTTTTGATATTCGCATTAATTTACTGCAAATAGTGTTCATAGAAAAAAGTTGTTAAGACGTCTGCAATGGTATTAACTAGGCCATGTACCAATGGGATTTTTATAATTAAAAACTTATGTATCTACATGATCCGGCAAACCACACTTAGTGACTTTTCCATCTAAATATACCTCAATAGAATTAAGCCACTTGTACAGGTAACCTCACAAATTCCATCGGCTAATAGAGGGATACTTGGTCTTCCGCGGGGTACCCTGTGTGACCGATAAGACGGTTTTGGGAGCTGTAAGACAACCCGTGACGAAACAAAATAATAATGTAAATGCACTTCGCCAGCCTTGTAAAAATATACTCACGTTACGATCCTGGCACGTGCCTAAATGCCTACCTCTTTCGCCTCTTTCAAATCCATATCTTCGATTTCGGATGCTTTTTCCCCCATTTTATTTTTTTTATGACTCCATCTGTTCTTTTACTATATAATATTGAATGGCAGTATCTAAATTAAATTTGATTGTACTAGAACAGAAATTTAATGAAAAAATATTGAAAGTTTAAAATAGCCACATTAATGAACAATTACTTTGTCTTTGAAATATAAATCGAAGGAAAATAAAAGTAGCACACGTTTATAAAGTACAGTTAATCCACACCCATTCATATTAATAAGAGCAATAAGTCATATTTCGCTATCATTCGTAGTTTAACCCGCGACATATTCCAAGCACATGTTATCTTGTGTGATATGCCTCGAGTTCTGTTGAGATGCATCACTCAGTCGTTGTGCACTACGCGTTCACTCAAGTGCCTTTATCCCCTTAATAAATTTTTTATTCACGTAATCAACAATTAAAAAATAGTTAATCGTCTTAAATTGTGTTTGTGATGTGTGGACATTCCTTAAGAAAAAGTGATTTTTAAATCGAAAAAAAAATACTTTTGTGAGTTATTATGATAATTCCATTTCAATTTCAATAATTATTTCATTAATTTATAAAAATATTACGATTGCCGATCAACTTGTCAAGGAGACCTGCTACTCATTAAAAAATGCCATCAAATGATCTCAGCAGTATCTCATTCGTCAACATTTCTTCGTCAACCATTGGATTAGTGTTAATCACAATTTCATATGATAAGTAATCGGACAAAATATTTGTAGTGTTAAAAATGCAGTGGAAATGCGGTTTTTACATAGAATGTGTGATATAAAACCTCATCAGGAACGATGTCATTAGAGAAAAATGCGGAGTGAAAGATGATCTTGTGCTAAAATGAAAAACTAGTTTACGCTGGATTGGACACGTTGAAAGAATGAAGGATGAAAGATTGGCTAAAAAGGTTTATATGGCTGAAGTGACAGGAGATGCTGGTAGAGGACGACCTAGGGTGTACTTTTATTGAATATATAAAAAAATTATTGATCGAAAGCAATATAATAAGTACACACAATCGCCAAGCATGTATGAAAGGTATGATGAATATAAAAGAAACGAAAGAGGTATGTCAGGATCGTAGCAAATGGCATTCGATTGTCTCTGCCTACCCCTCTTGAAATAAAAGGCGTGATGATAGATAGATAGATAGATTAAAAATGCATATGGCAAGTAAAATTATAAAATAAAAAAAAGGAAAGTAATAATCTAATTTGCTGCGATAAACTTTGCAAGTCAAAGTTGAAACAAGAAATTTAGGTCAAAAGTTAAAGTCCTTTCCATTTTCCTTATTTTCAACTTCTGAAAACTTATTGAATGAAGTATTGTATATATTTTGTAAATACTTTTGATCATCATAAGTGCTTATCCTAACACCAAATATATCTGTCCTAAAAAAATTGTCGGGCACAGAAGCAATCATTTTATTTACTGCGAGGTCGAATTGGTGCTAAAATATGTCTCGCTCCGTTAGTTTGAATCAATGTTCTTCTTCGAATCTTGTGTCGTGGTATTATTTCCGTCAGCGAATAAATAAAACATCTTTTTATTTACATGACTCGTGTGAGAGATGTGTCCTAAATAAAGAACGGAAGCATTGCTGTTGATTGATATTGTTTTATGTTTTGACATTTGTTATCTGTAACTCGTTTCAGTAAGTATTGTTTAATGAAGAACACCTGGAGCATAAAGGATTCCTTTGTTTAGATTCTCATCATTCACACTTGTTAAAACAACAATATTTGTAGCAAAGTTATTTCTTGAGAGACAGTGCAATAGAGAGAAAAGCTGCGACAGTAATTTAAAAAAAAAAGACAAGCAGCGGAGTGAGGACGAATGTTTCATTTCACTTATACTGAAAGTTTGGTACCAAAGTATAGTTATTTTTCAATTTTCACCATATTTAATAGAGTTCCGTCTAACTAAACAATTTTTTATGGTGGTCTTAGCTATCTTAGTCACGGCCGTTTTTCTCAGCAACTATGACTATTGCTATGGACTGGAGCACATTTACCCGCATATATTTCATTTAAAAATATTCTTATTGAAAGTAATAGAGACAAATTGAAAATCGAAATAATCCACATAGTACAGGAAGAGGGCGAATTACTCTACAATTTTTTAGCCGCTCCAGTTTTTTATATATTTTTTCTATAGGATGTTATAAACTTGTCAGACTGCGTCAAAAAAGTATAAATAACACGTATCGAGAAGACCTCTCACATTTACTGTGCTAGGTCATTGCCAAGTTGGAAAGCTACAAAATAAACTAGTAACATAGTTTTTAAAAATAAATATTGACCCATTTTACATTAAATGTCATACTTTTATTTTCTGTGTTAGCGAAAAGTGGCCTTGAACAAACAATAACTAAGCAACCCCATTTTGGACCCCATTGTTCCGATTATAGCTGCTGATTGGCTCGTAAATATACTTAGGGCTACATGCATACACACATACAAACTTATATTATTCAGAATTTGACGTGACGTAAGAATAATCTGTTAGACTAGTTCCATACAGTCAGTCGATCATACACGACCACCCGTGCTGTTGATAATATTGTGCCTGTTTCTCTTATCTCCAGTGTTTGCTTAATAGTCAAAATGTTTATTCAGCTTGAGGTAGGCATATACGATAGATAATTCGTTAACAAACACGAAATATTAACCAGTAAATTGATGATCCGGTACAAATCAATTTGGATTCTCCATTGCTGTTCCATAATTTATTCAAATAAAGATGTCGTTTCATTTAGCAAGTAGAATTTACGTTTATCGATACATAGTAGCGGCGAATACTCTTAATCAACTATTGAGTAGCCACTTAATATAATGAGAGATTAAAATCAATAGCGTAAGAACTAGAAATTTCAAGTTTCCCGGTGGAAAACGTGATACCGTTCTTCTAGTTGGTAAAGTTAAAAATAATAATTTTATAATTATTTGTTACAGGTGGAAAAAGTGCTCTGTCGGCAAGCTCGAGTAGATCTACCAGTCCCTTAGGACACGGAGTAGTTAGCTTCATTCCACGTGCTCCAAATTCTACTTCAGGGTAAGATTCAAAATCTTCATATTTGTATTTAGTGTGTTATATCGACATTAAAAAAATCGTTCATACTAAATAATTACACTTGGTACACAATACCTAATAATTAACTACAAAATCTTAGCAAGAAAATTAACACTGGTATGTATTTTTCAGATCACGACCTAATTCGTCTCTCTTAGCACCAGGCAGTAAAATACCAGCGGGCCCGTTTGGCCAACAACAAAACCATTCACAGTCAGCAAATAATCAAAATGGAACACCCACAAAACAGTCTATGCTCGATAAATTGAAGCTTTTTAATAAGGAAAAGACAAACAATGAAAAACAACAAAAGAATACGGGAGTGTCAAAAAGAACTAGCTCTTCCAGTGGGTTTTCTTCTGCTAAAAGCGAGCGATCCGACTCAAGCTTAAGTTTAAATGAATCTTCCAATACTCCAAATGCACATATCAAGTCTACCAATATAGTAGGACCTAAAACCATAAGGTCACAAAATGACACATTATCAAAAGACAAATCAACAAAAGCACTGAAATCCAAGTTAGTTAATAAGACTGTCAAAGAATCTTCCACGAATTTAAGTAAAAATAATGTTAAGAGTAACGATAAGTCCAAAAATAGTCCTAAAGTTCCAAATCGTGAGAAAGAATCTAAATTAACTGCCCCGAAATCTGTAAGTAACACTAAACTAAATCAAATCGATGATAATCCGAGAAATTCTAGAAGTAAGTTAGAACCTAAAATGGTGAAGCTATCGGGTAGCCAATCAAAGTTAAGTGAACAAAGACCTGACACTCTTGACAATAAAGATAGCAAATCGTCTAACCAAGTTCCTAACTCGGGTCAAGGATTTGGTTCACCTAATTTAAATACCGGGATACCGAAGCCTACTGCAGCGATAAAAGGCACATTTAAAATTTCTAAAGACGATAAATATAATCTTTACAAGAGTACAAATAGTCAATTAAGTCCTATACAAAGCAATTCTAGTTTAAATTCTACAAACAACGTAAGTGCACTTCCATTCAGTAGAGAACAATCTAATTTAAGTAAGGATGTGATACAAAAGCAAACTCTTGCTGTATCGCCTATGCCGATACATGCTGGAACTCAAATGTCAGAGAGTTCTCATTCTAATTCGACACAATCTAACTCAACCACTGGACAACATTCGAATTCCAGTGATAGCAGTGTTATATATCGCCCGTCTAGTGAATCGGGCTCTGATATTTCGAAAGCTGTTTCTAATTCAATTATGATGAACAGAAGAGACATGAATACTAATTACATTAATAATGTAATTAACGAAGCCGAAATATCTGAAAAGGAAGTGGCACAAAAGAGAGGTCATAATAATTCAGAAAGTTTGGAACATAATGCTATAACTGAACTTAGTCGGAAATTGGATAATGGAAGTCGGTCAAGTACACCATCACACTGCAGAGATAATTCATTAGGCGATGATGAGAACCCATTGATGAATGTAATGCCAATGCGACCTCTTCTTCGAGGTTATAATAGCCATTTAACATTACCTATGCGAACGTCTGGACTGACGCAGAAAAATATATCCGGGTACCCACATCATGCAAACACTGTAAAAGCCAACTTTGGTCGAGAAAATGTTGCTTTGCGAGATCGTATGAACTATGGTCCAGGGTTCTCTAACCCAGACTATTGTGATGCTGATACGGCATCGGGTTACATGTCAGATGGAGACTATCTGAGAAGAATCAATATCAGCGAGATGGAACGTGGAAGAAGTAATGATATCATGGATGGCTATATGTCGGAGGGTGGTGCTTCTTTGTATGGTCGGAGAACAAATTTCCAGCCTCCACATCCCGCTTTACAAATCGATGAGAGGTATGTATTCGAATTCATTGCTATAATTGTGTTTGAACTCGATACGTTTAATATACACAGATACTCGAACAAACAAGATTTGAAGGCGGGTTCATCCACTCGTCTTGCCGGTAATAAAGCTCAAATTAAAACGCTCCCTTTATATTAGGGTGTGCGATTCATTGCCATGTTCCAGACAGTAGTATCTATACAGTTAGTGAAGATATAGGTAAAATAGATTCACCATCACGTCCAGTCCACTTACACTTTACTATGTTCACATTTAGCGGTTGCAACCAAAATATTGTAAGATTTAATTTCACATCTTTTACATAGAGTTTTTGGAATAATAGTATTAGTTGAAAATTGTCTGCTTTCATTACAATGTTCGAGTATCAAAGGCTGCTTGTCACATAAATTGGATAAAGCCGAAACCTAATATATCCATTATGTGAATTTTGTCGTCAGCCCCAAATCCATTTTCCAATAACGCTACCTACCTTGAAAGCTCCACAAGTGGTTGACACCGCTCGTAGGTACCTGTATGTAGGGCCAATGCAGGAATTTTAATATGGAATAACGGTAGCAGGCAGCTTGTAAGCAGTCATATTATAATAATTTATTTTAGTATAGGTATGATAATATATTTAATGCTGGTGCAATTTTTATATGCTCTTATAATATGATGTTGAAGCATATCTGTTATCGACTATATAAAGTGCACTTTGAACAAAGTACGAGTTTCCAAATCAATAAAATCGAATTGTCTATAAACGTTGTTATGGATCTTGCGAGCGCCGAGCGTTTTAAACGCGATTTTATATGAACCATTCTGCCGCCAAGCTGCCTTGTAGAGACTCATACAGCGCACTCACACCGTCGCATCACTAGGGGCGAGGGCGGGGTGGCCAAAATCGATACTCCTACGTCTCACGCCGGCTGTTCCCCTCACACCCCGCTACTCTATATCTGTACTAACAAACACAAAGGTACAATCAAATTCAAACCTTATTTACTTCAACATAAACTTCATTACAGCTTTATAAATGTAGATGTTATTTGAGATTTTCGGTACTTACTCCTTCATGTTTTTTCATCAAATGTTGTGAATCGATAATCCTATTTGAAAATTAGGAATCTTATTGCTCCGGCTGGTGCTTCTTTTTCTTCTATCGATAATGATTTGGTGAACAAATTGAAATTGTGTTTAATTTATATTGATGGGAACAAAGATGTGTGGTTGTCAATGTTAGTAGAGGGAGTGTGGGTGCAGGGCTACTCTTTTACGGACAAACACGATCCTGTAATAAATAACAATTCGACATTTATTTCGATATAACACTTTATCGTACCTACACTACACTACACGAAAAAGGTGTATTAAATATTGCTCTATCTCACGGAACCCTAATTATTTTATATGAAAACATAGCTTTATAACAGTAAAAAAAATTCAAATCGGTCCAGAAGTTTCCGAAATTCTTTTTTTAAATATCTCTCTTATGCTAAAAGTATAGAAATACAGACGGACAGAAAAGGTAAATTGATATTTTCAGTGATGTTGATTGGAATTGATGTTAGTTGTTAGCAAGTGACCCTGCCGTAGTAAGCGCGAGCGTGAAGGCGGGCAGGGTCGGAGGGCGGCAGTCGCACTCAGCGCGGCGCTACGTCGGCGTGCGGGCGCGCCGTTTAGCCGCCCGCACCTTGCAGCGCACGTGACAAACTTTCCCGATTTCCCACCCGGAAAATGTAAATCTGATGCCGGCATCGATCGTGACTCGTCAGGCGCTACGAGCCTCCGAGACAGCTGTGACGCTACAACCTGTCCTAACAAAGCTCTTGGTCAAAATCGGTGCTGATCTGTACAATAAATTGTTCGCGGCTTAAATCTAGTTTACATTATTGTAGTGGACCATGTGCGTTGTGCCTTCTCTTGCTTTTAAATGCGCGAGAACTGTTCGGAAATCGCTACGGTTTTGAGTATTTTGTAAATAATTTATAAACAGTGTTGCCTTGCTACGTGTCTTCGCTTTGGTATTGAACTATTAACGTTTGTGCTTAAGCTTTTATTAGTGATTCGAATTAAGGACATGATCATTTCTGTTGGATTTGAAAACAAACTGGCGAGATTAATTGTAAGCTATACAAATATTTATATATAATCACGCTTTTTATCTCAAATGGGGTAGGTAGACACTCAAATGCTATTATGCTTCTTTTAAATTCATCATACTTTTCATACATTCAATATTTTCTTTATATATTCAATAAAAGTATCAAAATATTTTGATTTAATTACATATTATAACAATAAATATACTGCTAAGAAACAAAGTGTTGACCTTGTCACCATCTGCTTGTTACATGTGTGGACAATCGTTCGCGTTGGTCTATAAAAATTAATATGCGTTCAGTATACAAGGCAGTCTAGATCATGTTTCATTAAATAATAATAATTACTAAGAGTTGTATCACTGCCATTGCAGATTGCTATATTTAATTATGAAGTTGACAATTTCTCTACGAATTTGTCCTATAACCCTTGATTATGAAGGCCAAGCTGATCTTTTATGTTTATCCGTAAAACGTATTTTTACGGCTCTCTCCAAAGAGACCTAGCCTAGGTATCTGTCTTTATTGATGTACTGTCGTTGCAGAAATGACAGTCTAATACTGGCAAAGAGCGAGTCGAACTCGCGATTTTTTACGCTATAATGAATAATATAATTGTTTCATAAAACTCTACATATGTACCAAATAAATTTCAACCTTTTCGTCAAGTTGATTCGGAGAAAATAAGCTGTGACAGACGTACAGACATACAGACACAAGAATGATCCTATATGAGGGTTACGTTTTTTCATAGGATATACGGAACCCTAAAAACATAATATTACCTACACTGAATCTCCTTCCGTAAGAAAATTCACATCCTTTGTCTTCTGAACGACCAAGGATATAACATAATATACTCCGTACATTTCCCATTTCTGCGTCTCGTGAGTTTCATGCCAAGTCAAAATAAAATAAAATAACGTAAATTTTTAGATCCCAACAAAACTGGTCAATTGTTAGGTCTTAGGTGCTGAAAACACGGTCCTTGAAGCTGAATGTGCAGTCCATGTAAAAATTCTCATGCCATATAGGTATTTGTAGTAAATTTCTTTCATATTGGCAATTTAAAAAGGTTACTGACCCAAACCAATTTGACGATCTTAAGTTAGCCGGTACGGTCTCGCCAACGTTGATGCTCTGAAAGGGTCGAAAAACCGATTTTAACGTAATCTAACCCTTCTTTCCACTTGCAATTTTATGAAGTTAGATTTAAATTTATTATTAACATTTTTAAAAACAATTTTTAGGTACTTTCTATACGGAAATCAAACTCAATTCAATTTAACCACTTTATGTGCATTGTTGTCGTTATAATTTTCAGACAGAGAAAATGTCTAAAAACTATAAACTAATTATTAGCTAATACCACTGAATAAATACCTAATCGTAGATATTGGTAATTTTATTTTTTCTATCTATCTATCATCACGCTATTTATCCCAAGAGGGGTAGCAAAGACAATCGAATGCCATTTGTTACGATCCTGACATACCTCTTTCGCTTATTTTATATTCATTGTACCTTTCATACATCGGCGATTGTGTGTATAAACTTCAGCCATATAAACCTTTTTAGTCAATCTTTCATCCTTCATTCTTTCAACGTATCCAATCCAGCGTGAACTACTTTTCTTCATTTTAGTTACATCATCGTTCACTCCGTATTTTTCTCTAATGACATCCTTCCGGATGCATTCAATACGCTTTATGTCACACATTCTACTAAAGACAAATCCTTAATTTTTTAAATGTATTTATTCCAGTAAATATTCGTTTGTTCAATTTAGTATTAGTCGTTGTTTGTTTGTTTGTTTGTTTGTTTGGAATTAATAAAATAACCCAATGCCTTGATATCGGGAAAGGGTGCCTATGAGCTTTGAAAAACAGCTATTGAACCTAACATATAAAAATAAAAGTTTGCGTGCAAACCACGCTCCCAGCAGTGAATATTATTTAGCGAATATCGATTTCTCCTTACACGAGGGTCTTTTGGTATGAATCATAATTGTTTTCATTCATTGTATCTACCTACTTATTCACACCCTCCCTCGTCTACAGTAATTTGGATTGAGAACTGCAAAAGGTTGAGCTCCAACTTTGGTCTAGAAAGTGTAAATTTATGTTATAATTTAGTCGAGAAACACCCTTAAATTATTAAAAGTAATTAAAAGATCAAATAATTGCAATATGAAGAGATATGATTGATTTATAGAGGAAACAAATAAATGTATATGTCAGAGTCATATCTTTTGAAGGTCCTTAGTTATGAATATAAAAAAAGCGAAAGAGGTATTCAGGATCGTAGCAAATGGGATTCGATTGTCTCTGCCTACCCCTCTTGGGATAAAAGGCATGATAAAGGCTAGGTACTTATTATACCGGGAAAATTATTCGATAGCCTAATTGGTACAACGTTGTCTTGAAACCGGGAGGCCCTGGGTTCAATTTCCATTCGTTCAAAAAAAAAGTGCTAAACACCAATTTTCTTTCAGAATATGTGCTTTAATCAACTCCTCGTGCTTCGGAGGGCACGTAAAGGACTTCTTTTAAAAATAACAGATATTTACGTCTGTTAAAGAAATGACACATCTATGTCCATTAAATGCAGCAACAAGCTTGCCATCGATTCTGTTCAATATGGAAAACTGGCAAAAAGTAGACACTGTTACTGGTGTCACTGGTCACACCGCAAGGTATAAAGACCGTGAATATGTGTTTGTTGTTGTGTAGTGCTATCCACTAGCAGAAAAAATATTTTTCAAAAAATCCACAACACTCATAATACAGTACCTACCTGCAAAACATTTTCGGAAAAATCTTAGTTCTCGAGTTATTAAGCGAACATATAGATAGACAGACAGATATCCATAGACATAGACAAGGATTTCTGTAACAATCATCCCTTCATAATAACAGCCATACGCATATCTGCTGCAAGCGACGCACTAATGATGACAGATCTCGAGACAGAGGTGTTTGCTCGGGTTTTCATTGTACAAACAAAATGAGCTTTTTTTCTCAGACCTGGTATTAATACTAGGGGTTGATTGTGCCTTGAACTGTGATATTGGCATCATAATCAAGACACGACCGTCTTTAGTATTGTTAGTGATTATTTGTTATTCTTTGTTAGTTTTCTCTATTTGATTCAAAAATTGTTAAGAGTAGATTAGTTGTAAACAAATGCGCGCGAAAACGAGTTTGTTCAGGCAGAAACTTATAACCGAATTATAATAATTATATGAAAAGTATGCGCAGCCCATAAGAAGCTCAATTTGTGCATTTTAACTACTTAAATAATAAAAAATCCTAAAAACAACCACCGGGCATAACCTCAAAAAATTAGCTGATTGACCAAAACCTTCGCCATTTTTTCAGCGTTATCTACAGGGTATGGACAGACGCTAACTTTGCGTTCACGAAAGACGCTAATTTAAGAAAAAAAAACATAATTACGCTTCGTTTTCTACAAGGAGTTTATACTTCAAGGAGTTTGTATACAATAAGTATGTAAACTCCTTGGTTTCGTCGGCGGGAAGACAGTTTCGTTAGGTCACGTGGTTGTAATTCAGTCGGTCCCATACAGTTTAAGTTATTTAATCTACTTTCTATTCTATTCGTTTACTTACACATTGTCTAAGCCCCTGGCCTCGCCTCGTAGACGATTTGCTCTGTGCAAGTGTGCGTCTACCAAAGATCTTGGATAACTCGCATTGATACCTTACCAGTGTATTTGTAGATGTCACAAGGTATAATATCCTCAATTTAGTCCTCTTTGAGTCGCACAGCTCTGCATATATTTTTTGTTGCATTGACATTTCCGCCACACAACATCGCTTAGTTGAATAGAAATTCAAACGAGTCTGTAAAAGTCTTAGAAATGTACGAGTATGTTATTTAGGAAAAGTAGGCCATTGCAATAGAATAGAGACGAATACGTTCTACTTTAACCCAGTCTTTTCAGAGAAGTTTACTTTACTGGAACTCTATGAAAGCAGTTTTTATGCTTAGAGGTTTTCCCTCATGGTTTTCTTTCAAGCGATAAAACATTTCTGATTTCAAAATTATGTAGGAAGGATTTACTATTAATTGTTTGGCTAAATGAAATTTCAGCTATCATAATCGGTTCGAAAATAAATAATTTATTGCCCACATATAAGGAGAGTGCTATAGGTAAAATAATACAAGCGAAACCATGGATGCAGTTGTAAATAAATGGAGCTGGACATATGAATATAAAGCTTTCATTGATAGGTAATGACTGTAATCAACAATGACTAATGATGCTCCTTAGTGAACATTGAACTGCCTTTATGTAGAATATTTATATCTTTGATGTGGAATTGACCAAGGTTTAATGTACAATATGTTCACAACAGTTTTGTAAAACTTGCGAACAGATATGGCTTCACGCGAATAGATGTTAACGATAAATAGTTTAAATAAACGTAAAAAGAGAAATATTCCCAGTAAATTAAATCGGTAGTTAATGTGTTAATCATACATAATCGGAAACTTTATGAGTAACTTTGTAAGTTTGGATGTAAGGGGTAATCTTTAAAACTATTGATGCGATTCTGAAAATTAATTCTCTAATAGGAAGCTACATTATTCCTGAGTGATATAGGTTATATATTATTTTGTTTGAAAATATCCACGGGTGAAGCCGGGGGCGAAAATATAGTATCATATAAAGTCAATTAAAAAAAATCATGAATTATTACATAATGAGAAATGCAAGCAATTTGGCAGCTCGCGCGGAGGTAAAATTGTGAATTTTTCTTAAAATTAAATTTCACTATTTCGTTAAAATTAGATAATATTTAGGGGTACAAAAACGTTTAATACGATAGGGTATTAAACGTTTTTGTACCCCTAAATATTATCTAATTTTAACGAAATAGTGAAATCGCACATTTTTCTTTTTCAAAATTCGTAATTTCTTAATTCCCAAGTCTTTTTGCGCCTTCCTCTTTTAAAACTGATACCTACCAAGCGAACTTATCCAGCCTTATATTAAACCAAAATATATTAAATAAGTAATTTAACTACACATGGTCAACCTGCTATTACAAATTTTGAATAAAGAAAAACGTGCTACTCAAATTTAGGGGTAGTAAAATGTTTTCTCCGTTTGTATGGAAACGGGCGCGGTAGCTGCGCGGTATAGTTTGTATGTAACAGGGCTGTATATTGGCAAATATCATTAGACTCAAATCAACATACATTCAGCATTGAAGTGGCTTTCTTTACTAGGTACTGTATAGCCGTAAACGATAGAAAATTAAGGTAAACACTTAGTTTGGTTCATATATATACTCCACATGCTACGATTCTGACAAATCTCACAGAATATTTAATCAAAGTTAATATTAAACAATTAGACATAATTGTAAGATATGTTCGTCGCAAAATCTAGGTCATCTACCACATGTTGCTCCTGAACTCGTATCGAGAGATCCTTTATCGAGGGCTCTCACGCGTCGATTCGCCTTTTGTTCGCTTCATTGGCCACGTCGGCTCCACTTTCTGAATAGAAAATACTGATTTTCAATATCACGAAGCTTTTGAAAGATGCTTATGTAGGAAATTTTCATAGATACTTTGTGGAGTTGTCTTGAATGTGTATTGATCCAACGCAATACATCTTTAGGGCCTATATGTAACTTGTAGTGTGAACGAAACTGGTAACAATGTTCACTTTTAGCGTAAACTGGTAGAGACTGATCGGGAATTTAGCTGATGACATTTATTGAATGCCATTGGGATTATCTAACGAGCAGCCAGTTCCGTTGAGGTATTTCCAGATTCGAAATCGATTTTGTTGATAAGTCGATTAGTTGTCAACAATCGAGTTATATCTTAGTTATTAAAGGCATAAAGTTCAATTAGTTTCTTCTCCGTAACTGGTCGAATAGAGCGCGGATTGTCTTAAAATCGTAATTTTAGGGGTAATTTTGTTTTTTTTTTCTATCTATAAAATACCAACGAATCGCGTTTTTGATCCGTATGACGTACATATCCTCTATTATATTGTGTATTAATTACGAAAATAATTGTCAATACAATAAATGTTTATGCGAAGCAATGTGAGGTAGTATGCACCCTTAAGTTACTTAGCCTTATCTCTCTAATTTATCAGGACAAGAATGAAAATGTTTTGCCCCATAAATAAGTGGATCGAACTCTCGACTTCGGTATTTTGTGCATGGTTTTGTACGACCGATGAGATTAGACCATAGAGTACTAAGCCTATGGAGGGGCCATAGACGTGCTCCCCCTTTCGCCATTTTTCCCCATTTGACCAGTTATACTGACCAGGTGCGCAGTAATAAGTTACCTTAGATTTCGTTGGTATCGTTTTGTGTCGCGAGACAGAACTCTAAGAAAATAGTTAATTGTGATGTTTTAAACAGGAAAGGCGATATAGGGCGTCAAACTTAGTGTTTCCAATCATTAATTATAATTATTATGTTTGTATTTTAACATAATCATCATATAACGTAAAATCCGTTGCGACAATAAAACGACAGAAAAATACAGTGGTACAGGGGCTAGTACTAGGCGTTAACCTAATATTAGCAATTTTACATAATAATCAACATTTTTACCCTTTTTAAGATTTGAAGAAATAATAATCATATTTTAAAAATCTTATTTTTTTATAATAGCAAGTTGGCCAAATAAAATTACAGAAAAACGGATTTTATCTCTGTCATGTCGCAATGCAAAAGGAATGTGATGGTGAATTCTTAAACGATAGATAGAATCATCTGTAATTTATTTACCTAGATAACTTAAACCCGTCGGACACATTAGCCCCGTCTCATCTCAGGGAAACAGCAATCAAAGCGGGAGCTGCGGCGGAGATCGCAGAGTCTAAAAAACGGCGCAAATATAGTTCAATTATTGAAAACTACAAATTTGTGTCGTTTGGTGTAGAAACTCTAGATCCGTGGGGTTCAAATGCCTAAAAGTTTATTAAAGATATATCCCCTCGACTGATTATCTCTTCTGGTGACAAGAGGGCTGGCTCCTTCCTCGCTCAACGAATCAGCATCGCGATTCAGCGGGGAAATGCAGCCAGTATTCTTGCGACTATTCTACGCGGACCTGGTTTATTTAGTTATTTTCAATGTTTAGATTAGATTTAATGTTTTTATATTGTTATGTGTATTACAATAAAATCTTTAACCAATATTTCTTTTTTATAGGCGAGGAGGTAGTGTTCGCAATAGAAACGGTATGGAGAGTTCAAGCGGTGGTAGCGGTGTGGTTTACCGCGTAGTCGGCACCAAGGCGAGAAGTAAGGCTGATTGTGGTCAACAAACGGAAAAACAACCACCTACTAAAGATACTACTTGGAAGAAATATAATGATTCTCCGGGAGTGGGAACCCCGCCATCGGTAATTATTTAAATATTAATATGTTTACCAAAAATAACAAATTCCGCTGGGTACCCTGGAACCGTAACACGGTTTCGGGAGCTGTATGGCAACCCGTGAAGAAAGAAAAAAAAATAAAAAAAATAACTGCTTTAAGTTAATTTGAGAGGCTTTCCCATCTTAATATATCTCAACAGAACTCGTTAGGTATAGCCTCACAAATACCATCGGCTAAAAGAGAGAGACTTGGTCTTCCGCTGGGTACCCTGGAACCGTAACACGGTTTCGGGAACTGTAAGGCAACTCGTGAAGACAAAAAAAGCTTCTTTATAAGAGCAATGTTTAGTTCAAAAATAGCTACCTAAGATTTGCAATTATGATGAAATAGAAAATCTTGGCATGGATGAGAATCTCTTGGTTTACGGGCTGATTTGTTTATGTAGAAGTTAGCTATTGCCATCTACTTACTTAAGTTTGAGATAAACCAATGGAGATGGTACTACCCACGCACCACTGTATTTTTCTGTCGTTTTATTGTCGCACAACGGCTTGGCTTCTATTTTTGTAGAGCTAGAGCTAGCTGTCTCGCGAAACAAATCGAAACCTAAGGTAACTTATTACCATCCTAATTTTCCACATATTTCTTTACTCAAAATTGCAGTAACATGAGTTATTTTGTGAAAGAATTTGCAGATCCGGATCAATAGTTTCAGAGATTACCTTCTACATCCAAGTTTATAAACTTTACCTCTTTATAATATTAGTATAAATTAAAATATTTTAAGACGTCTTTGCTTTTTCATTCCAGTCTCAACCCAATCAAGCACCACCAAGTCCTTCGCATAGTCGTAAAGGTGAACGACGGACGGGTCATCATTCGCCGCAGCATCATAAGAGAGATAAAATGACGGCGGCACAACAGCTAGGGATAGCACCGCATCCTCAGGTTAACTAAATTCTGCCTTTCTTGTTTTTTCAAATATCCTGAAAAACTACTAACCCAATTTTAATGAAAAATGTATGGTTCTTTTTCAGAACAATATTCTATCGATCATAAAACGAATTTTCCAAATCGTTCCATAACTGACAGAAATATGCGGCACATACATCATATAAAAAAGCATACATCCGATTTTAAAAAGCTCCTGTGTTTGCAAAATCTAAAAATACCTTAGGGGTTCTAAAAATATTTCCCAGAACTTATAAGCAAAACGAACACCAAGTAAGTTAACAATGAAACACTTATTTCAATTATTCATGTGTTTTCTTTTACAGTATCCTCCAACCAACTCAACTCAACATTCCTCGAGAAGTGGCAATGGCGGTGGCTCACAGGTACAACTTTTATATAATTTTATTATATTGAATCAAGGATAATGAGCATTTAATTTTCAGTCTTTTCCATCCAAAAAAATGGGATAATTTTGCTAATGACAAATTAATGAGATAAATGCTGTTTCCGATTGTTCGGTAAAGGTCTCTGCTATATAATAAAAAAAGCGACGAATTGAGAACATGCTTATTTTTTTAAGTCGGTTAAAGACAATGCGTCACATTGCCCTGATGACAATCGTCGAGCACAGTACAAATGGAATTTGCATTTTATAAGTTGACTCTCTCTGCAAAATAAAACTGTGCGAAGTGTATTGGAATTAAATCTTTCATAAAATATTCGAAAATCAAAACCAAAATTACTTCTAAAATATATTTAAAAAATTAATGAATATGACGAGTGACCAGTGTAATTACAAGATATACAAATTTTTCACTTTTTTTTCAGTTACAATCGCCAGGTTCCTCCTCAAGACCGTCAAGTGTTGCAAGTGGCGGTAACGGGAGTACGTGCAGTAATTCAAGTAAAGCTAAAGTTCCACAGAGCTTTGGATATGTGAAGAGACAAAATGGCGTGCAATCACCGCAAGCCAATGGTGCACCTCAACATAGTCAGTATTTGTATCTAAATAAATAATTTATTTATATTGCTCTCAGGTATAACCGAGCCTTCAGAATCGTGGTCTTTTCCATAATTATGAAATGGGCCTTAAAATTACTAAAAAAATAAAACAATGACGAATGATAAAGTTTCATCGCGATATTTTCGGCAGGACAAATGTTATAAACAATTGAAATTTTAAATTAACAATTTCGCAATGGGTCGCCAGTTCTAAATTTTTTGATCGGACTTGCGGCATATTGTTAAGCCTACCAAAGACTACAACATACTCGATTTTCATTGAATTTCGAGCACTAGAAGTATTGTTTTTTAATACTTCAATTTTTTGTGCATTTTTGTCATTTTACTTTGTTTAATCAATGAAAGCATTTTTTTAAATTTATTTAAATACCTAATCCCTAAGCAGAATCATCGTCCGAACAACTTTTATTTTTAAACGGTTTGATATGTGGCAATATTGTTTCAAATATGTATCTAGTTGTTTTCTGGGTTCGTAAAAGCGTTGAACATTAATTTTGTATATTCCTAAAATTATTTAGAAATATTGCTTACCTTTATAATCTACATACTACATACTACAGTACCTGTAAGATAATAATACAACCTTTTCTTTTTTATAGGTGGTAGAACGGCCCAAGTGTCAGCAGTTCCAAGAACAAAAGTCAAAGTATCTGGCGGAACACAAACATGTACACAAGATCTACAAATACACAGTAAGAATTTCTATTTTTCATGGCGTTCTTTAAAAAATGCTAAGAGTGATGGCAGCTATTCCATTGAGGATCGCAATCGTCACATTCGCCTGAAGAGATGCTTTTCACATTTGCTTTACCTTAAACTATGGTTCGATCCCCACAACAGTCATGTACCAAGCTTTTTCCTACAAATCGTACTAAGAGCTTTTTTCTTCAATATTTTTCCGCTTCAAAAATGTCGTCGGCTAAATCTGGGTACCCTGGGGCCGGTAACACTATTCCGGGACTCTAAAGCAACCGCAAATAAAAAACCGGCAAAGTGCGTGTCCGGCCACGCATAGAGAATAGGTTTCCGTAGCAAGCAACGCGTGTTGCAATACATGCTGTTAATTTTGTATATAGGAAAGTGAAATTTTTCTCGGTGCCCGTTATAATTTTCATTGAGAGTATTTACTATAGGCAGTATTCCAGATTTATTTCAGATCTTTATTAGTTTTATTTAAAAAGTTACGGGGGGACTTTGAATTTGGGATTTTGAAGCTTATTATCTCGTAATCAAAAAATGGTTAATACACCTGATAATCATTTCATAAAACCTTTTTAATTACACACCACTCAATGGGGTGAATTTAAATAAAATTATCTCAACTTTACATATAGAGGAGGTACCTATATGAAAAAAATTAAATGTGTAAAGTTTTGTTACGTTAAAATTGAGATCTCTAATAGGAGTATAATCAAAATTCATCAAAATCTGTTTGAAGCTGTAGACACCAGATTTTTTTAAAGACTGGGATGGACGAATGTACTGACCAATCTTCCTACGGAACCCTAAAAACTAAACTAAAACTTATATTTATTGCAGAAAACGGTATTGGACCAAAATCATTTTCATTGGGTGGCACTGCTGCGGCCCAGCTGTCAGCGTCGGTCAGAGAGCGTCTTCTGGGATCACAATCTCTACCAAAACCAGGCACACATGAGTTTGCAGCTTTATTTCACCACCATCGGTGAGTATGAAAAACTACTTTTGACTAATAATACAATTTTCAGTCGAAAATACTTAGTTACTATACTTTAACCTAGTTTTAACGTAATATACATATATCCTGTGAAATATTTTAGATAAGGCAGAATTTATAAAAAAATTACAAAAAAACAACAATTTACAATAATATTTTATTTACAAAACATACTCGATATTTTACAAACAATAAAACAAGTCAATTGGACAACTGACACTAACAATTAAACTGTTGTAGGAATAAAATGGAGCTTAATTTATTACGGAATAAATGAATGACTCTTCTTAAAAATTTAGACAGGGGCGCACTTCAGTGTTTTTAACTACAAATAAAATTAAAAAGTTATAGCAATTATAAAATAGTTTTTTGATTTAATAAGTTTCAAAAACATTTTGAATTACTATTTACACAAACTATATAGATGACCCGTGCGAATACTTCGCACCGTTAGTGGTGTCAATATTCTTGTCATAGTTCAACTTATCTTCAATAGATGGCGTCTTTTACAAAATAAATGAATTAGCCTTATTTTAAAAGATTTGTTTGTTTATTATAACCGACAAAAATACACCTTTGGGAAATGATAAAGTATTGAGAATTCTAATGAGATTATAGTGTCTGTTTATAAGTTTAGATGTGTTATGTGGGTCCGGTCGAAATATCTAAAACTCTAAGGCCTTTATTCATAAACGTTTATTAGCAACGTTTTTGTTAAAATATGTTTTGTCACTCTCTAACAAACCTGTCTTTACTAATAATAGAAAGAAACAAAACACATTTTAACAAAAACGTTGCTAATAAACGTTTATGAATAAGGGGGTAAAAGTTTTTATAGCGAACTTACTACATCGCGAAAGGTGGGCTTTGTCCAATGCCTACCTAGACTCCGGAAAAGTTGAATTAATTTTAATTAAACTTTTTAGAGATCATAGTTTGTATTTACGTTTACATACATACATTCCTGTCTTTGTTTCTATCGATACCTTATGGCTTCATAAAAATCAGTTTATATTATCTGAGTCCGTACCTGCAAAGTTTAAGTCGGACGACACCAGTTTTCACAGTCATTTCAGTAACTGAGATATTGTTCTTGGGTGAAGAGCTCGCAATTAACTGTTTTTAAACGGTTCCGTATTTACGGTTAAAATGACGCACTCGTTTAGGTGATTTTTTATAGTAACGTTGAAGTGTATTGTAAACAGCAATTTATCAAAATGTCACTTTATAGCTTTTATTTACATTCAATATTTGTTTATTTATCTAAATTTTTATCATTACTTTCCGTGGGAACGAATTTTATTAAATATTTATTCTCAAATATGTCGGTTCTGTGTTAACACGCATTGTTAAATTATTTGAATAATGTTTAATTACAGAATATCTCCTAGAGGTGGCATCAAAATCAGTGATGGAAGTTTATCAGACACTCAAACTTACTCTGAAGTAAAATCTGATTATGGAATTCCATATGCTCCATGGTTGAGACACAGGTATTTTTAAGACGATTTGTTGTTAACTCATTTAAGTGTTCAGTGATTTAATGTACCTAATAACAACATCACAAATAGTAATTTTAAGAAATTTTCGAGATCAAATGTACAGAATGAATAAAACAGAAAATTATAGGTTAGTTAATATATGTAATAAGATCATTTCTATCTTCTTGTCTGCTCTCATTCATTCATCCAGTTCTTCTTTGTATTTGATTTTGTTTGCAAATGAAGTGTTTCATAACTCAAACTACTATTTAATATAATAATCATTTTATTACACTTTTCTTATATGAGTGTCTAGTAACAAGCTTCAAACCCACATTTTCTATCAAGTTTGACTGAATAGATCGTAAAACCTAGATACTCAATAACTTGTCTGTTGTTTATTAAAAAAAACATTTATATTTATAATATAAGTTCTAGGCTTCTACTTCAATTTTCAAAATACAAAAGAAAAAAAACAAAAAATGTGGTCCAGGCTAGACATAGTGTAGCTTTCTATTAATGAAATATTTTGTAGAATAGTTTCAGTAGTTTCAGAGGTTACCACCTACAAACAAACAAACAAATTTTACGTGATGACATGACCTGAGCTGGGCAAATCAGTGTGTACTGTGCAGTCTACCACAATGTATTTAGTAATTGGCAGAAAATTGCTTACTTGTAAAAACAATAAATGACGTCTTTTGTTAGTAAATCAATAAACTCACAATTTATAAATTATATAAAATTCTCGTGTCACAGTGTTTGTAACCAAACTCCTCCGAAACGGCTTCACCGATTTGTATGATTTTTTTGTGTATATTCGGTAGGTCGTAAACTATTTTTCACCTTCGTATTCCCAACCCCCATTTTTTAATCACGATTTTAGTATTTTTGTATGAACAATATCCAAAGCTAGTGGTAGTGATAGGGGTAGGGGTAGAGGTAGTGCATGCAAGCCAACGTTTGGGCAGGACAACGTCTGCCAGGCCGGCTAGTAAATAAATAAAGAAGCATTACAATCTGAGCTATGAGACACTTCATAAAGCATGCTAACCCCCATCCCTCTCGCTTGGTCCATTACAGTAATACATACTCTGCAAGCGGCGGTCGCCTCTCCGAGGGCGAGTCTATGGAGTCCCTCAGTTCTCTGCACTCGGCGCAGATCTCCGCACACAATCACTCCTCGTCCCCTAACTCACATCACCATCGCAGTTCACTCACTCATAATAAGCTCATCATGCATCAGAGAGACTCTCAAGGAGCAAGACTTAACAGGAGCAACAGTATTAGGTGGGCCTTTATTTATGTCTCTTATAGCAGCTTACGATTGATCAGTCACAAGCTGTGATATTAGATTATAGAATAGTACCTATAGTTTTTTGAGTATTATTAAATCGATGGCCCTACAGAAATTTACACGGTTTTCTTATTCTATTTTAATTCTCGTATAATTGGCCCCACAGTTTTTTTTACAAAATGTACCTATACGATATTTTTATTGAAATGCCTAAAAAATCTCTAGCCTGAGTAAATGATCACGGTGGTAGGCCTTTTTGTGATCCACTAAGAGCAAATGTAAGTAAGTTCCTGCTTTGTTTTGGACTATTTTTCAACTTCATCTGGTTAGGTATTTCATTTCATATTCTAATTTCCTGTTTCATCAATTTTCAAAATTATTTTCTTGTATCAACAAATTAAATTACTTACATAATATGATAATTAAATTTTTAGCTACCTCAGAGATAGGACTTTTCCAAGGTAAACTGAAAGAAAACGATAATTTTCAATGTGTCGCTTAGTTTGGCACGCTGTCACTTGACTAATAAATATGCATGGAATACATGGCACGGCTTATGTATACGTTTATCAATATTATTTTTAAGACTGGCCACTTCTTTATTGTTTCATGAAGTTATTTATGTTACACTTGCATATTTACTGAAACCTATAAAATTTACTTCTCTCAAAAACTCAATATTGCACAATATTAAAGTGTTTTTCAAAGCTTGCTTCTTTTTCAGCTGACTGTAAGGGAAATTGTGCCATGTCGGTGTACTTTTAAATAAATGTTATTAGCAAAATTAAATTATTTTTATGTTTTCTCTTAGGTCTACGAAATCGGAAAAATTGTATCCATCAATGCTGCAGAGATCGTCTGAAAGCGACTACGAGCCATATTATTGTTTGCCTGTTCAGTATGGAGCCGGTGGACAAGGTCTTTATTTGTTTTAACTTTGTTTTCTCCTACCGACGTCGGTCGGGTTCATTTAAAAGATTATTAAATATTTAAATACATTTTAATTTTCGTAACCGAAGTTGCAAGAAAATTCACGTTTCTATGATTTCATAAAAGCCAACTATGATAAGGTTTCAGCGAAATTAGTTCAGTTAATTCGGAGCTTTGTAACTGCTCCAATAAAGTTATATTCATATTGAGTTTAAAATAAATAAAATAATCATAGTCAATTTCTTTCTTTTCCTTCAGATTCTCCAGAATTATTTTTATTAGTGATTTTGAGCTCCAGTGTACTGGATTAGTTAGGTTTCACTTTTTCCCAGTTGTCTATTTTAAATAATGAAAATTAAATTAAAAGCTGTCGCTTATAATGAGCTACAAAAATCTAATTGTATATTGATAAATGTTCTATACCTATAACCTATCTATATAGTAGGTATAATGCATGTAGTAGAATGTATTCTTCAGTAGGTATAACAAATTCTTATCACTTATCACAGTGATTGATAGAGATTTATTTCAGGTGCAAGCTACGGTATGTCAGAACCACCGTCGCCTTCTCCTAGATCTGCTCTGAGCCCCACTCATCAACCTGGGAATATTATGCACACTCCAAGACATTCACACCACTATGCGAAGAAAAATGATGAAGGTATGTACCTACTGGGAGATTTACGATTATTACATTATAGCTACCTATGTGTGTTTGTTATTCAGTATCAACTTGAAAGGAAAACTTATATTTGCTCTCAGCTATTCCCTATCATACATACTTTTATGTTTATTTTGTTATAGTGCATGGCTCTACAGCATCGCTAGTATCGACAGCTTCGTCTCTAGCAGCAGGCGCCGGCAACGAAGAGAGACATGCACATGAGGTAATTTAGCTATATAAATAAAACTGGCCCAAATTAATTATTATAAGTAGATAATAGGTCCTGTAACAATCCTGTATAAGTAATATATTTCCAAATATTCCAGTAATGCAAATCCATTCAGCCGTTTCACTAAATTTCGCATTGATAATTTTAAAATAGTAAGATGTACCCTACCTCTACTTTTGATCAATGATGAAGGTGTGATCATTATGTAGGAACCATTTGCTCTGGTAAAAGTTAGATGTACACGCCATCTGTTAACGAGTAGCTGAACTTCTTACTACCTAGCTTTCCACCCCGGCCTCGCCGTAGAAATTCGAAAAAATAACAACTCTTCGCTTTTACTTGCAAATATCATAGCCTATATGACATAATATCACATACATAGCTTCACGCCTGTTTCCCAAAGGGATAGACAGAGAGTATGGAACGCCACTTATCTTCATCTTACAAATACCTAAAGTTATTACTTTTTATAATATTAGTATGATTTCGCTAATAAAAGGCGTCGTATGAAAGATACCACCCGAAAATGCCTGAAAACTAGTACCTACCATTGAATTTTATAGCTTGAAATTTTTTTTTCCACGCCAAAACAAAAGTATCCACCTCTTTTTATATTAATATGTATTGGAATGT